>JAFIRS010001186.1:0-417816 GCA_018342105.1 Gonioctena quinquepunctata
TCGACCAAACCCAATATCAAAACTCAATGACAAATCTCAAAGTCAAATCTCAAGGTCAAACACACACACATTGCACACCTGCAACTATTCAAGGTCACACGTGACGTCATAGTGGTGGGGGGAGAGCCAGAACCGGCTTAAATCTCCTACTACAAGTGTATCTGCCTATGTACATAATGATGAAATGTTATTCATATTTTTTATTTTTGAAAAGCGAATAATAACATAGTTACACACGATATATATCCTCATAATAGGCGAGGATACGAGAAATTATTATCGCTCTAAATATGCTTCAAAATACATAACGCATATATAAATGTACCCAGAAAACATTTTTTGAGTCAAATTCCAATTACAGCAGTTTAAATTCGTTTTTGAAAATCAGCCAATTTTGAAACTACTAATATTGCCGCTCTTTGTGACGTAAACGACCGAGCAGCCAATAGGCGTAATCGGGTTGATTGTGACGTTAAACGGCAATGTTGCCAAGTTTCTTAAACTATAAATGTCAGAACTAGAACATTGTTCGCAATGTCAAGCGACAATGGCGGATTTGAAGGGTGTAAAAACATTCGATGTCATAAAAAAATATATTGTCGATTTTACACTGCACATAAACCTTGTTATTTTCGATATTATGAATCATTGTGGTCCATCAAAACGATTTCTGATAAAGAGAAAGCCAATCATTTATTCTTGTTATGGAGGCGCGGCCTGAGATTTGAAAATATGGCAACGTTGCAAAATGGATTGAAGTTGTCGACTGTGAGATTGGTTGATCGGATGAATACGTCACAACATTTTGCAATGGCGCCAGATAAAAGCCATTTGAATTTTGCCGACCTCAAATATTTTTAGAAAACAGACTTTTCACAAGCTCTAGAATCCATTGAAAATATTTTGAAAATTTCGTGTCCTCGCCCATGCCCGAATCTACAGATATACAGTCTTATGATCGGTAGGCCACAATATTTGTTACTATGAAGTTTGTTAGTCTAGCAAACTGTGAAGTCGCGTATTATAGGTCAAACCAATAAACTTGGTTCCGGTAGAAACCATGTTATAACCCACCTCCACTGTAGGCTATACCTTTGGACGCGTTGATAATCCAATCAGAAATCCACCACCTACAAAACATTACATATTGATAAAAAAATGTTCAATTTTGGCGTAGTTCTGAGGTACATCCTGTAGAAAGGATGAAGTAAATAATTCTTGACATGAATACGAATATAATGTATCATACAGATATTTTGATGATGGTATTGTACGTATGTCTCCAGACGAAAATTAGTGTTATGGTGGACTTACGTGGGAATTTCGATGTAAATTGTTTTTTATGGAGACGGTGTTGGATTTGAAGAAATATTTTAGATTTCTGTTTCTCCATTTTGTATGAAAAATAAAATCTGGAATTCGAAGAAACTCTTGCAGCTGTGGAATTAATTTATTTTATTTCTTATTGAAGTTCTCTACGAAAGCAGATGTCTCACATTGAGAATTTTCCACAATTTGTGAAAAACATCCAACGTGAATTTCTTTCAAATCCAAATCCATACCGCAGTTTCACATTAAAAATTGAATAATGAAAAAGTTTTCTGGTTGCTACTGAAGACGACTGAAAGTCTTTCTTAGTTGTGAAACCAAGGTGTGGCTTCATATTTGGAAGATCTTTCCGTTGATGTATACCCTTTTTCTCTGATTTGTGTAAACTTCCCAATTATTTGCTTTAAAAAAGAAAATTTCAAGAATCCTTTTGCATCCGATCGCGTTTGTAGTTTCCACATCTGAGGAACTTTTATCTGAATTCTAATTTCATTTATCACACAAAATCGATACATATAAAGAAAGCCAACGATTTTTCTCAAATCAATGAGAATTAATTGGACTTCTCTTTTTAGTTTTCAATATGAGAATATTATATTTTTCTTTTTGCACTAATTGTTACTCATGTTTATGTGAATTACTGATTCGGAGTAAGTTCGGATTTATCAAAAAATAATTGCGATAAATACTCCGTACTCATTTTTTTGCGCGGATGAAGTCTTGTCATTTTTGAACATTTAAAAAGAGTTTTCCGAACTTTTGTAACATCTTCGAAAATGTACGAGATATAAAATAACATCAAAATAGCAAACAAAAGACACTTCTACTGTTTAATCTTCGCTGAAACAAATTCAACAAATAATGATTATTTGAATGAATCCAAGCAAATATTCTGACGTTGTTTAAAATGATTTTCAAACTTTCTAGAACGTCGAATTCACAACCTTTCTTTTCTATATGTAATATTTCAAATTCGTTAGCAAAACAATGTTTATCAGTCAGGAGGTGAGTACCAAAAGTTGAACTTGTTTCACCACTGACGAAACCTATGTTCTGATATTCACTGTTTGAATGTCCTGCCCGTTTGCCCTATGTAAAAACCAAGAACCACTAAATAATTTATATTTTGCACATTTTTCAGATTTTCGGTTTTATCTTTATTGTTTTCGATGAATTTACCTCAATTATTATCTGTTTGGTGTGTGATATTGATGTTATTTTAACGTGAGGTGAATATTTTCAGTTTTCCGTTAAATTATTTCCTAAAAATTCCTGTAGTACATTTTCATTTCCCTTCGTTTATCTAAGAGTCTGTAGAAATTGTCTTTGTTTCATTTTGTATACCTAATTACGGCCCATCAAGTGAAAATATTCTGATGTGGCATACGAAAATATTTGTTACCATCCGCCCCTGCTTACCGAACCGACATGTTATTCAATCGGAGTTATTAGTAATGTCGAAATTGGCAATGCTGCACTCACAATGTCTTCTGTTGTAAGAGAAATGATTGCCAATTAAAAGGTCACGAAACTCCTACAAGAGAAGAACAATAGAAACCGAGATGTGTCACTATAATAGTTCGAAGAACGGTGTCACGTGGTCATTACAGGCAATATGATACAACAGTGAGACAGAAGAGATGAAAAGGATCCCGATATTTTTTTAAGAACAACACGCTTATTGAAATTAAAGCTTTCCGATAATCTACATTTTCCAGGCACACGAGTCATATTATTGTAACATATAGGTAAGAAACTACTACTAAAGGAAATATGTTTAACCATTTTGCCCTCCTTGCCGAAAAACGACTACTCTTCTGGAAATTGGAAAAAGCTTCTTGAATCTAGTTTAGTCCTTTTCTTTTATCATGTCTTAACATTGCTACATTCTAAACCACACGAGATACGAAGACGATTAAATAGGAGAAAAGGTAACTATTCTGAAGAGCATTACATTGGTCGAAAAAATCTACAGGGACTCTCGCCTGAGTTATACAGGAAAAACTAAAAAAGCTATTTTTGGTTTTTTACGCATGGAATATTTATTGGAAAAAATATCAAAAAAATTGTATCTGAAATTTGCTATAATAGTGTACTAATAAATCTTTAATGCCACGTTTCGTGACTTCACGACCACCATCAAGTTATTTTTTTTAAATACGGACCTGTCCGTTATATTACAAATATTGATAAACCATTAAAATCCAAATGCATTGATGTATCACACTTGTCATTTTAACGACGTTTTATCTGAAATAACATCATCACAGTCAATAATTTTTAATTACGGTCCTGTAGCAGTTCTTTTGTAAATTCGTTCTGATTTCGTCAAAACGAATATAACAATAGTCATACTTCGACAATTTTGAATATAAAGGTAGCAATAACAAAAATTTGTTAAAATTATATAAGCAGAAAAATAATGTATTTTATAATGAATTGATGGTGGAAAATGAAACGAATATTGAAAATAAATAAATGACATTACATTAAATGTTCGAATTGACGACCTCTTTGTTGAATGCACGTTGTCTGTCCATACAATGTTCATGGTCATTTTCTAACATGGTGGGTGTAATGCTATTACATGCATTCTATATTTATTTTATTTTTTGAGATGGTCGATATCTGTAGTCGGTGTCAAGAAATCTGTATCATTTAGATAACCCCAGACGAAACAATATAAAGCAGTAATGTCCGAGGATCGAACTTGCCAGGAAATCGGTCCATTGTTTCCAATCCATTTTCTTGGGAATATTGCATCTAAATGTTCCCTCACTATTGCTGAGTTATGGGGAGGGGGACCGTCTTGTTGAAAATATTCTATTCCACGGCGGATGTTCAGTTGCAATTCATCTAAATAACCATCAAACTCATTTGATAAGAAATGTAAATACATTCCACCATTAAAATCATGAAAGAAATGACCTAGTATGTTTGTTCCCGAAATTCCAAACAAGTTTTATTCCGAACCTTTCCTGAAAATTGGTTTCTATATGTAAATGTATCATTCCACCAATAATGGATGTTCCTGTTGAACCACTCATTGTTGTGATTTTTACGTCTTAGCCACTTTGCAAATCGTAATTCCTTCCATTAAGGATCTTTGCGTACCCTGTAGCATTTGTATTTGTTATTTTTCGAAATGTTCTCGTAGATTTTACGGTAATCCCTGATTCGTGGCTGATTTCTCTTAGAGCACAATCTTGGTCAAAAATATTTTTATAACCAACAAATCCTGAAATTAAATGAAAGAATAATTTTCATAATTTGTTAATCTTTATTAGGTACTATTTGCTTACCCAAAACATATTTCTGGCTCGTCATACTTCCACTCAGAACACATTTCCTAGTTTTCTTCTTGTCAAATGCGCCATAGTCTCCCATATTTTTTAATCTTTGGAATACGACGATTCGGATATTACTCAACATAAATATTTCTAGCCAAAAGAGGATTTCTATATGATTCATATTCATCATTTGAATACATTCATGTTCATCATTTGAATACATTTTCAATATGTAACCAATTGCATAAACTGCTTACAGCTTTCAGCAGATATCAACAACTCATTTAATTTTCCAGTCATAGATACGAAGCAAAGCCTACGTGTTTTCAAATGGTGAAACAACTGAAATGCTGTTTAATTGTGCTAAATCAAACATGAATCGTCTTTTTGATAAAACTGATATGAAAATAGTTTCTAATCAAAATTGATTTAGGCCAAATCAGATTTGAAATCTTCAATTTTCGATATGTTGTATTATATTCTTTATCGAAATTGTTGAATAATGTCGAAGTATGCCTATTGTTATATTCGTTTTGATGAAATCAAAACGAATTCACAAAAGAACTACGACAGGACCCTTATTAAAAATTATTGTCACTGATGATGTTAGTTAGAAAAGACAGGTCCGTATTTAAAATAATAACTTGATGGTGGCTGTGAAAACACGAAACGTCGTATCGAAGATTTATTAGGACACTATTATAGTAAATTTGGATACAGTAAAACTCCCTTTTCGATTTTTTTTATATTTTTTTAAATAATAAATCTGTGCGTAAAAAAACATAAATATGATTTTTAGTTTTCTCTGTATATCTCTAGAAGGGGGAGAATTCCTGTAGATTTTTTCCACCAATGTAATGCTCCCAAATAGTTACCTTTTCGTCCATTCAATCGTCTTCGTATTTCTTATGGTTTAGAATATAGCAATGTTAAGACATGATAAAACGGACTGTATAGTCTGCTGCAAGCAAACACATGCTGATATTTATTTCTAGACTCGTACATAATTTATTTCTGTCAATATCTCCAACTCCATTACAAAACAATACTTACTCCCTGCTATGTTGACTCAAAACTGGAAAAAGAAAGAAAGAGACACTTTCCTATCGAATCTATTATATCAAATAGTAATTGGTTTAATCCCCTATGGTATATGCATGCCTGTAATATCTTCTTAAATAATAGTAGTATAAGTAATTTACATGAATATGGGTGGAGGTACAAAGGAATGATTTTTGGCTTGACTAATATAATACTCTACAGGGCAATCAACTGGGGCAAGGATTGTAGTAGAAGAAAAAATGTAACGAGACTTATATAGAGCTATTCGCTGTTTTTTACCATAAGAAAGAAATCCTCAGAAGGAATTGTAATTTTATTGAATATTTCGAGGAAATTCACAAATCTCTATAGAGAAGCAACAAAAAATATTTTTCAGGATGTAAAGTATTCAAGGTGTCTATTTTCAAGATCAATTTGGCAACATACACGAAATTTTGTTTGAGTTGAGCTCAACTTGATATCAAGCTTAAGCCAAGCTCATTATCTTTTCTCCGGGAGCTACACCACAATATGTGTGTCATGCTAACTTCCACAATGATAATTTTTCTTATACTTTGAAGACATGAGAGTTTTGTATGATCAAAATGTTTCTCTTCAAATCTATGAGATTCTTTAAAGAATCGAGTTATATCTCAGCATTTGAAAATAAGAAGTATATCAACCGCTTATTCACCTCATCATCAAGAAAGCCTCAATTTTCCGTAATGTTTTGAATATTTTTTGTAATTCTGATTTCCTATATTTGCCAAATGGTTGTTTAGAATGGAAGAAGACAGTGACTGAATGTATCTCCCAGTTCCAAATAATTGGGGGCGATGTAAAGTGAAAGGGGGTCTTGTTACATTTTTTCTTCCTGATTCCCCTGTTGACCAGAGTAATGATTATTCCAACCAGGTTGGCGGAGAGGTCCCGAGTCCGACCTATTGGACATTCTCCTACCGGAAAGCGACGATTACAAGCTGGTGTTCATCAATTCGGACAGCTCCTCCAAGGAGGAGACTTCCTCCAAGGAGGAGGATGACAACGACAGTTCTTCGACGGCGTCCAGTTTCCCAATCGACGAATGCGACTGGGACTATTTCGAACCAGGATCTGGCCGTCCTCCGCCCGTCCTCAATTGGTCTTCGCCGTTTGGATCTCCCAGAGTGTACAGGAGAGGGGTCATAGAATCCCCGATTGGATCTCCCTTGGTGTATAGGAGGTGCGTTAATCGAGCTGAGAAGACAATCTCAGAAATATTGGTTTCTATTTACTAGAAGTATATCTAGATCAATCAATAGAGCAGAAAATGGCTGATTCTGTGTCGAAAACAGTACCAGGAAACCGACTCTGCCATCATACGAAAGACGATCCGAAGTTATATCTTGTTATGTTTCCCTCTCGCACTAGCATTGCTTAGTTTGTATGAACATCTAAGAGCAAAAAATTAGTTGTTTCTTTTCGTTTTTCGCTCGCAACATGAAATCTAATGGAGCAATATCGATGCAGCAGATGCGGGGAACCATATACAGGGTATAATCCAACCTCTTGCACATCCGTGAATGACGGGTGTTTAATGCCATTTTATAACGAATTATAGTGGTTTAAAATCCGAAAAAAAATTAAAACATGTTTTGTTCTTTGTAAAATTCAACAACATTTTCAGTTGATCAGAGTCTTGATCAGAGCTGTAAGTTAACGCAATTGCCTA
The DNA here is from genome assembly GCA_018342105.1 of Gonioctena quinquepunctata. Classification (NCBI taxonomy): domain Eukaryota; kingdom Metazoa; phylum Arthropoda; class Insecta; order Coleoptera; family Chrysomelidae; genus Gonioctena; species Gonioctena quinquepunctata. Next base: position 7,372 of record JAFIRS010001186.1, read on the forward strand.
TGCAAGAAACATTTAATTAATGTGGAATGTTGAATTGATTGTGGTAAATGTACAAAAATAGTACATTGCGATAGATATTCGATAGATTGATATTCAATTTCAAAGTGATGAAAACCAACGAACCTCGTTATATCCAAACTGGTAGATAAAGTCGGAACTATCACAAGAACACACACAAAAGACACAGTATTGATTTTTTTCAAAATAGTATCGACCATCATTGTGACCTATTGTGGTTGAGAATAACATGTGAACACTGATTTGTTTGAAAATAGGAACAGGATGTTCATAAAATCAGATGTGGGATCATCTGCGACTGGAAGATAAACTTTAGTCACTATCTTCCATTGTTGAAGATAACCTCTTGTGGAGTATTCAATTGAGAATGTTTCCCTTTTCAAAATGTCAGCACTGTTGCCAACTACTGTTTCCAAAATTCTCTGGTTCTCACAACTGAATACCGAACTGTTCCGTGCGTATTTTGAAGAATAGAAGACAAGAGAAATTATCGTATCGTCGTATTTATGAATGAAGTAGTAAATTTCAATTCTGGTTGATCTCGCTAATCATGAGTGAGGAAAATACTGGGCATATCTAAAATGAGAAAACGCTTCGGGCGTTTTTGTACTAGCGATATTAAAATAATATATTTTTTTATAAAATGGCAAATTTTCAGAATTATATCGCGATATTGAGGCTCCAAATTGACTTGTTTTCATCACTTTGAAATTGAATATCTATCTATTGAATATCAATCGCAAGCAATGTACTTTTTTTGTACATTTACCACAAAATCAATTAAAAATTGCACATTCTTTAAATGTTTATTGCATTGGCAATTGCGTTGATTCACAACTCTGATCAAGAAAGCTGAGGTTAGGCGAGCGGCACTTCCCAAGATTTTATCGAATTTTACAAAGAACAAAACATGTTTTAATTTTTTTTCGGATTGTCAACCACTGTAATTTGTTATGAAATGGCATTATACACTCGTCATTCATGGCTGTGCAAGAGGTTGGATTACACCCTGTGTGTAATACAAGCTTGCTTCACGCAAGTTCTGCTGCTCTACCCCACTACTCAGCTGCTTTCACTCGCACGCCCGTTTTCGGTCATGTTTGCAAGTATTTCTCACCTTTTTCTCAGCATTTTAATGCAAAATGAGAATAGGCATTTTGTAGTACTATACTTCTACTTGCAATATATCTTTGAAAAATTGAAATCGGATCACCTATGATGCATACAGGCTTGCTCCAATAAAGTGCACTGGAAAATTCAAATTGCTATTATGTAAAAACTAATGATTCGACAGCACATGAATTTTGGACACATCAAGTACATATCAATCACTACTATGTCGCAAAGAGCCTGTGCTACAACTTGGGAAATGGTAGTACTATGCATTTAAAAAAAATGCAGACTTTTTTGGTTTTTCTCCGTTCTAATAATACGATCAAGTCGTGCTGGGGTAATTTTTTTCGCATTTTTAGTCTCTACAAGTCATCCATAGAACATCGAGATTGCTTCATTAGTTTTCTAGTTACGAGCAGCGAAAAAAGAAAAAAAAAGAGGATGTTTTGCCCTTTAATGGGTATTTAATAAATGAAGTAATGATGCGAGTAGGGAACATAACAGGAAATAACTACGGATCGTCTCTCGCATGATGGCACAGTCGGTTTCCTAGTACTATTTTTGTCACTAAAAAATCCCTAATGATTGGCTTAATCGTGATTTTTCACCATGTGCCAGGTCTGGAAAGAACTCTCCCATTGACTTGAAAATTTGTGGATTTTTATGAGAGAAATGTTGAATATCTTGGTTTCCAATTATCATTATGGAATGTAATTTTTTTATATCAAATCGATGGGTTAAATTCACGATAACCTGAAAGGAACCTGCACTTTTACAAATGAAAGATCCCACAAAAATAATATGTGAAATGGTTTCACGATAAATATGATGAATTCCAGAAATTTTGTAGATTTGATCAAAAATTATGTTTTATCAACACATTGTATACTGAAAGATAAGTGCCATGTGAAGTGGAATGAATAGAAAAATCGAATTAAACGGTTTTCTTCACATAAAGGATTCAATATAAAATTGAACCAGAAAATGGTAGATCTCAGGTGAAAAACAACTACTTTCCTGGCAAATACCACGCAGAACGTTGAATGATGTTCACCTGAAAATACATGCATACTTCCATATAATATCAATGGACATTGAATGCAAATGTTTCTTTCTGATAAGCTCGATTATGTTTAATTTATGTCGTGTTCACCTAACAATCCGCATACCGGTTTCAGGCTTCTTGGCCCTCATCGACGGAGTAGTCAACCAGCCAAAGGTCAAGAACTCTGGCTGAAGTGAGACTACAACGTAAACAAACCATCATCAAGCTTGTAACACCTATAGGTACGCCGGAAAGATAAACTTTAACTGGCGGTACCTAGTGACGAAAGAAACACTCCGAAATCTCCCACCTCGATAGGTTTCTAAATAAAGATTCCTTCTCGGTAGATTGCAAGCCCGTCTAGCATATAGTGAAGATAGGTGCCATGTGTATTCATTCCACTTCACTGGCCTTATCTTCACTATATCTAGACGACTTACCTCGAAAGAATCTTTGATTAGAAACCTATCGAGTGGAGATTCGAGTGTTCTTTCTGTCACTAGGTACCGCCAGTTAAGTATCTTTCCGGCTACCAAGTGTTACAAGCTTGATGATGGTTGTTTACGTTGATCACTTCAGCCAAGTTCTTGACCTGGCTGTTGACTACCCGTACTGATGAGCCAGAACTGAAACCGGTAATCGATGTTAGGTAACACGACATAAATTAAACATAATCGAGCTTATCGAAAGAAACATTTGCATTCAATTCCATTGATATTATGAAGTATGCATGGATTTCAGGTGAATATCATTCAACGTTCTGCGTATTCCAGGAAAGTATTGTTTTCACCTGAGATCTACCATTTTCTGGTTCAATTTTATATTGAATCCTTTATGTGAAGAAAACCGTTTAATTCGATTTTTCTATACATTGTATACTCTTGTGGCCACCCCAACCTATTTTATTTGATAGACACCTGAATTTTTTGCATTTTTCGCGATTATGAATGAATTGTTGTATCATTGAGTAAGAATAATTTCCATGTAATTCAACCACCTCCAAAGTTATAATAGTTATGGTACTGTCGATCAGGGTGATCCAATTTTCTTCAGAGTGCATCTTCAAGTAATAAGGAATCAGTTGAAATCAGTAACTACTTGCAACAGCAGAACACAACGAATCCAAATATTCCTATATACTTACGACAGTACTAATTGTATTATCAATATTAAGTTATAATTCATTTTAATTGATTATGTTCATAGATTTCATCATTTTATTGTCAATGGAGTTTTAGGTTTGATTATATCAGTTTGCATCAATTGAATCGAAATATAGATTGAAAATCACTTTAGCTCACCGACTTCATCGCCACGCGTTATTCCAATACAGAACCAAACTCCCTGGAAAAAAATGTTGCAACAGTATGCGAAGCTTCTAAGAGCATTTGCAAAATATCAAAGTTTTAGTATTAATCCCAGTGGAAGTATGAAACCTTATTAAACAAAAAGTTTTGCGTATCTGGCATTCAGGTACTGGACCTTGGTCTATTGAAAGGTTGATGTCTATCTATACTAGTGCTTCTTTTCAGGAATAGGATGAATGAACAAAGCACAATCATATACTTGGACTAGTTTTGAAGTTCAATCCGGTAAAACTTTTGTACAATCTTCAACTACTGGTGAAAGATGGAAACGAATGAAAGAACAATACAGTTGCTCCTTACTTTCATGAAAAACTTAAATGTGTGAAGCTCTGAATTTTAAACAAGGATTTTTGATCAGAATGATCTGAACTAGAAAATTTCGAAAATAAAATGTTATCGAAAGCCGCGGTGTTATTCGGTTTGTGAGGAATTTGTAGCTCAAGATATCTTAATGACCCCGAAAACTTTTCAACTCGATAGCATCCATCTTTGTAGATATATGGAGGGTGGTTTACGAAATAGGTTGATGGAATGCAGAAAAGTTCGAAGAAAGCAGATATAGATAGATAGCAGGTTATCCCAGATGTAAACTATAGCAATATGAGGATTCACATGATGAGCCCAGTATATTATATTTCTTACTATTTCTCTACTACAGGGAAACGATATTGCTGAATTCCCAGAAAACATATCTATTAATGTGGAAATAGAATAAGAACAAAGAAAGCATATTTATTCTGTTCAATTTTGTAGAACTAAGGGGATCATGAAAAATGGATTATAACAGACTTATCTATTGGGATTTTTTCCACTACTGTTTTTCATTCTTTCTCAAATATTTATCCATGGTTCTCAAGAATGTACAAGCTTACCAATTCCAATATTCATCAAACTTTCTCTGAAAGTTAGAATGTTCATGACCTCAGTTTATCACAATTGAACAACAAACCCACTAATTGAAATATTGAATTTGAATTGATTTGTTGAAAATATAAACAGGATGTTCATAAAATCAGATGTGGAATCATCTGCGACTTAAAGATAAACTTTAGTCACTATCTTCCATCGTCAAGATAACCTCTTGTGAGGTATTCATGTTGGAAAGGGAAACATTCTCAATTGAATATTGATAGAAAGATTTTTCTGTGAATTGAAAAATCCACGATTAAAATGAAGTTATTTTTTGTGAATTTCTAACAGAAAACAACTACTTCCCCGGCTGAAGCCACGCTGGACATTGAACTACATCTGATAGATATTCTGAAAAGGCCCTAACTCAAAAGAAAAAATCTGAAATTGAAAACTTGCATTTTCATTCAGATAGTTATGTGATTTTCCATTCCAGTCTTGATTAAGAACTCATAAAGATGAATGAGGCAAAGAAGAATGTTTTCCAAAAGAGAGTACTCACCAGAAATCATTCGTAACATTGACGCAGGAGAGACATCGCATTCACTAGGTCTTCAATACATTTTTGTCGACGAAAATCTATTTCACGCTTCCACGATCATCAGGAAGACCGGAAGAAATGGGAAACACATTTTCAAGAAGCAATCTCACTTTGCAAAGATGGAAAAGTTAGAATCATTTCTTTTGGAGAGACACTTTGAAATTAGTGTTTTCTGACATTAAAACCTGTCATGGGGTATGATAGATTGATTTGTTGAAAATATAAACAGGATGTTCATAAAATCAGATGTGGAATCATCTGCGACTGAAAGATAAACTTTAGTCACTATCTTCCATCGTCAAGATAACCTCTTGTGAGGTATTCATGTTGAAAAGGGAAACATTCTCAATTGAATATTGATAGAAAGATTTTTCTGTGAATTGAAAAATCCACGATTAAAATGAAGTTATTTTTTGTGAATTTCTAACAGAAAACAACTACTTCCCCGGCTAAAGCCACGCTGGACATTGAACTACATCTAATAGATATTCTGAAAAGGCCCTAACTCAAAAGAAAAAATATGAAATTGAAAACTTGCATTTTCATTCAGATAGTTATGTGATTTTCCATTCCAGTCTTGATTAAGAACTCATAAAGATGAATGAGGCAAAGAAGAATGTTTTCCAAAAGAGAGTACTCACCAGAAATCATTCGTAACATTGACGCAGGAGAGACATCGCATTCACTAGGTCTTCAATACATTTTTGTCGACGAAAATCTATTTCACGCTTCCACGATCATCAGGAAGACCGGAAGAAATGGGAAACACATTTTCAAGAAGCAATCTCACTTTGCAAAGATGGAAAAAGTTAGAATCATTTCTTTTGGAGAGACACTTTGAAATTAGTGTTTTCTGACATTAAAACCTGTCATGGGGTATGATAGATTGATTTGTTGAAAATATAAACAGGATGTTCATAAAATCAGATGTGGAATCATCTGCGACTGAAAGATAAACTTTAGTCACTATCTTCCATCGTCAAGATAACCTCTTGTGAGGTATTCATGTTGAAAAGGGAAACATTCTCAATTGAATATTGATAGAAATATTTTTCTGTGAATTGAAAAATCCACGATTAAAATGAAGTTATTTTTTGTGAATTTCTAACAGAAAACAACTACTTCCCCGGCTAAAGCCACGCTGGATATTGAACTACATCTGATAGATATTCTGAAAAGGCCCTAACTCAAAAGAAAAAATCTGAAATTCACAAAAAATAACTTCATTTTAATCGTGGAGTTTTCAATTCACAGAAAAATATTTCTATCAATATTCAATTGAGAATGTTTCCCTTTTCAAAATTGAATTTGAACTTTTGAAAAAGCATATATTTCGAATTATCGAGAGACCCATTCAAAAATTTGGGGGTGTATTTGGTGATTACTGGTTATGTTTTATGGGGCATAATTGTAACCAAATTATCTTCTTAGAGATTTGTGGATTGAATAAAAAAAGAATGCGCTCTGTAGATGAAATTAAATTGTGGTAGTTACATTTTAAGTCCTTATTTCTTACATTTCTTCGAACCTGCAAATCCATATAATTTTGGTAATTCAGCTCAAACGACTCCCTAACGATTGATGAAATCTAAACAAAAAGTTGTTAAAGTCAGTGTGAGATCATGCAGTACTTATTGACACCCAAATCTGATTTATCTGATAAAATCAATAGGGAATTTTCTATTTTCATTCATCATTCCAATTTTTTACCAAACTAGTTGCCATGGAGTTTCGAATTATGTTCCACATCATCCGAGCCCAGATATAACTTAGAGAAAACTGTATAAAAGGGTAATTCAATAATCGACTTAAAATTTTCAAATCCAAATATCTAGAAAACGGTTGCTTATAGCGACTTGTAACGAAGGTAGCTTCTTCACTTAGATATGATATAGGAATTGATTTTTCCACTGAAAAATGTGCTAGAAGTACGCTCAAAAAAGTTATGAATCTTCAAAAAAGAAAAAGACGTGTAGGTGGCTCCCCCACGAGTAAGAGCAATAATAACATCAGGTTCGAATTCGACTCCTCAAAATACTTCTCAATACCAATTTTCGTTCAATTGAGGTCAGTATTTCGAAAGTTATTTAAAGAAACGAAAGTAAAAATAAAACTTTAACACCCTGTATCTTGGAAACGAAGCGTTTCCGGACATATATTTATTTTGACAATTCATATTAGAATATTGTGAGGAATCACCTCCTGAAGTTTGTCAAAGTACTTCTGAATCACCCTGTATAACGGGGCTAACTTAAATTTAAAATTTCTGGTCGCTTTGTTCAACAAATGATAGATGTCCATCAAATGTTATTTTGGTATTTGTCGACAGTAGTGACAAGAGATTATATAGTGATAAGATTCTGGATTTAATTGTTGTATAATTGCTTTCTTTGAACCTGGTATTTTTGGCATCCAAAGAATATATGATCTAAATCAAATATAATATCAAAGGCGTCGCATAAATTGCTGCCTTGGATTCCTTTTTTTTTTAATTGGAACGGATATCAAGTATGTCCGAATTTGAGACAACTGATAGTGACGATAGTGTAACGTGGGTGTTAAACCATTTGTTTCATGGTTCCTTTGGAATATTGGAATGCAGATCCGCGTATCGGGTGAAGTTGTTAGTGATAAACGGATTCCAAACTTGCCCCCAACTTTGCTTAAGTTTAATTTTTGCGTATGTTTGGCATTCGTCTACATTTATTTTATGTTTGGCAATTTGGCCTGATTCGATGTTTTGCTTTGTCAGTTCATCCGTTTCATTACGATGGATGGAGACCAAAATGGGCTCTAATCCACACAAATTCAACATCTATTTATGCTTTTCTGGGCCTAGTTTTAACTTTTGTAAATTTCAAAGGTTATATTTATTCCTGTATTCAACATCTTGCAAGGAATAGCTTTTTATTTCATGTGACTTTATTTTCCACCTGTTTCTAAAGAGTCGTGGTATTGGGTTGATTTCGAAATCTTTTTTTATTCATTTCCGCTCATTTCACTACAAATAACTTCAAGAAAATCTTGAAACGTTGCCTTTTTGTGAGGTCTGTAACACGAAATTTCACAAAAAATGTAGTTAGTCGTGTTTTTGGAGATGATATTGCCGGGACTTGTCATATTTCATACTCATCTGGATGTTTTCTTATTAGTTGGTTCTCTAACGTCTAAAACAATTGCTGTTATTTACTAAAGAGTAAATGACGAATTGAACTGAATCGTGGTCATCTGATTCGGGTAAATGCAATTTGAAAACCAGCCCAAGGATTTTTTCACCATACAGTATGTATTCAATTTAGAACATATTGGAATCGTCGTACTTCAGTTTTCTGTAATGGTATCCAAATAAATAAAAGCTGTCAAATAACCATTTTATTTTGTTATTATTTCTTTTTTTTTTCAATTGTAACCCATTTCGTTTGTTTTAGTTAGCTTAGAATGAAAGATATTTATGATAAACGAAGAAAACAAAGTGGCAAAATGAGCCAAAGAATCAAACATAAAATCTGTTCATTTGCAAAAATCGGGCAGTTTTTTTTCATTTAGCTTAACACGCAGCAAGATACTGTTACAAGCCACTCTTCTAATAAAATATTCATTCATATTATAACTAATGCCTAAACTATTTCCACATATGGTATTCACTAAGATAATTCCACACATAAATATTAGATGAAATAAAAAAAAATCCACAAGTGAAAAACAAATCTGACATTTTTAAATAACTGGAATCAAATCTGGAACGGCCATGCGGTTTTTAATTTTTTGAATTAGGTGTGATAGCCCAATCCAAATCTATCAATCAGTTCTTCAATCGTTAGAACTGCATTTTCAAACTAAAACATATGTACTTTGCAATTATCTTTTGAAAAGAGAGAGTTAAGAGAATTCTTAAAATCATTTGTATTTCAAAATTCATCAAGAACCCAAAAAGATAATTATTTTTTTTGGGATGGTAATATATAGGAATAACTATAATATATTGGCTTTGAAATTTAGGTGTGGAAGATTTATTGAATTCCATTATCACAAGGAATATGAAATGATTTGTAAATTTATGTAAAATGGTTTTTCCACCATCATAATCGGTTAGGTCAAGTTTTTCTGGTTGTCTTGGATTTTAACAGTAAACATATTGTTACAAAGTATTAACTGAAGAATATGTATGCTATTAGAATGAAAAGTGTTTAAAATGATAAACTGGAAATACCGCATATTTTTCAGTCATGTACCCTTCTATCTTCGATAAAAATGCCAAACTTGAATATTGAATAGAAAATATCTACGATTAACTTATTTCTCTTTCTCAATATAGTTCAGATCATTGATTTAATTTCAATTTTTGAAGTACTATTTAGAACTTCCCAAAAGAAAATTGAGAAATCTTCAAAATTTGGACGGAAAGTGGAGAAAAGAAAAGTTTGTATTATATCACAAACTTTTCTTTCAAAAGTGAAAATGAATACTTTCACAAACTCTGAAAAGGAGTGAAAATATACGAAAATTTGAATTTCTGACAATTTTACAAAAATATTCTCAAAGCCCTTTCCGTGATTTCCGTATTCACAAAATTTTATTTGTCAATTTTCGTACTAATATTCAAAATAAACGAAAAACCAATAAAAATTTTATTCTACTTCCAATGTAAATGGTCAACAACTTGTGTGATATTTCAACATCTTCTAGTAATATTTCCAGTAATTTTCGTAAAAAAAACTATTTGTGACTGCGTATAAGTAGTGAGATATATTAAAAAATATTTTTCTACTCCAACCAGGAAACTGAAAAAAAAAAAAGAATTCGCGTTCGGTTCAATAATTTTTTTTTTACTTAAATAATAACAAATATCCGGAGAGCTAATAAAATTTGTGTGAGCAAATATACCACCACTTGGGTAGTTGCGCATTTGTTATAAATATTTTTCATTTTCAAAATACCTTTTTGGGTTTCTACTTCGTTTACCTGGTGATACATAAAATGAATATCAATATTTGCCACCATATATTTTTGACTAATATTGAAATCTATGTACTTATATGTTTTGTTTGTTTAATATTAGTAAAATCTGGTTAATCTGGTATTATTTTCTCAAAAATTGTTATTTTTGAATCAATATCGATATATTTCACTCGACAATATATTGCACATTATTTTAGTGTATGCACTTTGGCTTAGATTTTCATCACCTAGCACTGAAGTGGTTTTTTGTGTGTTTTTTGTTTTCTCACCACACTATACAGAAAGGGTAAGTATTGTTCAATTTCCGGTTTATTCGGAAAATATTCTTTGAATCATGGCCATTTTTTGTATCTAACGAAAATTATCCACTGTTCAATGAGAGACTCTCTGAAAGGGGCCCATACATAAACTTTTTAATTTTAATGCAGAAAAATTGCATTCAACGTATTTTTAAAATACAAAATACCTGTTTTTTTCACAAAAGACGGTCCATCAAGAATAGTTTCCACATGGCTCATTTTTACATTCCATTTTAATTGTATCACGAAAATGTCTCTATACACCATTTGATTTTTTTTTCTCCAAAAAAGCCCTATCCAAATGTTTATTACTCATGACTTTTTTTTTTCATAAAAGACGGTCCATCAAGAATAGTTTCCACATGAACTCAAGGAGTATTTGGCTCATTTTTACATTCCATTTTAATTGTAACACGAAAATGTCTCTATACACCATTTGATTTTTTTTCTCCAAAAAAGCCCTATGCAAATGTTTATTACTTATGATTTTTTTTTCATAAATTGACGGTCCATCAAGAATAGTTTCCACATAATAAGGGTATTTGGCTCATTTTTACATTCCATTTTAAAGCCCTATTCAAATGTTTATTACTTATGACTTTCTTTTATTACTTGGGTATCTTATTACCATCTAATTACGAGCTAAATTTCGCTTCCTGAGTTATCAAAAACTAAGCCTGTAGAGAACGCCTCTGACATGAAAAATTACATATTAAGACGTCATGCTGCTCAAAGTAATGAGTAATTTGGAAACAAAATATATTTACATATATATATATATATATACAGTGTCCGTCATACAGTTGGATACATATGGGAAAAAATTGTTATTGAAAAACACTAATGGCCATTCGCTTATGCATGTCTGACAACTAAAAAATCTTATATCACGTGACCTCAGAATTGACGGGAATTAAAAAAAAAAGATGTCTGTGGTGCCGAAAAATGGGCCAAATTGACAAGATATCGAAAAAATTTATTGAGAAAATGTGTTTGGAATCCAACGAGGACCCCATGTACCAATTTTAAACCATATTGGAAAAAAATACACTTTAATTCCTCTACCCTTACTAAGATAATTATACATTCTTGTTTTATCTGGAAACAGCTAACCTAAATCACATAAGTTTGGGTCAAAACTAATCAAATATATGTGGAATAGACATTCTGCGGGAGATTAATGATGAAAACACGATTAAGTCTTGTCACTAGGTGTAGTCATGCCCTGTGTATGAGCTTATATTCAATATTCTCAACCCGTAAATAAAATTTAAACCAACTAATATTTGTAATTAAAACTCAATAATACATTATTTATCCTTTAAATTTGAACTTCAATGACTTATTTTTGAATTTTATAGGGCGGCTTTGAAAAAATATCTACTTTTGGTGTAACAATAACAAATGTTACAATAACTTGTTGACAATTTTGTTGGAGTTGTCGTTCTTTATCAGTTTTTCAATCTTTCAATAGCTATGGCTCCAAATCTGAGTAAACAAGAAAAAATTGAAATAGTATTGCTATACATATACCGAAAATTATCATAGCACAAGAGAAGTAGCTGAATTTTTCAATGGAAGGCAACCAGACCTAAATTTGCATTTTTCTACGGTGGCAATGATATTGCAAAAATTTGAGGTAACTGGTTCGGTTGAAAACAAATACAAAAGTGTTCACGTTAAGCCTGTTGTAAATAATGAAAATAATGTAAACAATGTTTTACTGACAGTCACTGAGACACCAAGAGTTTCGACGCAAATTATGGCAGAAAAGGCAGACATATCTCAAATCTCTGTTAGACGAATTTTAAAGCAAAATCACTTTCACCGATACAAAACAAAATTTGTGCAAGTAATGTGAGACAGGGATTATGACGCTCGATTTTATTTTTGTGCATGGTTCCAGGGAATGTTAGAAGACAATCGTGATTTCTCAAAAAATGTGCTATTTTCTGACGAGGCAACTTTGACATCAAATGGTTTCGTCAGTTCTCAAAATTGCAGATGGTGGGCAGATCATAATCCTAATTTCATTATTGGAGCGAAGGACCAATATAGGTCCAAAGTGAATGTATGGTGTGGAATTTTTGATGAGCGAATTGTAGGTCCCTTCTTTTTTAGACAAAGTTTGAACTTTTTACGGACCGAGATATCTGCATTTATCGACAACCTACCATTACAAGAGCGGATTCGTTTATTCTTTCAACAAGATGGGGCTTCTATTCACTCTCCAATGAAGTGCGGGAGTGGTTGAACAATGAGTTTGGTGAGCAGTGGATAGCTCGATATTCAGGTAATCCTTGGCTTGCTAGGTCTCCAGACCTAACGCCGTGTGATTTCTTTCTATGGGGTTACCTGAAAAGAAATGTTTATAAACAACGCCCATTTCGAAATGTAGAATATTTTTAAAAAATTATAAGGAATTGTGCAGCACTGATCAACAGAACTACGTTAAAAAATGTTCGCCGCAAAAAATGTTTTCCAGAACAATTCTATGTATGGAGCGCGAAGGTGGTCACGTAGAATATTGAAAATGTGTACATTGTTTGTTTATTGAGTTTTTTTTATTTTTCCATAACCACCTACACAATACTAAATTCAATTAGGATAAATAATGTATTATTAAGTTTTAATTACAAATATTAGTTGGTATAAATTTTATTTACGGGTTGAGAATATTGAATAAGCTCAAGTGCATCAATATACAGGGCATGACTACACCTAGTGAGAAGACTAAATCGTGTTTTCATAATTAATCTCCCGCCAAATGTCTATTCCATAAATATTTGATTAGTTTCGACCCAAACTTATGTGATTTAGGCCCGGTATTTTCACCTCCGGTTATACTAGGAATAAATTAACCAACGCTTAGAATATGCTTTGTTTAATATTTATTGAAAAGTAAAAGCACATTCTAATCATTGGTTAATTTATTCTTAGTATAACCGGAGGTGAAAATACTGGACCTTAGGCTATTGAAGCTGTTTCCAGATAAAACAAGAATGTATAATTATCTTAGTAAGGGTAGAGGAGAAGAAGACCCAACACCGATAGCGGGTATGGAAGTCGAGTAGATTCCAGTTGAATCACACTCGGCACCAGAAACCGTAAACCCAACCGAGGAGGGATCAGCAGATGGTCGAACACCTACTGAGAAACTCCCGGAAACAGAGTGGATTCCAAAGCCATTTGGTAAAATGGAAACCAAAAAGATTCTTCAGCTCATCAAAACCCAAAACATGGGGATAGATACTGAAGAATGGCTTGTCATCAAGAGACAAGAGGAGGCTTCGGGTCTAACTCTTGTCTTTCAATCTTCGACTGTGACGCCCTAAGTAGTGGGCGACACAGAATCTTTGGAGGGATCGGCCCGGAAACGGGCATGAATCCGAAGAACCTTATCAACAGGCTTCTAAACCTAATCAAAGGCACAAACCTGTTTGAATAAGGAACCACTGACGACAGAGTGATACAATAGACCCCGGCTGGTCGCAGTGTCAAGGGAAGCTAAGTGCCAACCCTGTCTCTGGCTCGTCAGTCTTAAACCAACCAACCAACCAAGGGTAGAGGAATAAAATGGTATTTTTGTTGTTTTTTTCAATTTTGTTCAAAATTGGTACATGGGTCCTTGTTGAATTCCAAACACATTTTCTCATTAAATTTTTTCGATATCTTGTCAATTTGACCCATTTTTCGGTCCCACAGACAACTTTCTTCAAAATTCCCGCAAAATCTGAGGTCACGTGATATAAGTCGCAACGGATTTTTTAGTTGTCGACATGCAGAAACGAACCGCCATTAGAGTTTTTCAGAAATTTCCATAACAAATGTTTTTCCCATATGTAGCCAACTTTATGACGGACACTGTATATATATATATATATATATATTATTATATATATATTATATATATATATATACATATATATATATATATATATATATATATATATATATATATATATATATATATATATATATATATATATATATATATATATATATATTATATATATATAATATATATATATATATATATATAAATAAATAGAAAAATACACCCTGAATTTTGGAAGAAGTGTTTTATCTTTTTTGTACTTTGATATGCCTCACTTGCATTTGGGCTTGTTATCATGGTTTTCGTCGAGGGAATGGACCTTTATAATAATATTTTTTAATAGGGACTCTGGTGAGTCTCTTATTTAGGGGTGTACAATATCTATAATTTTTTCCTATCCAAGGTATCGACTTAATTTTTTTAAACGATAGCCTCGACAATAAGGCACATTGTAAAAATATGTTGATTTAAATACAGGTATCCCAATATAAGATACGAAACTGAGTTCTGTTTTTTCAAACGTCCAACCCCCCATATTTGTTATATTTTTAGATTCGCCACTAAATTGTCGATGTAACGCATCCAGGTTTCTTAGACTTATCTGCAATAGTGTTTTGACTTATGTGAATTTATGTGTCAAATTAGCGTCGTGAATTTCAGAAACATTCAAGATAACTTAAAGAACATTTTTCATTCCCATTCCTTAGGCTTTTTAGTATATAGTATAGTATATGCAAGCGAACTCGGAATCGATGTTCCATCGCCTACTACAATTTTTTTAAATTACAAATGGCAAAACTCGAGTTTTTCAATATTTCATTGCATCATTGTATGGTATTTTTCAAGAGCTTTTTCTCGACATAGGGTTACTTTGTAAAGTTTGCGAGATTTGTTGCAAAATAATGAATTTTCATGATTTTTTCGAAAAAAAAGTGAGTGGGGTAGGCCGATGTTATGAAATTTGACACATCCGTTACTTTCAATAATTGTATACGTCTAATTGTCAATAATGAATTTCACCCTCGGAGAATTAGTGAATAATGGCGAAGCTGACAAAAATCCTTTATTAGCAAGCAGAGTATATCATCAAAAATATCCAGAAGCAAGAACTCCACGGGTGTCTTCATTCTAAAAGTTGAGAAATCGGTTTGAACTCACTGGTAGTGTGTCATACCAAAGAGGTCGGATCCATGAGTCAAATTAGTTTTATTGATGCTACAGGAAGATCCTCACTTGAGCACTAGGGAAATGGCAGGGGAAATGGATATTCCACAAAAGAGTATGAATCATACAAGTTCCACTCTTATCATCTGAACCTACATCAATAATTGTATGGTAATGATTCTGCAAATAGAGTTGCGTTTTGTATTCAAATGAATTGACTAGGATTATAATATCTCAAACAAAATTTTATTTTCTGATGTAGCAACGTTCAAAAACAACGGGTCGGTCAACAGACATAGATAGTATGCATTATTAGGCAATCGGTTGAGGACTGTTGATCACCAAAGCGATAGTCGCCTAATGTTTGAGGAGGAATTATTGTGAATCACATAATTGATGGTGAAAGGTATTTACATTTTATTCGCGGACAACTTCCCAGAATGGTAGAAGAAGTGGATTTGAACACCAGAAGGACCATGTGGTTGCAACACGAGGGTGCTGCAGTGGATAACCAAAGGATAGTGCGAGAATTTTTAGATCAATCCTATCCTAATCGTTGGATAGGCAGAGGAGGTACTATGTACTATGCCTCGGCCCTATATACTTATTTCTTTGGGAGTACGTGAAGGAAGGGGTTTTCCAGAGATTACTAGAATCATTTCCTTTGTGATGTACTCCTGTTCTATTACAATTTTATTTTGTTGAAACATCTTTTCAGAATTGTATGGATGTGTCCCATTTTACAACAGCGGCCTACTCAATTCCTTTTTTTTTCGAAAAAAATCATAGTTATTTCTTATTTTGCAACATATCTCGCAAATTGTATAAAGTAGAGGAGACCGGGGCAAAATGATCCCCCCAAGGTTTAAATGTTCATAATTAAGGGTGTATGTAATTTGGAGATTTGGTACAGTACGTGTAAGTGAAGTCATCATTTATGAATAAAACCACGGCACGGCATGTGTTGTGATCGAAGTATAATGTAAGACATTTACGGATTATGACGTGATGACCTGAGGATCAATTTGCCCCTCCTAGTGGGGCATACTGATCCTCCGAAAAGAAAATCGAAAAACAATGCGGTAACTGATTATTTTTGAAGAATCACAAATATAGCAACCATCGTTGAAAACAAAAAATATAATTGCAATGTTTCCTAAACATAAATAATATACATATTGATGAACCAACTTATTTCGACATCGTGTACCTTAATCTAGCATTCTACGACGTACTTTCTTTGCTAACGGATTATACGCACAGTGATCACTTCAATTTCATCCGCCCCTGAACAGGCGTCATGGGCCCACAGATGACACTGGCTGCATTGAATCAAACCCTCTCCACTCGCAGACCTCGAATACGACTCACCACGGATCAAACATTCTGGATCATTGTCTGACTCAGAATCAGATTCTAACTCGGCTTCCTTATTTTATTTTCTCTTCGGCATCTTTTTTTTCTAAAGTCTGAGATGTCTCCTCTTTACTCTTTCTTTTTTCTTGTTTTCCGCTTCTTTTTTTTATTTGTTCCTGCAGTTCAATTTTGTAGGGACTACTGGTTAAGACTGCGGTTTTTCCTTTCTGTCTACTCGTCTTTTGTTTGTCTTTTGTTGTTTTTGGTAATGGTCGAATATCTATAGCAGATATTTTGAAAGGTAAATTGGCAATAGCATCCCCTGACCCAACTTGAATGTCATCTGCTACATTATTATCACCTGTGGCATCTGTTCTAGGGATAGGATGAGATTGGACGTCTCTACTTGTTCCAGGTGTAAGTTGAGCTGTATTCGCATCCATACGAGGTATGTGTTCAGCTACATTAGGAACACTTTCATCCTTTTCTGAAACCTCCGCTGGGGCAGAATCTAAGTCGGTAAATAAGTTTCTGTCAAAAGACACAATGCCCGCTTTCTTGAAAGCGTTGATAGCATTCTCCGAAGTACAACCTTTCAAATATACTTCGCAAAAAAGTTTGCTTATTCGAAACACAGATACAGTGCGACCTGGGTTGTTGTTCAGCCATTTTTCTAATGAGTGGTCAAGATAACGGCTCAAAGGATACATCACCCCCACATCTAATGGCTGTAGTTTGTGCGATGTGTGGGGGGTAGGCACAAAAGAGTAACATGTGTTCTTCTAGCTTTCTCGATTACTCTCAAGTTTTTTGTGTGGCTGCCATGCCCCTCTAAGACCAATAACGCAGGATCTTGCGCCGTTGGTTCAATATGATGTACAAAATGATCAAATAAATCGAAAATATTTCAACGGTCATCCATCCGCTGTCGTTGCAATCGAAAATTGTTCCAGGAGGTGCTCCATCTTTCAATAGCTCTTTCATGCATTTCCGCGAAAAAATTATTAATGGCGGAACATACAAATTACTGAGGTAGTAGACATTCCACGATCTGCTGATGTGATCCTTGAAACTTGCTCTCACCTCTCAATGCAACTATTTTGGAATTATGGCCTGGAACTGTGCTTACTGAAGTCTCGTCGACGTTGAAGATTATATGAGCAGGAAGTTGTTTGTCTATGGATTCTGCTTTTAAAAAAATGTATTGACAACTACCTTGTTGAAACCTCTTGCACGTGCTACTGATGTTGATTCTGGACTCCTTAGAGATAAATTCGGATGCCTTTTCCGAAACTGAGAAAACCAGTCTTTACCGGCAACTTGACTCACTTTGGAAATGGGTGTGTGATATTATTTTTCTCAGCTAACTGAAAGGCTAGGCAACGCAAATCACGAGGAGTCAAACCATACATACGGGTTTCCATATCAAATATATAGCGTAGAAGTTCAGCTTCTTGATCTTCCGTAAACACACAATGAAAGAATCCCAGACTTCTCAATAGCTGGGTGGTGATACCAGCTCTTCTTTTGATAATGCGCCGTTTTAACGCCATTCTAGGAACGTCAAAAGTGGTTGATGCCGTACTTATGCACATACCATTTTCTTCAGCCTCAATAGCTTATTCCATACTCTCAATGGTCCAGTTTTGTCGCTCGGTTTTTCTCACATAGGTACGCATCATGATCGAGTCTGCAAAGAAATAAAAACCGATATAGTGGGGCAAAATGATCCAGGACCATTTTGCCCCACATCATAGACGTTCGTTTTGCCCCATTTATTACTCTTGTAAACTGAGTCACGTACACTAATTATAATATATCAAGTTGAAGTTTCAAAACAACGTAACCTAGCAAGTTCAATACCGGCCATTGAAACATATCATTAAAACAACTAGTATAGAATTATAGACCTATAGTGAGATGCATAAATTAGATCAACAGCGCCGAAAACGATGTTTTATACCACAAACGTATAACACGTGCACGCAAATGGACGGTCACAGTGAAACTGACCGAATGAAAGATTGCTCGATCAGTTGGCGACGTTGCCATTTACTAAAATACAATACATCGTCAGAAATTTGGGGAGGATCGTTTTGCCCGACTGGATCATTTTGCCCCGGTCTCCCCTAGACCGCACAAACCCAATTTCGGCAAAAGGCTCTTAAAAAATGCCATGCAATGGTGCAATAAAATGTAGGGTGTTGCGATTGAAGAAGTCGAGTTATTGCCATTGTTGGTTGAGTTATTTCGAATGGTTCTGAAGTTCAAAAACTATTGCAGATAAGTCTATGAAACCCGAGTGCGTTATATCAACAATTTAGTGGCGAATCCAAATATGCAACAAACATGGGTGGTTCCCATTCAATGAAACATAACTTAGTTGGGTATCTTATTTTAGGATTTACTGTATATAAATAGAAATATTTTTAGGATGTGCCTCATTGTCGGACCTTTTTTTTGACGGGTAGAAACCTTAATGACGCCGGGAATGAGTTCTTCCCTTCCCCGATGTGTGGTGCAGTGCCGGTATACTCCACTAAAACCATCTCAACATTCCTGTCATTCCGGCTTCGTCGTTAGACATCCTTCGGAGGTGACAGGCGGACGTCCTCTCATCTGTTCTGTATGGCTCTCTCGTCTTCTTCCTTTTTCCTCATTGTCGTGGTGATATATCCGTGTACCTTCGCTCAGTTTGTCTCGATATCTGTCATTATGGCTATCATATTCTCGCAGGTCACCTCTTCTCCTGTAGCCAGGGCCCACCTTGGGCATCGGAAGAGGGTGTGTTTCATGGTATCCTCTCTTTTTTTTGGGAGGTGGAGGAAATCCATTACGGACAACAACGTACTGTAGTGTGGGATTCCCTGATACAGGTTTACCCACTGAAACCTCCACCCTGTAGGCTCGTCAGGCTGTGGACGACACTTGAGCCTTCCGGTCCATTGTATCTTACCTGGGTACGATTTTGTTTTCACCATGTCATATCCATGGTTGCCGATTAAGTACCGCTTTGAGTTCCCTCCTAGCGACTGCCTTCGCTACCTTGCGGTGCTAGAGGTTCATCTGGGCGGTCCCTGTCTTTTGTTCAGCACCTCTTCCGATCTCGGAGGACGCTCGGAATCATAACCTCTTCAGTGTCCTGAAAGAAGAAACTGAGAGTGCCAATAGTTATCTTCTTTCTACTACGTGAAGGTGAGGTTGGACTTTAAGGAACGGTATCGTCCCTATTGCGGTATTGGCAGTTTGCATCAGGTCTTTTCCTCATTTTTAGGGTAATGGCCCAAAAGACCCATGCCCAGTCAGCGCCTGCGTCAAGTAATACTCGAGCATTCTGTGTTTGCAGTTTATCCACACCGTAAGGTCAGATATCAGCCTTTACGTCCATTGTCTAGTTTCCTCGTTCATCCTCCATTCCTCTTGCCATTCTGTCAGCGTCTGTTCTCTGGCCCTTCTCCTGTTCGCTTTCACGTGGCCGTCCCACCAGGTATGCAGGGGGTATCTTTCTTTCGCGAGGACGTGGATGGGAGGGGTGCCCGTTATAACCTGTATCGCTCTGGTCGACACCGTTCTATATGCTGAGGCCACCCTCAGGAGTATTCTTCTTTGCGTGGACTCCATTCTTTTTCTGTGCGTCCCTACCCTCCTGGCATCATGCCATATTGAGACTCCATACCGCAGGATCGAGTGAACCCCTCCACTGAGCATAGCTCTCTTATAGCTACCAGGTCCCCTTATATTTGGCATTCGTGAAAGGAAAGGCTCCTAGCCCTCGAGTAATCTGATAGCGTCGGAGCCGGAAAAGAGCAAGAGTTGGTCGAGTGCATTAAGCATATTTTTCTGGGAGCCACTGAAGAGCTCCACTATTTAACTCCTGGCTCCATCATCAGATCAGCTCCAAGATACCAAATTATAGTATTGTCATCCAAACTACATAAACATACCAAGTTTCATTTCGATACGACAATTAGGTTAAAATTGACTTCTAAGATTGGATTACATTGTTTGTTAATTACAAGTGAAGCTAATAAAAGGCATAATCACAAAACTCGTCCGCCATTTTGAATTTATGTATTTTAACAGATAATTTATAATATCCGACCCCGAAAACATCCACATCCAATTTTGAATAGAATGGGACCATAATCACAAAGGTCGTCCCCATTTGGAGCCGCCATTTGAATTTTGAATTTCAACAAAAAATTCATAATCTCCGACCCAAAAATACCCACATACCAATTTTGATAAATCGGCCATAATCAAGAGATCGTCGGATTTGGAGCCGCCATTTCAATTTCATGAATTTTGACAAAAAATTCATAATCTTCGACCCTGGAAACCCCCACATACCAATTTTGTATTAAATCGGACCATATTCATAGAGATCGTCGGCAATTTTGGAGCCGTCATTTTGTTTTCATGAATTTTGATAAAAAAAATCATAATCTTCGACCCTAAAAACCCCACATACCAATTTTGAATAGAATCGGACCATAATCACAGAAGTCATCGGTCATTTTGGAGCCGCCATTTTGGTTTTATGAATTTTTGACGGAAAATTCCTAATCTTCGACCATGAAAACCCCCACGTATCAATTTTGAATCGAATCATACCATAAACACAAATGTCGTCCGCCATTTTGTTTTTTCTCTGAAAAAATTCAATAATGTATTGACACGGGAACTATGAACACCTGCCAAATTTCACGTTAATCGGACAACTAGAAGTTGGTCAAATTTAACTTGTAAGATTTGATAACATTGTTAGTTACAAGTGAAGCTAATAAAAGCGTTTTAAAAAATCAAGTCGATAGCTTGGATAGAAAAATAACTAATAAAAAACATTTTCAAAGACAAGCTTTTATTCAAGCCGTGTACTGAAACGTATATAATAAGTTTAAGTCTTCGCTGACAATGATTTGATTATTTTTTGTTGAATTATTTGGTTTTAAAAATCTTGTCGCGCGCAGTGTTCATAAAAGTAGGTACCAATTAATTTCATTGGACAATGATTGGTTGGTAAGTAACAACTTGTCGAAGTATTGATTTAATGACAATTCGCGCGACAAGCTTATTGAAACCAAATAATTCAACAAAAAATAATTAAATCATTGTCAGCATCACTTAAACTTATTTAATATGTTTTAGTACACGGCTTAAATAAAAGCTTGTTTTTAAAAATTGTGTTTATTAGTTATTTTATTTTTTGCTTTTTAGTTAGGTTGCCTTAATCTGTTCATTTCTAATAGAGCATTGTTATTACCTACAAGGTCTCTTCCCTGTAAGTTTTGAGCTGAAAGGAATCATGATCTCCGACCCCAAAAACTCCCACACACCAATGTTGAATAGAATGTGACCATAATCACAAAACTCGTCCGCCATCCTGAAGTCGCCATCTTGAATTTATAGATTTTGACAAAAAATGCAGAATCCTCGAACCTGAAAATCCCCACATACCAATTTTGAATAAAATATGACCATAATCAGAAAACTCGTCCTCCATCTTGGGCCGCCATCTTGAATTTATGAATTTTGACAAAAATTTCATAATCTCCGAAAACCTCCATACATACCAATTTTGAATCGAATCGGACCATAATTACAAAACTCGTCCACCATCTTGGAGCCGCCATCTTGAACTCATGAATTCATAATCTTCGACCCCGAAAACCTCCACATACCAATTTTGAATCAAATCGGACCATAATTACAAAATCTAAGCCATCTTGAAAAACCTACTACACTCACCCGCCATTTTTTTCTTAACAAAAATTCCATAATGCATTGTCACCGGAATTTTGAACACCTGGCAAATTTCAAATTAATGGACGACTAGAAGTCGGTCAAAATTCACTTGCAAGATTTGACCCTAACAAACGAACTAACAAGTGAAACTAAATAAAAGCTTGTAATAATAAGTATGGAGCTTGCACCCCTGGGTCACCCTGTATGAAGGTCAAAACGTTACATAGACTTATCGAAAATCAACTCCAAATGTGGAATTTTTTGTATATCTTATAAATAATTGAGAAAAAAAGACAATGTAATTGTTGAGAAAAAAATCGAGAAATACGAATTTTATTGCTAAAATAAGATATGACCTTGGAATGTTCATTACTCTGGAATTTTCTCGTAAATAACTGCAAACATAAACAACCCCCTGCAAGAGGAGCTCACCTCATGGAAAGCAGAGAGACAACTTATCAAATCATTGAGTACATTAACCTAATGGTTTATAATTGACAACAGCTACTATCGATGATTCTATATCGGAATCATATCAGTATACATGTCCCAAATAAATAAATGCAATTGAAATAATCTCTGTAAACCTCAATATCCCATTTAAATAAATCTGATGACATTTGAAACACTCGAAAACAACTAGAACAATGAACTGAAATATATTATGTAATTCATGTGTCACAATTATGTAACAACTTTTCCTATTGAAATCTTACAAACATCGGGATGTTGTTCGATTTAGTTGTGATCTCGGTTGTTACAGTGTATCTGATATTTTTTATTAACAATTTTCAATAATTTTGCTACGATTTGGTATCGTTCCAGTGGATGAGTTTTTCCGGAATATACGGATATAGAGTTTTCATTGATGACATTTTTATCTCATTCAAGATATTTTTATAGGAGGGGATTATACCGGGTGAGACAGGTTATCAGTTGTTTACATTTATGAACGCACTGTATGAAAACGCCATGGTTATTTTTGTGTAAGCTTTCAATTATAATTATATGCTCCCGATAATGTTACCGCAATTTTTAAACATATATTTGTTTCTACATTTATGAATTCATGAAGTATAGTAAACATATTTAGAGAGCATAAATGAAATTTTTTAAAGTGGAATCAATCAACATAAAATGGAAAAGACCGAAAGTGGTATCTTCGAAAAAAGTTGAAAATTCTGTGATTTTTTTCCAAATTCATTCTTGATAACCGAAAAATTAAATTCCAGGGGAAAAACTCATACTTTCTTTTTTACTTCTAGTTTCATCACTATGATTTAGTTTTGGAAAATTGTATACTTCTGGTTGAATTAGTTTGGAGCTTTTGGATCCAAATATTAAAAATATACACCGATGGTGAAGAGTTATTTTTCATTCATTATATTGCATAGTCTAAAAATTGAGTTCATCAAATATTGTTTGTGGAGAAGAAATATTTACTTGATAACTTGTATAATGTCTGAGGGAAAAATTATATATATATCGCTATTTTCAAAGCCTGTATGGAAGATTACAGTTGAGCACAGTATATTTTTATTTATTGTAGAATTTCTCTTAATTTTTTCTTTCAGTCGAATCCCAATTTGTTGCTCAGCTTACTACAAATTTGGATTCATTGTATAAATAAACAAAGGACTTGATTAGAAATTGTGCATAATTATGTTTTATCCATCTCAATCCGAGAAAAAATTTAGGTAAAATAGAATACCATTGTTTTTGAGGAAAGACTCACCCCTTCAGTTCAGTAATAAAATACAGGTGTTTCCAAAAAACAAAACATTAAATTAAATAAAGAAACACATATGAGCTATAATCGATCCCGGTTTTTGCATTCAGATGATTGGCATAAACAAACTATTATTTCTTTAAAAATATTATAATAAACGATATTATTTGAGGAAATTTTCTAGGTACTTCTTCACTTCATATGAAAAAAGTTATAAAAAAAACATTATTAAAGGAAAAAGGAAAAATGTATTTATTTCATTGTTTTGATGTAGATTATTGTGTCAGTAACACATTCAAAATATTTCCGCACAAGATCACATATTTTGTATCCGCTGCAAGCTTTTGAATCTGTTACTCACAGAATAGCCTAGATCATACGATGAAAAACATTATTTTTTCCATTTGAGCCATTAAAGCTTTTTTATTTTTATTTTTTTCTGTTTATTCATTTAATTTTTTTTTGTATTCATGATGTTAAATAACTAGTTAAGTAATTTCTATCTAGTTTATTTTTGAATTTTGACAAAAAAATCATATTCTCTGACCCCGAAAACCCCTGGATAACAATTTTGAATAGAATCGGACCATAATAACAAAAATTGTCCGCCATATGGGAGCCGCCATTTTTTTTTGTTTGCTAAAAAATATTTCTCAATGCATTGTGGCCGGAATTATGTACACCTGCCAAATTTCAAATCAATCGGTTGCTTAGAAGTGGGTCAAATTTTAGTTGCAAGTTTTGATTACAGACAGACAAGACACCGGGACAGGTGAAACTGAATAAAGCTTCTAAAATGGAACATCTACTCAAATATTGGAAAAAAAACGTTTATATTTTCTAATTTTCATATGAAGTGAAGAAGTAGAAAGTCAAAAGTTTCTTCAAATCCATGTTTTTTCTATAAAAAATATCTTCTTCATTAAACGGTATTATTATTTTTATTTATATGAATGAAAAAAATATGTTTTTCGAAACAAATCAGGTTGTGAATACATTTGTACTGACTAAATATTTTTTTGAATGATTCACTGGCTTGATCTCAAAATATCCTGAAACATTCCCATTCCATGACATGAGAAGAATAGAAACTGGCATTACCTTTATTTTTGCGGTTACATTTTATATTACTAAATAACAAGATATAAAGTTGAAACCGATCAAATTCCCCACAATTTCTATGACTCGTCCAGAATTCTCCAGATGTTTGAGCCATGAAATTTGGCAAAATTGATAGTTCGTTTATAGATTATGGATTCCGGTTATATTTCTCGAATTTTATCCGTTGTCTTTTTCTCTCAATGCACTTTTGAATTGAATAATTCAAATAGGTATACTCCTTAAAATACCATTCCTGAAAAAGAATAATTTTGAACGTTAACGAAATCAAATAACAAAAATTCACATTGAATCTTTTTCTAGAATGAATTGAGATATTACTACTTCATTATTAAAGTATTGCAACTCAGCCATTTTTTAATATTAGAACCTCGAAAATCTGGAATTGTAACTACCTAATTCAAATTTAGACAGCCATTACTCTGAAAAGTATATATCTGAGGAAAATATTTTTGGAAAGGACATTTCATCATGAAGTTCTAAGTAAGTACAAATATGAGCGAAATACATATTAATGTTTGTTTGAAGGTTGTAGACGATGTGGTAACTTGATTACTCTCGTTTCGGACGTCCATCGTCTTAATGGATTTAAAAGATTTTCACGACGTTTCGAATGCTTGTATCTGCAATCGTCTCCAGGTGAATACTGACTGTTAGTATTCACCTGAAGACGATTGCAGATACAAGCATTCGAAACGACGTGAAAACCATTATAAGGTAGTACCGCCACGATACAGTTGAATTAGGAAACCCCCCAATCGACTCTAGAAAATTTCTTCGTTATAGAAAGTCGGCGACTCAAAAAATTGATGTCCCCGAAAAGCGCAGCAAAAAAAAATTCAGACCCGGGCCCCTCCTCCCCCCTCACTAGAAATCATACGTCATGGGAAAAAATTATCGTTTTTCGATAAAACTTCAATGGACTTTTTTGTAGTACTCTTTTTGAACTTTTTTTTTGGCGGAAAGGGGATGGGGGTATCGTTAAAATGGATGGGGTCAACTAGGAGAAGGATATTTTTTTCGCGTTCAGACCTTCAAATGGTCCCCCGCCTTCTTTAAAAAGTCACCTAGCACAATCCGCATTTCTCTACGACCCCCCCTTTAGGCTGTGCGCTTCCCCGTGGACTATTTTGAATAACGAGTAGTTTTGATTATATCTGTCAAACTAGATGGTCAATCACTTTGATTTTTTTTCACAATATCTGTGCTATCCTGCTCTAGCTCCTCCTCGTTTTTCATAAACTTCTTAATTTCAGTACTAACGGTAGGTATATATATATATATATATATATATATATATATATATATATATATGTGAACTGCATCAGATTATTGATAGTGACATCTATAATCTGTGCGGTGAAGCTTAAACCTAATATCGTGGAATTTTAATATCACGAGATTTCGTGCACATTAACAGGTCACCAACAAATTGTCAGATAGCCCTACCCACGATATCAATAGTCGTACTCCTCATGCGTTTAACGCAAACAATTCTATATATATATATATATATATATATATATATATATATATATCGGGTTCGGAATGGTGAAACTTGTTGAAATTTTATAGAGGTGTTGTTCACATATTAAACAATACGTATGCCAAATTTTGATAATTTCCTAATTCAATTGTCTCGTGGCGGTACTACTTTAAATCCATTAAGACGATAGACGTCCGAAACGAGAGTAATCACATATTAATGTCTTTTTCCCAATCATAGATTCTGCTCTCACTGCGTGATATTGGAAAAATATATTCAATTACACATTTGCTTCATGAAAAATCCAGGCAGAAATTCTGTCAAATGTTGAGTTTTTTCAATCTGGCGTTCGTTAGTGATTCAGCAAAATAATAAGAACTTGATATAGTTCTTTCCACAAGCCAGTTTTCGGAAAAAATAGAGAATATTTTTTCATGGACGAAAACTGCGAATTGTCATTAAACTGAGATTTTTCCAATATCTATAGTATTCCTTGATTTTCTAGTTGCTGAAGAAATTACATCAGTCGTTTTAAAAGATTATTTGATTTTATATTTATTTTTTTTTTATGTGAGCTTTATGCGTCACATATTCGGACAACGATTTTCCGAAATTTCTGCTAACTTTTCGCACATCTATCTTTCAGACGCATTCGCGAATCTGACACGGGCACCGATGAAGACATCGCCCATCTGGAGAGCGGATCCCCAGCATCCTCCGACAGCATATATCAGTCGCGAATCATCGGCGGCACCGAAGAATCTTTCGACCAACATCGCAATGAAAAGGTCATGGAGGATGCAGCTGCACTCCAGTGCTTACACGCCGACGATGCCGCTTCCCAACGCCCCCCTTGTCACAATTGCGGAGCACCCACCCAATACATCCCCATACCAGTGCCCGTACCGATCCCCTTCCCCGTGCCCACGTTGTGGACCCCGCAGGATACGCTACTGCTGTACGGCGGTGGAGAGCAGAACCCCGGCCCCCGATTGCGAGTGCTGCCGCGGAACCTGTGGCCATATCTCACACAGGCGGCCCTTATCTGGCCGTCAGTGAACGCAGGTGAGTTCGGTCCGCTGCACTCGGTTCTTCATAACAATATCGGCGATTGCGGGGCAAACACCGGTGCTACAATGCCCGTCGCAACAGACCATGACTCCCAGCTAGCCTGTGCTGGCACAAGTGATACCGAACCCGGTGGAAACAACAAAGACAACGACGCTCCAGAAGATGAAAACGACCATCCAGCAGTCATCGGAGAAAGGGAAGAACTGACGGGATATCTAGAGTGCGAGAACCGATACGTTTCTTCAAGTGACACGTCGAGAGACTCCAGTGATTCGAGTGATACTAGTGAAAACGAAAATTCTAAGCCGCGCGTGAGGAGAGTGTACAACGTGAACGGGGGTGAGGGACGGCAAAGCGACGACGCTTTACCCAGCAGTAACGTGACGAGCGACGGCGACGATGAGGACGGACGTCTCTCTCACAGTTCTGTGAGGGAGGACATGTCTTCGTCGGGTTCCGAAGACACCGATAG
Organism: Gonioctena quinquepunctata; assembly: GCA_018342105.1. Taxonomy (NCBI): domain Eukaryota; kingdom Metazoa; phylum Arthropoda; class Insecta; order Coleoptera; family Chrysomelidae; genus Gonioctena; species Gonioctena quinquepunctata. The sequence goes on from JAFIRS010001186.1 coordinate 35,603, forward strand.
TGACGACACTGGCACAGTTGCCGATCAGAAACCCAAAAGGTTTTCCCGAATATTCGTCGTCAATAAAAATCTTTCCTCTTCTTCGAATGAATCCAGCCGCAGCAGTGACACGGAATCCTCCGACAATGACACCGACACCGAAATGGATTGCACTGTGATCCTCACGCATATGAAGCCCCTGGACGAAAACGATTGTGCGAACCATGTGTTTGATGTAAATAAAGATACAGTCGCACTTAATGCTGATAAGGACGATACGAACCAAATTCAAGGCTGTGATAACGAAACAAGTGATAAAAATAACGAGAAATTGTCCGAAGAAGTTCGTGTGGAATCTAGGCATATAGAAACCCCAGCGAATGTTAAAGAAAGCGAATATATATCTTCGAGCCCGGGGTTGTCAGACGTGAGCGCGGAGTCTTTAAACTCCAGCGACGTGGACGAGGCTCGTATGGATGCCATCGCCGAAGAGGAAAGCCCATTTCTCTCGGAAGCGGCGAAGCAGGATGACCACTGTGCTACGATCAGTGAATGGAACGAGATCCGGTCTAGCGGACCCGTTAGTGTAGAGGGGGAATCGCAAAATACACGCGACCACGAAGGTGTATCGGCAGGTGCGATAGTCTCTACCGAGTCTTTAGCACACCATGCAGCGCGTTACACTAGCCTTGTGATGATAACGCAGGAGTCCGCCCCCAACTATCAACAAGTGAGTGTTGTGACGTCGGATACTACCACTCTAGTGCCGGATAATGACGTCATTGTGAGGCACACGAATTGGCAGGCCGATGCGAAAAGAAATAGCGGAGGAAAGTTGAACGGTGAGTGATCATTTTTGTTTCACCTTGAGTTTTATTGACTTGGAGATTGTGGAATCGAATCACAAGTTTAAAGTACACAATATGGGTTTTTGTTTCATTGGTTTGATAACGGGCGTCGCTTTCGAAACGGGCATTAGATATATCAATAATCACTTCATTATAAAAAAGGTTTTTTTCATATCCCATACTCTTACGACTTTACTATTGAGGGTTCACTGTTTCCATTTAAAGGTGAATCATAACTGTCTATATAATTGCCAAGGTAAAAGTGGGGACCTTGAATTTATGCATGATTCTTATCAGGTTTCTAGCATTGACATGATTTGAGTTTTTTATCCATTTTCGTGTATCAAATACATTTTGTAGACAGACTATAAAGAATTGAAAACAGACACCTTGTTTGTAAAAGAAATAGGTACTTACCTATAAGTGAATTTATAAGAGCTATATTAAAAAAAATCGTCACAGAAAAAACACATTTGCAAAGGTGATGGTTCCAAACATTAGTATTTATGTATATTATATCATCAAGTTATTCAGATGATTTTTTGGAACTGTAATTTTATTCTGAATTCTAATTAATAGTTTTTCATTTTTCATGCATTTCATTCACCATTAGCTTATAGATACATGGGAGTATTATTAAAAAAAAATCTAAATGGAATTCAGAATTTCATATTCAACCGACAAAACCACAAACAATAAAAATATTTTATATATAATAGTTTCAAAAACCTCATGTCAATACTTCAAACCAAAATAATAATGCATTATTAATTAGAAGTTATTTTGTGTGGAGAAATCTTGACATTTTCTTTTCCAGTTTTTGTTTTGTGTAAAAATAAATAAACAATTGAATATAATGACTTCTAAAACTAACTTTGTATAATAGTTGAAGTTTGCTAAGAAAAATTGAATTTTTGGTACCACTTTTCTCATTTGCTCATTGAGATATTTCGGCAGTATATAGCAGAGCTAAGGCCTCCTGGTCTCTTTCAAAATGTGGTACTGTCGCAATAAAAATATTTTTGTTACCTAAAAATATTCTGGCACTTGTCGACAAGGAAATGCAATTATTGCAGTTCAGAAAATGCCATAGGGATGAAATAGTTGGACCCTCAAATAGACGATTTGCGTTCGTTTTGTTCCCACAATTTCTGTCGTTATTTTATTGGAAATATTTTATTTCGAATGTTTATAATTGTACTTATCCAGTTTCGGCGAAATTAAAAGTTTAAAAAAATCCAAATATCAAAACCATGAATATTTATAACAATGAAATGATTTGAAACTTTCAATTCTCGTTGAAGAATCAATTATAAATTTCAAATAACCAAATATTATGGCAAACCACTGAATCAAATTTTCTATCGAATAAACCCAAAAAAACGTATAGTTTTCTATTTAGTTTCGCTGTTGATAATGATTATCCTATTTTATAAATATACCTCGGGAAACATTGACCCATCGTTGACTCGAGTAGGTATAGGTAATAGCCCAGGAATATAAGCTTTAAAAATAGATAAAATGCAGAATATGTCCAAATTAATTGAATTTTTGCCTAAGCATTCAATTTAGCCTCATAATCAACGTATGAAAAGTATCCATCAATATCATCGTTATTCAAGGATTTTGAGAAAATCTCGTTTTCTGTTAGTAGATTATAGTGTAGTAATAATGGACGTAGATGGGTAATTTCTCATAATATTCCGGAAGATCCGAAAATTAAAATTTTTGAATGGACATTTTTGCATACATTGTACTCAGTGCTTGAATACCATTTTAATTTTGTATCTTAGTCGTATATTATTTTTTAAATTATCAAACTTAAATAAGTTCTATTTGCCATAAAGTCTAAAAAAAATTAATTAGCTAAATGGTGCCTTTATGTAATAATTGGAATTTCATTTAGATCAATCAAAATTATATATTATGAGAAAATATGGGGAACAAACGCAAACTAAACTTCACAGTTTTATTCAGTAATGTTACAGCCTACTTTCTGGCACATTTCATATTTCTGATTATTTTGTATTTATAAGGGTTAGGTAAAATTCCTAGAATAACAGACCCCTCGTTTATAACCATGACACATAGTTTCAGTTGAACAGTAAATAATTAAGAACTCCACTCAGTTTAGGGTGAGTCGATAGTAGGGTTTTCTAGAGAGCTTTGCAATAGCTGATATTTGAAGTGCATAATATAATTGACTATTGTTGACTTACAATAAGCTATTGATACTTCGAAAATAACTCTTCATTTTAACCAATTCTAGACGTGGATATTTCGAAACTATTTAACAAATGTGAAATTGCAGTGCATAACAAGAGTAAGGAAAGTTGCCTGGGAAAAAATCTATATAGTGGAGTACTTATGTATAGCAATAGAGTTTCTTGATATGTTTTTCTACAACTGTACGCATTGATTTGGACCTGCATGTGGGCGTATAAAGCTCTTTTAAGTAATTGATGGGCGATGCCATACCTGTATGTTATCAATTGAGATTACGACGAATAACTTTCTCGAGTTATAGCTCAAAATAGTTATCTTCACTGGTGCGTGTGCCTGAGCCATCGTGAATTGTATTTCTTTAGAAAGATCTCCGTTCCTATTGTTGCTGGCCAAAGAAATTTCAGATAAAAATTGTAGAGAATTGAATTTCCTGATATTTTGTTTCACTATTTTTGATGAAAAAGTAACAGGCTCTCAAAATTCACGTTTGGCAATTTTTTGACAAATGCCAATATTTAAAATAAAATTTCCAAAAAAATTATAAATACAAGTATTGACCATAATATCCCCTACTACTTTTGTTGTATTTTGAGACATAAAAAGTTATTGATTGGTTATTCACTGGAGGAAGTCTAATTTTCACCCTTATTTACAGGAATTGAAATTATCAAAAAGTTTTAGTAACTCAATGAATTCATCAACGACCATTGTTGATAACTTAAATTTCTTAAATCTTCATTTTTATTTTTTTGAGAGCCAGTTTATAAATCTACTTCCTTGAAATCTCTAGTTTTACCATTAGAAGGGGTGCAACGGGAGCACTTTCATTTCACAATGCGGAACATGAAAAATTATATCCTCAAATTTATTCTTGTACAAAATCAATAAAAAATAACCCCCTTTTTTAGGACTGTGAACTTTCATCAGAAGCTACTGACAAGGGTCGTTAATGAATTTATTGATTCTCTACAACCTTTTTCTCAGCTTATGCCCTTAAATTAAAGTTTGAAAAACTATTTTATTACTAATTAAAACAATAGAAACATTTTTAATTATCGAAAGTTGGCTTCAAAAGTTGTAAGAAATTTCATGCCCAACAAGTTTCATGTACTTACACTTTTCTACAAAATTCGTTTATAAAACTGCATTTGTTATAAAACTGCTGAAGGTCAACTTTGCAGGCCTGTAACTATTTTTTCATTAACAAAGTATGGAACAAACGGACCTCGAGATACTTTGACAAAAATAAAACTCAGGTTGGTTGCCGAAGCATTCGACGGAAAATCCCGTTTTTCGAAATACATATCCACAATTGTTGAGGTCTATTACGAATATTGAAAAACGTTCTACTTCATCGTATTTGAGTTCAGGTCGGATGTACATACAGGGTGACCCAGGGGTGCGTGCAAGCTCCCTAACTTTTTTCTATCGAAGCTCTCGAATATTTCTTTTTATATACAGGATGTCCCAAAATAAAATAACACAACTGAGTTCTGTTTTTGTAAATGGCAACCACCCAATTTTGTTAAATTTTTTGATTCGCCACTAAATTGTCGATATAACGCACCCGGGTTTCTCAGACTCATCTGCAATAGTTTTTGACTCATGTCAATTTATGTGTCAAAATAGCTTTGTGCATAGACCCACAGAAAAATTTATCACTTCAGAAGCATTGAAGATAACTCAACCAACTTTTTTCCAGTCGATTCCATCGCCTACTACGAACACCCTATATTTTATTGCATCATTGCATGGATTTTCTAAGAACTTTTTGCCGAAATAGGGTTTATGGGGTCTACTTTGTAAAATTTGCGAGACTAAAAAAATAATAATCGAGTAAGGTAAAATATCCAATAGTTGACATAACACCAATAGTTGACACTTTCAGAAAGAATATCACAAAATAAGACGTCAGTTATTAGTTTCAATTTCATTAACGCAAAGTTAGGTCACATAACGCCCTTTGTTGACATTTATAATAAATATAGTTCATATTTTCCATTTTTTCCAAAATGGTGGCAACTATTTTATTGTGTGTTTACTGTCAGAGCTATATTAGTTTTTTATTTTTAAATTAATTGTAGCATATTATACTTGAATTTATTGAAAAAAATAGTTTTGATAATTATAAAATATACTTTGTTGCAGATTTTCTCCTAATATTAATAATTTGGACACTTACGATTCTAATTTTTACACTTTGAAGCCAAGTAGCACCCAAAATATTGGCTTTACGCAATATTTATGCAGAACATTTATTTTTTCCATTAACAACAGCTATACAAAATGCAAAACAAAATTAGGATTTCCGCTTCTACATTTTGTATGAAAAATAAAATTTGGGATGAAGTTTTCTACCGAAGCACATATCTTACATTGGGAATTTTCCACAATTCCAACGTAAATTTCTTCCAAATCCAAAGCCATACCGCAGTGTCACATTCAAGAATGAATCATGAAACAGTTGCTGATTGCTACTGAAGTCCACCGAAATGGTTTCTCAGCCGTGAAACCGAGGTATGGCTTCATATTTAGAAGATCTTGCCGTTGAGTGGAAACCCCTTTTCTATGATTTGTATAAACTTCACAATGTAAGTGAAACATTGAGTTGAAAACAAAATGTGATACTTTTGCAACCCAACGCATTTGTGAATTCCAGAAACCTTTTTCTGAATTAAAATTTCATTTGTCGCAAAAAATCGAATTATAGAAAGAATTTTTCTCAAATCTATGAGAATTGATTGGACTTTCTTTTCGATTCAAATATGAGAATATTATATTTTTCTTTTTAGACTAGGTACTCACTTGTTCGCGCAAAGAAAACTGCGTTTGTCCACTTCTTCAATGTACTATTTTCTCTTCTTCGTCACAATTTTAAATTTTTAACATTAAAAAGAGTTTTCCGAACTTTTGTTACATCATTGAAAATGTACGAGATATATTTGAAAATCGCATCAAAATAGTAAGCAAAAGACATTCACTTCTACTGTTTAATCTTCGGTGAGACAAATTCAACAAATAATAATTATTTAAATTAATCCAAGCAAGTGTTCTGACTTTTTGTTTAATGTTGATCTCCGAACTTCCTAGAAAGTCGAGTTTACAAGCTTTCTTTTTTATATACAATATACAAGCTTTCTTTTTTATATACAATATTTGAAACTCGTTAACAAAATCTACCTGCTATTTTGAACCTATGTGGCCCATTAAATAATGAATGATTAGTATTAAACACTTTCATTGGTTGTTGTACAAATTTAAAGCTGATTTGCTTAAGCCAGACATTTTATGTGGATAGTACATTCGACAACTGCACAAAATTTTTCTTGCAGTTGTTCTCCATATTAATAGATTCTATTATCTATACCCCAAACCCACAATAAAGTATAATATGTAGTGGTTTAAGGAAATGTATGCTATAAGCGGTCAGCGAAGTTATCGACTGGATTTTACGCGGGAATAGTTTTCACTCAATTCTGTCTACTATACAGGGTGGGGCACCCCATACGACACGGTCCCTGTATACCAAACCATTAATTTTTTCGGGAATTTATCCATTTCATTATATGTATATTGATTAAGGCTGCAAAAGGAAATTATTTTAGAGTCTACAGGGTTGCTAAAAAAAGTGTGACATATCAGGAAAAAATTATATGATTTCATATAAGGTACTATGTACCTAACTATAACCGTTCTCGAGTTATTGATTTTTTAATGAAAAGGCTAGGTACAATTGGAGACTAAATAACATCGAAATGTATAGAAATCATTCTTTCGAATTCTGACCAAGCATGAAAGAGGTTTTGAGCTATTGATTTCGATAAAACCCGTTTCTCAATATTATACAGAATGTTCAAAAATCATTGTCCCTTTTTTATAATTTCGGACAAAGATAACTTTGTTCTTTCAAACAGAACACTCTGTATTTTTTTGGTCTGAACAATATAAAATTCAATTATCTTTCATTTCATATTGGGGTTCCCTATACCTAACCTAAATAGTCTTTCAGATATTGGCTTTTTCAAATAGTAGTTCTTATTTCAATGCATTCTTTGAATCAAGATAGCTTTGAAAAGACATTTATTTGATTTGCTCACAGAATTCTCATTGACAGTTGTTATACTTCACTTCATCGAAAATATTCACTGTTCACTAAAATGAAGTTATCATTTTATATTCTGATAGTAGTTCATTAAACAGACTATACATTTTTTTTATTATTCAACTGAAACAATAACAAAATATGAAACACAAATGTATTTAATTCAAAGTAGGTGCTTGAAATGACGACCATCCTGTTGAATGCAAAGAGCCACTCTCTCTATGAAAGACTTCTTAACATTTAATAACATTTGAGGCGTCACTCTTCGAAAAGCAGCCCTTATTCTCTCCTTCATATTTTCCAGTGTGGTTGGAGGAGTGTCGTAAACCTCATTCTTCGAATATCCCCATAGGAAAAAATCGAGGCAAGTCAAATCTGGTGATCTCGCTGGCCAATTTTGTGGTCCTCCCCTATCAATCCATTTATTAGGAAAGCACATATTCAAAAACTGTCTGACACTGAATTTTAAATATGCCGGAGCTCCATCCAATTGTAACCACATCCGTTGTCTGATATTTAGCGGCACATTCTCCAGAAGCTCAGGCAGATCATCTCGTAAAAATTGTAAAAATTTTTGACCATTCAAGTTTCCATAAAAAAGTATGGTCTTATAACTTTTGTCCCTATTATTCCTCCCCACACGTTAACAGACCATCTATTCTGGTGATCCAGAGTGCGGAAAAAATGAGGATTCACATTACTCTAATAATGGAAGTTGTGTCTGTTCACTTAGCCATTGTTATGAAAAGTAGATTAATCATAAAATAAAATGGAACCCAAAAAATATTCATCCTCACTAAACTTGTCCAGAACACATAGACAAAATTCGATTCGTCGATGGATGTCTATTTAATATAATTCCTGGTGCATCTGAATACGGTACGGGTGAAATTTGTATTTTTTATTACCCTAGAAATGCTCCGTCTACTTATCCCTGTATCTTTCTCGATCTTACGTTGACTCGTATGAGGGTTTTCTATGATTGATCCCATAATAAGAAATTCATTTTCCTCATTTCCAATGATAGGTTTTGGTCTATTTTCCTTTTTATAAGCTACACTTCCAGTCCTACGAAATTGATGTAGCAATCGTTTGAAAACCAACTTGTTTGGATGATTCCGGTCTAGATATTTTTGGGCATACACCCTCGACGCCAAAAGGCAATTCTCTAAACACTCACCAATCGCTAAAATCATTTCTATCTGCTCTTGAATGGGATAAGTTTTCATTTTCGACGCTAATAATTCAGTGAAGGTTTTGAATAACATAAAACACAATAACTGTCAATAAGAATTCTTTCAACAAGTTGAATAAATGTCGTTTCAAAGCTATCTTGATTCAAAGAATGCATTGAAATAAGAACTACTATTTGAAAAAGCCAATATCTGAAAAACTAGTTAGGTTAGGTATAGGGAACCCCAATATGAAATGAAAGATAATTGAATTTTATATTGTTCAGACCAAAAAAATACAGGATGTTCTATTTGAAATAACAAAGTTATCTTTGTCCGAAATTATAAAAAAGTGACAATGATTTTTGAACATTCTTTTATGCTTGGTCAGAATTCGAAGGTATGATTTCTATACATTTCGATGTTATTTAGGTTCCAATTGTACCTAGCATTTTCATAAAAAATCAATAACTCGAGAACGGTTATAGTTATGTACATAGTACCTTTAATGAAATCATATTATTTTTTCCTGACCTATTCAAAAGTGTAACGAATTACAGGGTGTTCCATTTGAAAAAACACAACTTTGATATGTCACACTTTTTTTAGCCACCCTGTAGACTCCAAAATAATTTCCTTTTGCAGCCTCAATCAATATACATATAATGAAGTGGAGAAATTCCCGAAAAACTTAATGGTTTGGTTTACAGGGACCGTGTCGTATGGGGTGCCCCACCCTGAATAGTTTATACGGGGAATCATATATATTTATTTTTCCGGTTTCCTACATAATTCAACATTATAATATGCACGATTTTGAACGAACCATATATTTTGAGTCGAAGATGAATTTATTCAACTTAGAATGGATATACTATACAATTATTGGAAGTACATGGATGTGTCAAATTTTAAAACAGCGCTCCAGTCGAATCCTTTCTTAAAAAAAAAAAACATCAACATTTATCATATCGCAAAAAATCTGGCCAACTTTACAGAGTAGACCCCACAAACCCTAGGTATATCAACGAAAAGCTCTTAAAAAATGACAAACAATAAAATATAGAGTGTTGCATTTGAAAAAGTCGAGTTTTTGCCAGTTATAATTTGTAATTTTCAAAAAACCGTAGTAGGCGATGGAACACCGACTGCGAGTTTGCCAGCATCTCGGAACATGCGCTAAAGCCCAAGGAATCGACTGAAAAAAAAATGGTTGAGTTATCTTGAATGGGTGTATCTCATTTTGGGACATCCTGTATTCAAAAAGAAATATTTTTAGAATGTGCCTCATTGTCGGACCTTTGGTTTTAAAAAATAAGTCGAAAGCTTGGATAGAAAAAATATGGAGCTTGCACGCACCCCTGGGTCACCCAGTATATCTTGGACTATCAAACGATAGTAGATATGGCTGCAACAGCTCTGCGCCACTTTTTCACTTCTCTAAAAAAGTACCTAGAATCTAGGGAAATTTCCTCCGAACCTGCTGGAAACTCCCATAAGAGCCTGTGTAGTAGAGAGAGATGGAGATAGTGATTTTCCTCGATTTTTCCCCAGATCAAGGGAAATTTTCAAAAAGTGCCAAGGACCAACGTGGTAATTTTGCGACCTCAAATTAGATCCTTGGGGAACACCCATTTTTACGTGCTCGAGGCCTATATTACCCTAGATTTTCCCTAGATCTACTATATTTCAGGGTTCAACCTAATGGATTTCTACATTTTAATATGATTTTTTTCCTTATTCCACATAGAGGATTGGACTTTTTCCCTACATTTAGGGAAAGTCTAGGGTAATATAGGCCTCGAGCACGTAGAAATGGGTGTTGCCCAAGGATCTGATCTGAAGTCGCAAAATTACCACGTTGGAGTTCAGCACGTTTTAAAAATATCCCTAGATCTAGGGAAAAATCGGGGTAAATCACTATATCCATCTCTCTCTTTTACACAGGCTCTTATGGAAGTTTCCAGCTGGTTCGGAGAAAATTTCCCTAGATACTAGGTACTTTTCTAGAAAAGTGAAAAAGTGGCGCAGAACTGTTGCAGCTATATCTACTAACGATATCCACAGCACTTTTATTGCAATACCAAACTAAAAGTCCACTCGAAAATTCAGCTGACCCGGACTTATTCCGCAGATGTTATCTAATAGTCCTGTACTATAATATTTCTCAAACGCGTCACGGTGAATTGTATTTCAGATACGCTTTTGCTTGCAGATAATCAGAATCAAGGAGAGAGCGTAACCGTGATAACTGGGGGCGAGACTCTCTCTGCCTTCGAGGAAGGCTTGGCCGACGACGATTCCTGGGTGGAGAATTTGAGTCACGAAGACGACGAGGACGAATTTGCAACAAACTCCCCAACTGATGACTCTTCTTCTGGGGAAGAAGTGACCCTTACTTGCTCGGCGGCAATAGACCACGAAGAGGATCTCAGGGGTTATCATCGAACTGCTATAGATTTCACACTCCATACCATCGTCGAGGAAAGTTGCGAGGAAAGCGAGGTAGAACAAAATGCCGCCAAGAAAAAAGAAAGACCTGCATCGGCCACTGATCTGGAGAAATATTTCTTCTTCGGTCTTGGAGATGGTACGATACCATCACTCAGCTCCAATAGAGAGGATGCTTTCTCCGAAACAAGTAGCATATACAGCGAAGGCATGGAGTCGCTTGGAGGAGAGGATACTCTCCAGCAAAGCGACAATTCCGATCCTGCAGAACTGGCTTCTTCAAGATTGGAAAAATACTTCTTGAGTGGTTTTATGGGATTCACCGCGGAAAGAAGAGATTCAGACGGTAGCGTTGGAAGCGACAGTGAAGGAAGGCCGAGCCCGGAACAAAGACGAAAAAGATTGGTCAGAGCTAGAGGGACAGGAAGATCACACTCATCTTCATTGGATAACCTCGACAATGCTGGTAACGAACAAATAGCCGAAACCCAAATCAATTCTGAGAACTCATCGAGCTCTGATTCCGACAGCAATGAAGAGATAAATAGTTTCGAGAAATCTGACGGACAATTCGATACAGTGAAACGGAAAAAATGCAAGAAACACAAAAATTCGACATCCCCTGCCGAGGAAACGAGAAATCTGGAAACTACTCAGGAAGTAGACGAGAAAGGAACCGAATCCGACGAAGATGGGCATAAAACACCACAACCGGAGATAGCGACACCTTCGAATCTTACCACAACGAAAAATCAACAGAGCAGGGATAGTGGCTTCATAGGAAGTTGCGATGATCTTCTCAGGGAACAGAGAGATAACAGCACACCTGAACTGATACCACCAGGCAAATCTGACCTGAAAATTGATCTCGAAGACATCACAGAAGAGAAGAAAGTAGAAGTGGAAGACAAAATTGTACCAACCTCAACTCCCCCTGCCACTTCTCTGACACGAAAGGATAGTTTCAATAACTGGAGCTCCGATGAAGAAACCAACCTCATGATGAGTAAAATGAGACAGTTCTTCAAAACCATGGTTGCCAATTCACAATTGAGTTCATCCTCGAAACCATCGACCCCGAACTTAAGCTCAAGAATGTCCCCGAAACCACTCCCAAGCCCCCGTGCCAAGAACCGCTCCAAGCCGCCACAGTTGATCTACTTCGAGAACGAGTTGACTAGGTTGATGAAAACTGTGCCTGGAATCAGGGAGGATCAAGTGAGAGAAATTGTTGAATACTTGAGTAGTGAAGATACTTGGAGTGATTCGTATGATTCATCAGATTACACCAGCTCCGATCTAGAAGTTACAACATCAAAATCTGTACTGCAGCAGCAAATATCAGATAGCTGTAAACAAATTATCAATAAGTTCGATACCAGTGTTGATGATGAAGGGGATGAAGGAGATGGTGGAATCATTGACGAGTCGCATGGATTGAATAAGGAAACAGCATTTGTTTACCAGAAACTTGTTGCTTCTTTCGAAAAAATGGCCACAGGAGATGATGACAAAACTGTTCCGAATCTTGCACCACATAGTTCTCCTCCCTTGATAGCCAAAGTGATGCATCACATAGGCAGTCGTTTGGTGGCACTAATGCACGAGGTTTCCAGTGGAGAGAGCCACAAGAGTAACTCACCGAAAACAAAACATTACCACAGACGTCTTCAACACAAGCTCTCTTCAGCCTCTAGTACAACCACAGAAGACGACTGTCCTGAAGGTGGCGCAGACCACTTCGGTGGCTTCGAGGATAACCTCACTCCTTATAACTTGCTTCCGAGAAGCAGATCTCATGACCTACTGGTTAGTGAAGCACGAACATTACACCAGTCTTCCGGAGGTGTTTCGGACATTGTCGAAGAGCGCGAAGCGAGTGACTGTGAAAGATTCAGTTGGCGTGGCAGTTTCGAATCCGCCTTACTCGCAACCGATTCTAGGAACAAATTGTCGTTGCTGGGAGGAGAAGCGTCGGCTTCTGCCCTAGCAATTGCCGCGAAACGTCGATCAGCCGGTGATTTGTTGTTCAGTCACAAAAGTTTAAGTCGCGAACAACTCGATAGAGTGCGTAGTTGCGGGAGTATAGGGGGTGCTAACAGTGAGGACAAGTTATGGGTAGCTTCGGCGATAAGGCCGAACAGGAGGAGATCGAGCGTACCAGACGCTTCTTGCGGTTCTGGTGGCTCTGCTGATGGTGAAGATGAGGACGAGGAAATGGAGAGCCGTTCGACTCTGCCGAGGAGTTTACAAAGTGGCACGCCCACTACGAACTCTCTTCCGCGACTCCCAACGAACGCATCGAGCAATATCATGCAAAAGAGTCAGAGTATGCACCAGTTCCTCCCTCAAAATGTAAAGAGTGCTCGATATCGTCCTCCGGGTTTCAGCCGACTTACCACGGTTCCCAAACGAGCGGTTTCAGCTCCGGGTTTGCAGCCATCCCACCAACGCAGGGGAAGGAGATCTCAACAAAATGTTCCTAGTGGTGAGTTTCTTTTTGGGATCACAATGTAGAGACGTAAATGATTATTTTCTCAAATTTCATTGAAGAAAAATTTGGGAGGAGTTTTTTCAATATAATTTTATTTATTCAGATAATGAGAAACTTGAGAATAAGGGATCGTTTCATCTCTACATACGGTGGAGGTAAAAAAAAAATATTTTTCAATTACAGATGGTCGAGGTATGAATAAACTTCAATTACGAAATATATTTCCTGATTATTTTTACTGCGATGGAGTAAAAGTAGCAATTTTACTCCGGCACAGTAAAAGCTGCAATTTTACTTCGGCGCAATAAAAGTAGAATATTTATCCATCGTAATGACGATTGGATTTGGTGTTATAGGAAATGTTAATATCGAAGCTTCAATTATAATATCACGCATTCGTGACGTTTGGAGACGAAATAATTAGTCGATAGAGATGTGAGATAGGCATTCTCGTGTTGACAGTTTATTGTACTAACCTTCTCAGAATAGTTTTTACCTAGAATAGCATGTGTTATTAACAATTGAAGACGCGGACAACCAACCGTTCTCAAGTTGTTTTTCTTTAGTAGCTCATCAGGTAATACGAAAAAATTTACGGGATATGATTGGTTTGTTATAAATATATCTAAAAAGTGGTACTGGCCTGATTTTTTCAAATGTTATAATAATGTTGCAAAATTCAAAATACAGACAAAATCTTCTATTTTTCAAGTTGCCATAAACATTAAAAATATATCTTAAATTATGTACAATAAGCACCAAATACAAAGAATGTAAAACTTTTTGTTTTGGATGATTTAATACATCTTCTGCCTTTATAACTTCGACATTTTGCAAAAGCTGTTTTATGTAAAACATACTACTGCATTTGCAAGTTTTGCAATTTCGGTAACGTTTAACACCTGCTCAAATTTTTTTACGTTTTTGAATTATTAGTTATTATACATCCGGAAAAAGTGCCTTTGTGCCTGAGAATATCCTGTAATTGAACGTGCAGGCTTGGACATGCAGAATCGTTCAAAATACAAAATATAGATTTGCGCAGAAATCCAAAGAAATTCGAATTGAAATAAATATTCATGCTACTATCATCGTTGAAACAAGTATTTTATTAAATGCTAAAAATGTCAGATTAACTATGAAATTTCAAATTTTTATTGGCACAGTCTTGTTCCTATGTTCGATTAAGAATTTTTTTTTTCATATAATAAAAGCTGAGAAAAAACAAACAATTCATAAAATTAGCATGATATGACGGTAACCGGTACCCCGCTCCGCCCACAAATCACCGCGGACGTCGGCCCTTGATTTTTAAGCGCGTGTTTCGCCATTTTGCATTAATTTCTCTTAGAGATATGCAACTAATTACGCTATTGCCGGAAAATTGTGTGCTGTTGCTGACTACATATGATATGCTAATTTCAAATATATAAGTAGATTTTTTTTATCTGCTCTAGTTTTTGAGCTTCAGATATCTACGTTCAAAACAGAAAAAAAAGTTATTTTCGAGGGGGAAACATCTACCCAAAATATGTACACCATAATTAAATATCTGATAATGAGCAATATTTAAAATATATTTGAAAAAAAACGCACTTATGAAATATATTTAGGATAATGATAGTATTCAATGTACTGAATATGTATTAAAATAATTAAAGTACACTGAAGCTATTTAAAGTACTAGAGATGTATTGAAACTATCAAAATATCCGATTATAATGAAAATTCTGGAAATATTCTTAAATTTGAAATGTAATGAAAATAAATGGAACACAGTGAATATAATATTTGGGGTGATTAAGGTAATAAAAACGTGATGGAACTATTGAACTGAAGGAATCAACGATTTTGGTATAATTTACCCCGTGTTTTTACAAAAGTACCTAGAGTGTATATCGGAGTGTATATCTGTTGGTGAGAAATTAAAATGAAAGTTTTCAAGTTATTATATTTCATTCAAAAATCCTTCATTTGAGGATCAGGGCAAATAACTGAAAAATGAAAAGTATTCCAAAATAAGAATTTATTAATAAATAATATAATGAATTAAGGTATAAATGTCAAACTAAAAACAAAAGGCTTGCTGAAAAAAACAAGACAAAGAAATTTCCTATAATTTTCCTAAAAATTCTTTCGTTCCTAAAAACATTAATCCGCTGTTTTTAAAATATAAAAAAACAATGTTATCCCGACCGGAATTCGTTTCTGTGACCTTCTGCTTGGTAGTACATAACTCGATAGTCTTTTTCTTCGCCAAATTTCTTATATGGCCGAATTTTCCAAATTCCGGACAACTTTCCTGATTTTTTTCCGAATCAACCATCCTCGGGCTATTACGAACATTAAAAAAATTATCCAAATCGGTTGAGCTGTTCTCACGATTTGAGCTCAGAAAGAATCGAGATTTATTTTTATTATATAGAAGATTATATATTCCTGAAAACTTTCCAGGAAAAATAAATTTCATATAACTTTTCTAAAAAACGTGGGGCGCATGACTTAGGTGAACTATCTATGCTTCAATTATCAATTGCATGTGCCCCACATTTTTCGTTTCAAAGCTTACAACTATTTTCATAGCTATCGGAAATTCACAATCAAAAATGTTCAGGACAATCTCTATGGGGTTGGGAATCTGTTGGGGATATAAATCTGTATGGGGCTAGGATGTTATAGTGAGATTGTACAGCACGTAAAATAAAATAAGAAATAAAATAAAGTAATTTAAAAAGTTAAAACTACACAACATCCATAACAAGTATATACAGAAATAAAATTAAATAAGAAATAAAATAAAAGATGGCTAAATTTTAATTTTTTTTAAATTTTACTTTGACTAGTTGTTGGGCACATATTGTATATATTGAATAATTCAGACAATTTGACGAGAGAGGATGATACATGACAAGATATAATAGCTATTCAGTCGTAGTATGTCATGTTATCATATTTTTGTATTCATAACTGGAAAACAGTGTGCTCAGTGCCATTTTTTTTAAATTTCGTGTTTGGCCAATAATGTCTTTGAATGACGAATATTTTATAATATTGTTAGTGTTGTCAACAGTGGCTTATTTTTTAATCGATAAACAATAACAGGGACCAATTTTTGTATACATCATTGAAGTAGAATCCCAATTTCGATTGACAGCTTCTTACTTCTTATATTAATTTACTCAGCTGTGTGAACACTCTGAAAATTATTACATTTCATTTTACTTCATTTTATTTCTTATTACGTTATCATAGTTTATTTAACAACAAATTTCACGGATTTTGGAGCAACATTTGATTATTTTTTTGTTTTTGGTGAAATTTTATTATTAATTCAATATTTTTTATTAAACCAATTGAACCTTCTTGAGGTACAGGTTACAAGCTTCAGAAAGTGCTATTGAAAAATACTAATATCACATTTTGAAGTAGAGTTTTTGATTTTTGAAGCATGGCCTAAAAATTCAAATTTGTCATTTTTTTAAATTATTCAATATTTTGACCACTGTATTTTTTGAAATAAAATTTTAAGATTTTTTTTCCATTTGCATACCTTCTCAAGTGTCATTTTGGGAGTAAACTGTGGAAATTTCCTATGTTTATTTCGAAAACTTAAAGAATGGCAGATCTTTAATTGATTTTATAGAAAATTCTACTTTGATGTAATTTCATATATGTACTATTCCTATTCATATTTTTTTTCACATTTGAAAACATGATACTTCGTTAGCTACTTTTTTTCTCCTTTCATTTGAATTTTCGTTAGCTTAATTCGATCAATTATATCAAAAGTTATAACAGATTAAGTGTCTACGTGCTCCTCGAGCCGCCATTTTCGAACGTTAGAATCTGCAGCTTATAGTTTTCATTTTAAAGAAAAACTTTATGAACCTTTTTTATGTAACATCTTCCATTCTTTCGAATGGCATTATCAGTTTTCCAAAAAATTATATTTGTTTCAAGATATTCAATAAACAATGTCATTTTGCAATGTATTTGTTAAATAATAAATTAAGCACACACCTTACGGTTGGTAACTTTTAATATGTTGTTCCTACCATCATCACTAATGTACAGTGAAAAGTTACCGCAGTCCCCCTAACTTTCTGAAAGCTGAAATCTAATATTACTCCACCATTTATACAATTCTATAAACTCTGCCAACCACTGTCTTTGTGTCATTTTTCACACTACAGTACGTATGGTCACAGTTTATAGCTAAAGAAGCAGTTAGCTCACTTGGTCCAAATGCATGTTCCAAGGTAACATCCACTCCAGGGAAACAATTCAGGATGCGCAAAAGACTGTACGCGGTTATCGCTCTTCGAAGTATCTGAAAAATGTCCGTATTAGTAACACAGTAATACGCGGTATGCGCGAGGGATACAAATCAGAGTTGCGCAGTGTACAAACGGGAACAAAGTGCCGACGCCAAGTGAGCGAACTGATTCTTTAGCTATAAACTGTGGTATGGTTAGATAGGGTGAACATGCACAGACCAGTTTCCTCTTCACGATCGCAACACGACTGAAGAACCACCGCCTACACACGCACAGTTTAAACTGTACAGTTCCGTCAGTTCAGTTAAAAAATATGTGGCCACACTATATCATCAGTTTTAACTGATAGGAAAAAACTGTCAGCTTTCATCCTACACACGATCAGTTTTAACTGTCAGTTCTCTCTCTATGGCTTCTTGGATGTAAAAATGTCAGTTAAAACTGTTCAGTGAAAACTGACAGTTGAAAGTGATCGTGTGTAGCCACTCTAATGACGTTTGAAAGAAAGTAAAATTTTCTCAATTTCATAATTTTATTATTGTTCTATGATATTCTGTCTCTCTTTCCCGATAACCTTGATACTTTTGATTTCGAAACTGAAACAAGGAAAATATGTTTCATCGCATGTTGTTGTTTATGCTGATGATATGATTCATCATTTGCATAATGATGTGTGTCAGTGTATTGAAAATATGAAAACCGTTCCAGTAAAAGAAACAATAAAAGTTCAAAGCATAAACTTGGAATCACCGTAGTCCTTTTAATTAATTTTTTTCATGCCCATTTATCATTGTCTGGAATTATTTACTATACATAAGTAGATAAACGATCTGTAATGAGTTGATATAATTGAATGAAATTCCAACAGCCGCGTCGCTTTCTCTCAATTGAATAAATCCACTCAGAAATCGGTCAATGAGAATTTCAGTGAATCGAGGTTTGATTCATGATTTTGTCGTTTATTGAGGAGAACTATAACGAATATTGAAAAAGTATCGTAGATTAGACATACGGATACGGAGTTGTTAATTGCAAGCTTAACTTGTGTTACTTTTTCTATGTTGAATATTTGTTTTTTTTTCAAATTATACCCCATTTCGTATGTATTGATTTTCGTATAAAAAACATTAAAAAAATATATTTGGGCCTATGTATTATTAGAAATGGTTGGTTCCCCACTGATTTTTTTCTCATATAAAATATAGATAAAAAAAACTCAATTAAAAGTTGTAGAGAGCAATGAAAGCTATGTTCCAAAAATTACTACCAACACACCGATAAATGTGTGACTTATCAAAGTTATATTTTTTTTAAGAAACCCTATATATTTCCACTTGACTGAATTTTTTTAGAAGAGTGTTTCTCAAAAATATATGGTTTGGAATATTTTTTTTTACCAAATATCCTCGAAAATGGTGTGTTTCCATTTGTTATTCATAATTTAACCGAATGGCGCTTCTCCCATACAGGATAAAAAAACTCGGGATCACTTTTTTCTCAGTTTTTTTCAAATCGAACACCCTGTAAATAAGGCCATACCAGAATCGTCCACACCATGAGCTTGCAAAAAATGTAGGGTTTGCCTACTTGATTTCCAACGGAAACAGCAATAATGATTTTTTATTCAATGTTGGACATAGGAGGTAACAAAATAAACTCAAAACAATTTAAAAAAGCGTGAATTCACAGCTGATATTCAAACAATCTTTCATTTTGAGCTATGCACAAATTAAATCTATCTACAATTGCGCTTTGAACTTCAATTAAAGTTGATCTTGTAATAGAGCGAAAAACTCCTCTTATTCTAGTCTTCATGTCTTCTGGTATCGTTGGTTTCTCGAGGTAGACCTCTCCTTTAACATATCTCTGTAAATTTCTGCATTCAGTGGCCCATCAAAGAAATATGTTCCAATGACCTGATCCCCAATTATGCCCCCCAAACATTTATCGACCATCTATTTAGTTATCAACTCTTCTGACACAATAAGGATTATCTGTCGAGTAGTAGTGGCAATTGTGTCTATTTACCATCCCATTTACTTTTGAATGTGGATTCGTCACTAAACAAAATGTATTTCGGAAAATTTGGTTGCTCGCGAATTAAATTCAATAGCGAAATGGTATCATGATGTAATTCAATTCGGTATGGATGAAGTTTATTTTTTATCAATAGTCTGTTCACGGAAATATGACTCATATCCAGCTCTCTTGCAATTTCCCTCGTACTAACGATTTTCAACTGTTGAAAGGATCACCACTAATTCATTTTCTTCATTTGTTGCAATTTCATGTACTACTGCCATTTTTTGTGCTTGACACTGCATGTTTCCTCAAATCTTTCTTCACCTCTTATAAACAATTTATGTCACAGTCACCCAAAATGTAGATCATGTTTATACTTTCTTCGGTGGATAATTTCTTTTGAAGAGAAAATATATTAGATTTCAACCATAAATTCACCTCCTCGATAATTATATGTCAAGTTTGTTGAGAATTCCTATAACATTCAAATGTTCCAAGGGCGATTTGATATCATTCATAATATGATCTGCATTCCGGGTAGATGTTACAGAAGCTGCTGTTAGCCAGTAGAATGATATGCAGTTTGATATGGAATGTACGACCCGAGAGTTTTCGAAGAAGAGATTTGTGGAAACAGGAAGTATAAAGCACAAGAAGTAAACAAAACGTGGAAGGAAGAGAATAAAAATTAGCGATGATGTCTGTTGAGAATCTTAACGTAAGTACAAGGGAAATTGCAAATACGTTTCTGAAGGGACAGCAAGGTCCCCAGTACTCACGCCCCTAGATTTATATCTTTGGGGGTATGTTAAAGGAGAGGTCCACCGCGAGAAACCAACGACACTAGAAGACATGAAGAATACCTAAAATTATAGGAGTTTTTTGCTCTGTTTCAAAATCAACTTCAATTAAAGTTCGAAGAGTAATTGTAGATGGACTTAATTTGTGCATAGCTCAAAATGTGATATTGTTTCAGCATCTGCTGTGAATTTAGTATTTTTTAAATTGTTCGAGTTTATTTTGTTACCTTTTCTGTCCAGCATTTGATAAAAAAATCTTTATTGCTGTTATGATGATTTTTTCATACTTTCTATAAGAATTAGGTACATTTCTGATGGAAATCAAGTGGGCAAACCCTACATTTTCGGCAAGATCATAGTGTGGACTATTCTGGTTTCATTCGAAAAAAACACTGAGAGAAAAGTGATCCCAAATTTTGGTTGTCCCTGTATGGGAAAAGTGCAATTGCATTAAATAATGAATAAGCAATGAAAATACTCCATTTTCGAAGATATGTCGAGGAAAAAATGTATTATTCCAAATTATAGATTTTGAGATATTTGGTGTTGAATGAACCCATTTTGTGACATAAATCTCACCATAACTTCCGTACCAATTATAAACCCATACAACCTTATATTTTTGAGAAAAACTCTTCCAAAGTAACCCAATCAAGTGAAAATATATAGGGTATTTCATTAAAAAATATATAACTTTGATATTTCACACATTTAACGGACACCCTGTATGTTGGTGTTCTTTTTTGAACATAGCTTTCATTGCTCACTACAACTTTTTTTGAGAAAGTTTTTTCTATCTCAAATAGGGAAGCAGCTATCGTCCACCCGCGCATCGTTCATACACCCTGTATAGTAGTATCCCGATTGTATCACCACGAATGGAAATACTTTTTTAATATCAATTCCGAAAAAAAAAAAAAGTTCATTTTGCAAAAATATTGAAAATCGACTTCTATCAAAATGAATCTGTAAATCTGGGTTTCTTTTTAAATAGGGGATGTTCAAAAAACAATATTTTTTTCATATATTTATTTTACTTTCTATACTCACTAAGACAAATCTACTCTCGAGATTAAGAACATTATTTAAATAACCCAGTTAAATTCAAAACACAATCTATCCGAAAGGTACCTTCTTGAAAGTATATTATTCCGATATCCAATAAAAATTTATTTTTCCATTTTATTGATTTTCTGAATATGTTTTGGGCAAACACTATATGAAATAGTAATGATAAAAAAAATCTATATGATAAAAATGAATTTCGATTCGTTGTGAGCGCAAAACGTGAGAACAATTTCGTTATTTTTTTTAATGTTCGTAATATCCCGAGGATGGTTGATACGAAAAAAAAAAATTAGGAAAGTTGCCCGGAAATTGAAAAATTCGGGTATATGAGAAAATTGGCAAAGAAAAAGACTATCGAGTCATTTATTACCAAAGAGGAATTAGGTCCGCGGTTCTACTGTCGCCTACCAAGCAGAAGATCACAGGAACGAATCTCGGTCAGGCTAACATTTTATTTTTATTTTATAAAAACAACGAATAAGGTAGGGAAAAAATGATTTTTAAAAGTTATTGGTTTAAATTTTGGAAAAAAAAATTTTTTAAATTTTTAGAAAAGGATTGGGAAAAATTAAATGCTTTTTTCTATGGGATTTTTGAAGACTATAACACGATTTGAGTGATAGATATGCGTAATTCTTTGGTCGTGGAAAAGTTTTCAGGAATATATTTTATATATATATATATATATATATATATATATATATATATATATATGATGACCCATTTTGACCGTCCAACTTTTTTTGCAAGTCTCGCATGGAAATATGTTAGATTGTTGTAATTGAGGAGCCCTCTTGAAATTTTAGATGGATCGAATATTTTCAAGGGGTCGTTCAAAAGTTTTAAAATTTCAAAATTGATCAAAAAATATTTTTTTTTTGTTTTCAATTTTTTCTTTCTCATGGCGGCAATTGGTTGTAGGTACCTCCTGAAAATTTTAGCTCAAAGTGCAATTTTTAAAGATCGCTCAAGAATTTTGAATCTTGGGGAGTACTATGGATAAGGCGTTTTCGAGCGACCTTTGAATATGAATTATGAGGCTCTATTTTTTTTCTACAATCCAATGAATATATTGTTATAGTAGCATACTTAGTTAATATGGATAATGTAATGAAACTGGACCCCTTTCTATTAAAATATACTCGATAAATTGAATGTCCGTTCATTACACTTCGGAAACAACACAACAATGCATTCTGGCAATAAAATACTCAATCACAGTTTACCAATAGAATGAACACGTAACCACCCTACACTAAAAATTCATCTTGAATTCGCTAATATGAATTACTACGTCTCTCAATAAATGACTCCTCCTTCGGCGGTACACCCGATCTTATTATCCTCGTCCTTGGCTTCCAAAATCTTCGAGCGGTTCGTGGAAACATCGAGATTATTCGATGGGGAAAGCTCAGCGTGATGTCGACCAATCGGTCGTCATATTTTTGGAATTTCACCTGAATAAAAAACCGTCACATCGTCTGGTCTGTGTGAGATAAACAATTAATGAGCGTACTGTACTTATTTTCGTAACAATAATTTAACTCCAAAAAAGATATTTTAATTTGAAAAAAACTTGTACAACATTTGTTATGACCCCTTTTTTATATTATTTACAATTGTAGTTACACAACTCAAAATACATAAAAAACTTCTAATTTATTTTATTTCAGTTCCATATTTCAAATTGAATTAATAATCACTGAAGAACAATGAGTAAAAAATTTTTTTAATTTTTCCATTTTTTTTAATTATCCATATTAATTAAGTATGCTAGTAACAATATATTCATTGGTAGTTTTATGTATCTCGTGGTCTATATTGGTTCATAATTATGTTAATGGTTTGTAGAAAAAAAATAGAGCTTTAAATTAATATTTGAAGGTCGCTCGAAAACGTCTAATCTATAGTACTTCCTAAGATTCAAAATTCTTGAGCGACCTTTGAAAATGTATACTTTGAGCTAAAATTTTCAGGATGACATTTTTTTTAAGTATAAACAATTGCCGCCATGAGAAAGAAAAAATGAAAAAATTTTTTTTTTACCATTTTCGAAATTTTGAAAGTTCTTGAGCGACCCCTTAAAAATATTCAATCTATCTAAAATTTCAAGAGGGCTCCTCAATTACAAAAAACTAACATATTATCATGCGAGACTTGGAAAAAAAATTAGTCTGTCAAAATGGGTCTACCACATATACGGGAAAACGGGAAAACAGAATAACGGGATAAGCGGATAACGGGAAAACGGGAGGTGGGTAGAGTCAAAAGCAAAACCTAGATAGAAAAACATAAAGAAAAATATAGGAAAAAGGAAATTCTACGCGTACAAAAATTTTCAGGAAAACATTTTAGGGAATGTAGGGTCAGCTATTACTATAATAGATGTTTCTAAATAAAATTGTGTCCTTTATGTCTAGTCAAGATCTTAAAATCTGGAAAATTCGGGTCAATTTGAATTAAAATATGATCGAAGGCTAATTCGATTCGGGATGATGTCTGGAAATTGTGTGAGAAAATCACACCCGCCGATTAACAACTGCAAAAGTTATAAACAAATTGACTGACCAAAAAAAGGGTTCCAGGTATTCCCATATATCTTGGAAATAATTTTTAGGAAATAGATAGTATAGTGTCTTTCCTCTGGTCATTTTGAAAATAATAATTAGACCAACCAGTTTTCAGAATTCTCTCCATATTTTGACCCAACTGCAACAGCTAATCAGAGAATGTAATTTATCGAGTCCTGTTTAGATGGAAAATAGAAGTCCTATTCTACCATAATAAAGTGTGTTGATAGTTTTCATGGATATTTTATCATCTGCTGATGCCATCTCTGCGTTAAAAAGGGAATGGTGTTATGATTTATTAACATTGAAATGTATCAATCGTGCACGTGTAACATTCGAAACATGCCACCAAGAAAATGACTGGAAAATGCAAACTGGACAGTTATCATTAGACGTGAATATATGGCGAAATAAAAATGTAGGCAACTCTCACGCTGAATCATTAAGTTACAAATGTTCCGAAATTCACAGAGATAATTGATGTCGGTGAGTCGAGACTTTTATCTTTCTAAACATAAATATCGTAATTTGAGATATAGTCAATCCCTAATGATATCTAAAATTTCAGACCCTTTCACGTTTGGTTCACCTTAGACTCCCATTTATAATAAATAACATATAGTGCTTTTTCATTGGACTCTTCATTGATATTGGTAATAATTAATAAAAACATATTTCGTATCCCAGAAATACACAAGAGCACGATGTGAATGTACATTAAAATGCAAAGTATTCCAATTTGAAACTCGGGTGACAAATATCTCCTTGAAAATTTCAGACCTATCTCCAACTATGCATTATCAAATATCAACTCAATTATCTATGATGATCTATGATGATTTAAAAAAAACGCTCAGTGGAGTCAATTTTATTCTCAACTGCCTCTTTGAAAATATGAAAATCAGATCGATGTCATCTTTACCGACTACAGCAAGACTTTCGAGCTTGAGCTTACCAATTTTATTGTCGTTAAAGTTTTTATTTTTATGAAGCAAAAAACACTTATTTATGGATGATTAATAATATGGAAATGAATTTTTTCAGCAATTTACTTTGACAGTAAATTGTTTGTTTGATCAAATGTACCGTCATCGCGGATTCGAAAAATTCTTGTGATTATTGACTGTAGTAAACCATACGAACAATATGAGCTCGGTGTGGCGAGGTTTTTCTTGCCAGAAGTATTTTTAATTAAAACAATTATCATTAAAAACAATAATGTTCTACTGT
Organism: Gonioctena quinquepunctata; assembly: GCA_018342105.1. Taxonomy (NCBI): domain Eukaryota; kingdom Metazoa; phylum Arthropoda; class Insecta; order Coleoptera; family Chrysomelidae; genus Gonioctena; species Gonioctena quinquepunctata. The sequence continues at coordinate 60,842 of JAFIRS010001186.1, forward strand.
TATCGCGGAAATTGATTTTAATTAGAACAATTTATAGGAAATGTCATGCTCTTTCAGTAAAACCTGCCATCTCCCGAAAATGTCTGTCATACCTGTTTGAAGGAGAAATTGATTTTAAATAGAGCATTTTTTAGAAAATTTCAGGCTCTTTCGGAAATAAATGTGTCATTCGTATATGAAGGAGGTGACAGGTAACAAAGTTTCGCCATTATAGCGTGGAAACAATTTTTTCTTTTGTTTTTTTGTGTGCTCTTTTAGAATATCATGGTATAACAGCCCAAAAACTGCCGGAAATACCTGTCATACCGGTTGTGCTGAGTGAACTGTCTGAGTAGATTAAAAAATATATAACACCGCAATGATCTCCATAACAATATTTCCGAATCATTTAATAAATAGAATAACTCTTTCGAATCATTCTAAAAGTATCATTTCAATTATAAATATAAGGTTTAAGAATAAGAAAAATCAATACTCTTGCTACCAAGAGCAGGGGAGAAGGTTATATAATTGATAATTCTTCTTTTAACAAAAATAGCATTTTATTAATAATCATCGAAGTTAATATCATCATATAACGTCCGACTATCGTCTTGTGATTCATCACTTTCGTCTTCATTTCCATTATTACATTTCATTAGTGAATTTTTGTATTATATCTATTTTATTTTTATTGAAAATGTCTTCTGGATTAGTAAGGTGTTGAAAAATATTTGGGTATTTTTCATTTTGGATGAGAAGATTCTATGCTTTAATTTTTCCTTTACGGCCTAAAGCTACTGTATAGTCACAACCTGAAAAGGCGGGAAAGCCCAGTAAAGCTTGACAAAGTAATTGGTGTGCAAGATTTCTACAATTTACATATCCAATTTCGTTATTGCTCTTAGTAGTCATCCATATTTCTAAATCTTCGAATTGGGTATATTTCCAAGATAAATGATCAAGACGTCGCTATCTTGTTGAGGATTTTGGATTTCTGTGTACATTTCATTTTATTAAATGGAAATAATCCTGGTATCCGCCTCTTCATGGTAGCATGCATAATCTGCATTTTGCACTCAAAGAACTGTCTCATCATTTGTGTTGACAAAACAATGTCCTTCAAGTGTCAGAAAAACTTTTTTATCTCGCAAAATCGAGCTAACCGAATTGTTTGTCCAATATTCATGCAGAAAAGTTGCTAATGCTGGTTCAAATTTGGGTTGTTCGAACTTTTATTGAAATTAATTGGTCTGTTTTATAATGGTCCCGTAATTGTAAATTGATTGCAAATGATATTCTGAAAGAGCATACAAAAACGAAGAAAATAATTTTAGAAAATGTTTGCACGCCATAACGGCAAAACTTGATTATCTGTCATCTCCCTCAAATAGATATGACAGACATTTTTTTCTGAAAGAGCATGAAGTTTCCTATAAAATGCTCTATTTGAAATTAATTTCCGCGATAACGGTAGAACATTATTGTTTTTTAATGGTACGTAATTAACTTAATTAAAAATACTTCCGGTAAGAAAGACCTCGTCACACCGGCTCATTTTGTTCGTATGGTTTTCTACAGTCAATTTTCACTAACATTCTTCGAATCCGCGATGACGGTACTTTCGATGTCATGTTTCTTATAGCCAAATCTTACTTAACAATCAATCAATCTTCATTTCCATTTCCATATGTATATTGGACAAAATGTTTTCACCAATCGAAATTTCAAGGTCTTCGATATTTTCCTACCGATTGTGAATTCGCAACTTTTGGGTATTTTGTATATTGAAAAATAAATTCCTACAGTTGAAGAAAGATGAGTTATTGAATTGTTTCCAGTCATTTTGATGGCAAACCTTCAGTATCGGTAGCGGATATAACTAACGAGAAGTCGTCTGCATACGCTGTATATTCTCTATTGCCAATAACCGAATCCAAGTGTTCACATATAAGATGAACAGAATTGGGCCCCAAAATGGAAACTTAAGGAACATTTCGAGCTTATTGCTAGCCGATCGTATAGTTTTCATTTGGCTGTCATGTTCAAACTGGATAGAGACATTTTAATTTCTATTCGTCAGAAAAGATGAAATTCAGTTCAGCGGTTTGCCCCGTAATACCAAAACTGTCTAATATATCCATTAATTTCTCATGGTGCACACAATCAAATGCCCCACTTAAGTTCCAAAATATTGTAGCCAAGCATTTATCTGCATCAATAAACTGGCAAATTCGTTTTTGAAACGAGAATATTGCCGTAGATGTAGACATTCCGGAACGGAAATCGTATTTGTCGTGGCTAATAACATCGTGTTTTTCCAAAATAAGTTCAAAAACGAAAACCCGACTACTGAAAAATCACGCTCTAAAAAGTATGAAACAAGAGAATATTCTCATCTGAAATTGTTATGTACAAACTATTCACTATTTATCGCCTATTAAATAAACAACTTACACGTAATATATTTTTTCTACGACTGTCACAAAATACCTTCATTGTATGTTCAATGATGATTTCTAAATGTAGTACATTGTAATACTCCTTTTCATTATGCACTAGTTGCTGGGCAACTAGTGCACAATGTCTGAAAAACGCACGGGTAAATTTTCGCAATCTTCGTCACGACAAAAGAGGCGTGGAGTAAATAAAACAAAAGACGCCGTAACCATACAGACAATATATTCACAAACATAAGTGACAATTCAATATTTCTTTGACAGAAAAAATATTGGAATCTGCGACCAAGTAATGTCAACGATGCTTATTTTTTTCTAAATTATCAGAAAGGAGAATGCACTGTCCAAAAAGTTGGAATAAATAAAATCGGAAATATGAGAAAACAAATTGCTTCATACTTATAACTTCCGAATCCTGAGTTATACACCGGCCACTGTTCCCGCCGATCTTCAGCTACAATATTGATAGATAGTGGCGAAGATATAACGACATTAAAACGGCATGGGGCTGGCGCTCTACAACAGTAGCTGAGGGTTACATCGAAGAGTCCCTGACTAGTCGAAATAACATAGCCAATAAAATATTAGGGTCGATCAATAAGTTGTCAGACCTTCCATCGACATCAGTTACAGAAAATGTTAATAATGTCAACTTTTCCCTTAAAAAAACGGATTCTATTTCCCCAAAATTTGTTTTTGATAATTGTACCAATGTAACATTGAATATTGTTGATAACAAATGAGAAGATATTTTTTTGGGATTATTGTAGTAGGTGCTTAACACATTTACCTAGTACGTTATTTTTTTCAATTAATTAATAAAAGTACATTTCTCATGTTTGTTGTTTTTTACTTACACTGTATATTATAACAGTCGTAGAAAAAGTATAGTGTAAAACTCGCACGGAATGACCATTTTCTACTCGTATGATTTGCAGCACTCGCTTGCAGCTCGTGCTGCAAACTTTCATACTCGTAGGAAATGTATGCCATTCCGTGCTCGTTGTACAATATACTATTGATGTATTCAATACATATTCATAGTGATGTTCAGAGGATAACCGTGGTCATATGCTACCTACCCTAACAAAACAATACATTCTTACAGTAGTAAGCGATCATAAGCTTTAGGACAAAGTGGCATATGACCACGGCTATCCTCTGAACATCACTATGAATATGTATTAAATATATTACGTATAAGTTGTATATTTAATAGATGATAAATATTGAATAGTTTGTACACAAACAATTTCAGATGAGAATATTTTCTTGTTTCATACTTTTTAGAGCGTGATTTTTCGGTAATCGGGTTTAAGTTTTTGAACTTATTTTTATTTCTTGCTTTTTAGAGCGTGATTTTTCAGTAGTCGGGCTCGAACTTACTTTTTATTTAAATTATTTTGGGGTTATAATTTCGTGATAAAGTACAGAGCCGCTTTACATTCTTTGTTTGTTTAGGTTTTATTGTTTCACATGCACCTAGGTAATATTCCGCGTGGAGGTACTCCCAGCTTATGTTATCATTATAACATACGTTTTGTTCTTTTTTATTTTTTTATATAATTTTAACATGTGTACCATAGTCCATAATGAAATACGTATTTATTAATATGTATTTTGTGTATGTTTGTAGAGAAAATATGTTTGGCTCACATCTGAGGCGAGATTTTAATTATTCCTAATTATCGGGTGCATGCAAGCGAAGCCGCAAGCAACAGCTAACAATATATGTATTTTTGAAATGTGCTAATTAAGCCCTTTCATTTGATACCCAACATCATTAAACATTTTTGTAGTTCATGACTTTATGTCCTCTAGAGGGCGCCATATCCACTTCAATGTGACGTCACATAGCCTATAACTAGTGGAACATCAAGACACTTCCAACGATACCTCATTTGTCAAATTATGATAAGTAGTTTAGAAGTTATGAGGGAACAGATGAACATACATACATACCGGTCAAAATCATAACCCTCCTTTTTGTTTCGCCGTAGTCGGGTAAAAATGATGGCAATCTATCCAAGAAGGAATACTCAAATACTTTCGCGAGTTCGGTCCTTTTTCTTAAAAATGGGAACAACTTTACCAAATGTTTTATGGAAAGACTCCACACTCTAAAGACTTATTCACTAGAATTCTCAAAGGCTTTATAATCACCTTCAACCCTTTTTTCAAGACAAATCCTGGAACCTCATCTAATCCAGCAGATTTTTTGTTTTTTAGTCGGAAAATCAACAAAATGAACAATTCATCGCCTTGGTATGGCTTTAGAAACATGTAACAATTGATTTCGTTTTCACAGATGTCATTCACTAATTGTTTAGGAGTGTCTATGAAGAAATCATTAAATATTGTAACAATTTTTTTCGGATCCTCTATTAACTTGTTAATTAAGCTACTACTTCCCATGATGATTTCATAGCGTTTCCAGCATTTGAAATACGATTTTGATAATGGTATTTACGTTTTCGTTTGAGCCGAGATGTGTGTTTCTTTTTCGATTCTTTTTAAGCTATTCGCAGGTTTGGAAGAAATGTCTGCAATATATAAAGATCTTTTAATGCTTCACTCGATTGATTGCATGTTACCTCACTGTAAATCCATGTTTTTCGAAGACCCCGAGAAGAAAATGTTTTCGATGGAAAAGACTCTTCAAAGTGATACATCAATATACTATAAAAAAATTAAGGGCTTTATCAAATTCAAGGAAAGAATCAAGACAGACTAGACCAGTCCTCATTTTCAAGTCTATTTTCAAATTGAGTGATATCCACCCGGAAATTTATTTTCGAACATTTTGTTTGCTTTGGTTTCACTAGCTTTCGATAAATATCCGAGTGGTAGTTTTAACTACTTGAGATTCGAATTTTGATAAAATCCTCCTTCGGTACGTACCTAACCCAGATCCTTGTACAAAATATCAACTTTATCTTCCTTATCTTATACTCTTCATAATAGGGGAGGTTATTACTGCATGGGGGGGGTCAAAATTCAGACATGAAAGAACTGTATTTTTCAAGAAAACTATAGAAGAAAAATGGTAAATTTTACAGTTTTTCTTTCAAATTAACAGGTACATAGATCAAATGTATTCAAATATTCAGAAAAAACCTCATTACGTATCTACCACTGGAATGTGAGATTTCATTCATTTCTTTCTAATACTATTTGAAATATATTATATTTCATATTATCCCGGATATTATCGTAATTCTGTGAAATCCAATTTGAGCTTTGGCCTATTCGTAGTCCTATATGAGACGTACATTTCGTAACAACCAACTAGAGTTTAAACAAATGATTCTTCTGATTCGGAGGATTGTAGTTAGAAGATTGAGGGTAGAAATGCGTTTAATTTTTCACGCATAATGGATTTTCTTGCTTTTGTTTCTATCTCTCTCAAATGTTAAAAATATTATCGTGTTTGTCATCTTTTCTTTTATTTTTATAATTTTATTTAATTAGGTTTAGTTTTCCTATATATAATAATGTATGTAAAAAATCCTGATTGCCAATTTCCGCAATTTTTTTGTAGCATTAATGCTAAATACATTATTATTATTATTCTACAGAACACTGAATAAACAGTGTTTTTTTTTGTATTCTACACTTTCCTGATACTTTTTATATCTTAGATCGCTTAGTGATTACATCTGGCGGTTCCAAGCCCAGGGTGATATGAAAAAACGGTCACAATATTTTTGTAAAGATACAAAAAATATCAATTATTATTAACTTTCGGACCGTTTCTCATTATCACCCAATAGACCCACCAAAAATGTTTACTAGTGAACATACCTTCTAAATCCTTTAATAATCTTCTTCTCTAGATAGTTCACTAGAATTTGTTTTTATAATCCCCATCATAGGCGATCACATTTTTGGGAGAGTGATTACCAAAATGATAATTATATCAAGAAATGTTCAAATTCTTAAACATTAGGAAAGTAATTTGAATTTCTTTCTATTGTATATTAGCGTAAGACGATTAGAATGAGTGGAAATTCAATTCCATTATGATTTTTTCGGCACAATCAACTGACTTCGAAAAAATATATTTAAACGAACATAGGCAAAGTTGGAGTAAAAGAATAAATCTCCGCCTATGGTCGGCATGTTCGATAAAGCGGCAAATCCTATTATGTTTATCATCCCGTTATCACTCCATCTATCTGAGAATGGATATACTCTAGCTTTCAATATGGGCAAATTGAAGCGAACGAAAGCAAGTTTCTACTAGACACAGAAATATGTAAATTCGTATCAAATTTTATTTCACTAACAATTTGATAAATCTTATCAACGTTCAACGAATTCACCATTCACTGAAAACATACTTGATTCGAATATTACCTTCCTTTGATATTCATGCGTTTCACAAAAACAACAATTATCGTGTAAATTCTAAATTATCTGAAGCAGATGAACACTTGTTTGTGCAGAATAATAATTCGAGACTTTTTCAGCCATCCACTCTGTATGTTAGCTGAATATTTTTTACTTTCTTACTGCCGAAAACTTTATATCAGGTACAAAATTTCCTTGACAGTATTATGCCTTTGTCATTGGACAATTGCTAAGTTATCGGCTATAAGAAAAAAATCATTCAACTTACATACAGAGTGTATTGCTAAAAAAATGTAATTCTCGAATTATTCATCTTCAGAAACAAGTGCTTCCGAAAATTTTAGAACAATTATATTTTGGACATTTGACAATTTTTGTTTTCGGTTGTAAGAAAAATGCAGTATCAGAATGAATCATCGTTTACAAAAACATATCTTAAAATACGAAGTTAAATTTGTATGACAAACATATTTCGCCTATACATGATAAATGCATAATACAGATGTAAAGTAGAACCATAAATCTAAGAAGGTCGTTAATCACCAATCATTTGAGTTATCAGCAGGCGGTGGATTCTACGCAGAGTTGTACCTGTTTTATAGGTAGGTATAATGATATTGGGTTAAGATAATTATTAAGAAAAATCGCTTGAATATAATTGAAAATTGTTTATTTATATATAATATATGATAATAATATATATATATATATAATTATATCATATTATATAATAATATATAGTATAGCTAATTAATGTAAAATATCAAACTTTATACTTTATAAAAAGTTTCTCGATAAAAGGTATTTATAAACAAAAGATCAGTTTCACTTTCACTGTCGTCATCCAAATTGATAATAAACTTTTCTTTGGGAATTTTTTCTATATCCATATATGACTTTTCCACCCTTTTAATATGGAAAACACACTTGGCCCAGCTGCTATCAGGAATGTTTGCAGTTTCTGTTTGACTTAGAGCTACCACAGTTGAACTTAAGATTGGAGAAGTATTATTGCTTCCAACTGCTGACTTAAGCTGATGCCATATACGTTCAATTGGGTTAAACATACAGTGATAAGGAGGAAGTCTGAGCACCATATGTCCCAAGCTTTCAGCCATTGAATCACAAAAATATTTCTTTTTTATCGAATAACTGCATAAAACTTCTAGTAACTGTTTTTTGTGTACTTTTCCTCATAGTACATATCATTATTTGACATATATTCTTGTATAGTGGCTTTGGTGTCATTTGAACATGCTGCTTTATCTAGTCTTCGACTGTGGTAGCTATTATTATTCATGACGATAATACTGTTGGGTGGAATATTTGGTATGAGTTTATTTTGGAACCAGTCTTCAAATAATTCGGCTGTAGTATCATCATGATAATCGACTAAAGAGCCCTTAATATTCTCCGCCGATAAAGACAACGCATTTGGTATAAAACCATTTTCGGTTCCTGCGTGAATTATCGTAATGCGTTTTCCTTTCTTAGACGGCGCATTAGTTTGGCACAAGTCAGATGAGTCTACCCAACTTTTGTTTGGAATATCGTGTGTATCGAACCAAGTTTCATCCAAATACTACCATATACTACCATATTCTGTAAATTCGTTTATTGCCAATAAATATTCAAATCTCCATTTCTTAAGGCGCATAGATTCCATTAAGATTTTTCTGCTACTAGTGAGTTTTTTAAATTTAAAGCTGTTTTGTAAAAGAGACTTCCTCAAAGTCTCCTTGCAACACTGGATACCAATTTCATTCTTTTTAAGCCGTTGCATTAAAATATCTTAGGTATAGGCACAATTTGCTCTTTATACAAGGCATATATTGTTCTGCTTCACAGCCATCTAGTTTCCTTGAACCGCCAGAGTCTTTTCGTGTCTTTCTTTTTAAAATAGGGTTACTTACTATTTCAAACACCACTGTGGAATACAGTGTTTTTGTTAAAGAAGTACTTTCTTGCACAGCTTGATCCTTGGACATTCCACGTTCCAGAAGAGAAGTATAAACATTTAATATAATTTGTTTCTCATGAGGGTGTAACATTTGTCGACTAGTGGTACTACGACCACCAGTTGAAATACTAGCTTCAGGACGAGCCCATGGACGCCACATTTTTCACGACACAAAAATCGAATAGACACTTTAAAATAAACACAACTGACAAAACGGAATATTAGGTAGTAATGACTAAATGTTGTTTAACTTTCCCCCTTTTATTTCTGAAATTGGAAAGCGGTCAGTTTTCAAAACTGGTAGGTAATTTAGTTCGTAACCGTAAATAGAACATTATCGCTATAATCTCGTTAATAGCCCATTAGGACTGAAAATCTGGTGGCCAGGTAAATAAATTTTATTATTTACACACATTTAAACATATCCTTACCAAGGGTTCTAAATCAACCTTACGAGATTTTTTATTATCAAATAAATTTAAATACAAAATCGTCAACAAAAGTCAATAATAATGGAGAGCCCACTATTATCAAAATACCAAACTATTTCATGAGATATTTCAATCCGGACCTGGGAATCTTTTACGGGACACACACTTTTATTGCTTATCTATATTTCGAACGATAGGTAATAATGAGGGTCGTCGGCTAATATTGATTTACGACCTTCTTAGATTTCTAGTTCTACTATACTTACTTAAATGAATGCAATGTTGCCAAGACCTTGAAAATTTTACGAACACCCTTGAAATATAAAAAGCGTATATTTTCTATAAAATATATTTTAGTGCATTTTTATCATGAACTTCCACAATTATTCTACAAATTTTTATAGCAATTGTTATTTATTCACAAAAAATTCATGGCAGTTATTCAACATATTTTGAAATATGATTTTTTGACAAATGGCTTTGATATAGGGATCAATTTTTTTTCATGTTTTAAAAATACGATTGATAAATGGATCACGTGCTCTGAATGTGGCGTTTGCGACTTGAGATTAATACAACGGATGGAACTCAACACAGTAATACGTCATAAAACAACACAGCACAACAATTTGAATAATTGCAACGAATGTAGTTTTTCATGTAACACGTGTCAATATCTTTTATTAGCATTCAGAGATTATTTATGAGCATGTTTCTCCGAGGCCCTCCGTATCATTGCAATCCCTTTTACTTTCACTGATAAATCGTGTGACAACGTGTCATCTAACAGCCGCCCACAATATTTATGTAATATATATGTGTGGGAACTGATGGGCGAAAGGAGTAATGGAAAACGATATTAATTGCATTATTTGTTCTATTAGGGTGTGGTTTAGAAAAGAAGTGGTCAATAATAAAGTCTCATGCCATTTACCTTGGAGGAAGATAAATATAACACAGTACACAGTGGGACAAATCACCCAACCTCCAGTCTGAATCCGAAACCCCCATTTGGCAGAATTATGTATCCAGGGGTCACTATCAGAATCGTGAAGAATCGAGGAATAAGGAGCGCACTCCTCCGCTTCTCTCTTCGTTGATGAAATGAACCCTTCGCTTTCGCTCCTCAATTTTGTATGGATACATACATAAACATAATGTGTCATTCAGGTAACTGCGATATAGTTTTGCAAGAAATGTACAACCCTCATTTGATCTGAGATGAAAGATAAATTCTGAACAAGGGAGGTGTGAAACACATTGTTCGTTTCAATTATAATTCCCACAAAATGTGAAGAGGGAAGTTATTTAAACAAAAACAACTAGATATGCCAAATCGGTCGAGTAGTTTCAATATGGTGGCTGTTAGGAGATTGAAATATATCTAATTTTCATACCAATATCAGCAAACTATAGATCTTTCGATAAAACTTCATGAGCTTCACAATTTTTGTTCGGAAAGTTTTTCTCTGAGTTGTATACACGAATAAAAAATTGCTCTAAATTATATACCATTCAAGAGAATTAATAATTTTTATTTACCCTGTAGACTCCTTTCATTTGAGGTTAATTCGTTCATGTCAATCAGATATTATTTGAGTTTTTTTCCGCTGAAAAACACACACAACATCTTTGTATTTCAAATTTTTTGAATTCAAAGTGATATTAAGATTGAAACCCAAGTATATTTCATATTGTAGGCGGGTCGACATGGCTCTTCAGCCTCTCCCCACCTCCTTGACCTTAAGGTCTTTTGTATATTACCATTCATTTGTTCAAGACCCGGGATCCCTAGACTCCTGGCGAAGCGTATAAGTTTCCTGGAAGCTAAGTTCCTGATGTCCGAGGGTGTTAATGAACTCTTTCGAGGAACTTAGGCCTTTCGTAAAACATCAGCTGACAGTCTGCAGTTTTAGCAATGACGGCACAGTTCCATCTATCCATTTTTTGAGGTGATACTTCAGAGAACAATGTCCGGTGAGCAGTCCCATTACCAGTTCCAAGTATTTCTTGTTCAACTTGTGAGGCTGTTTAGCTTTCTGTGGCGATGGGCTCAGAAGCATTTCCCTTGTCTTTGCCCTGAAACCGTATTCCAATATGTTTTATTTTCGTCAGCTTCCCAGCACCGAAACTTTTTCACGATATGGGCCAGAAAATTGTGTTTTTGTCGCTTCTTTGGCAAGGCTGACTGCTTCCTTATTGCCTTCAATTACCTTGTGCCCTGGCATCCACATCAGAGTGACCGGATTGTTGTCTTAGGGAGAGTCTGCAGTCCCAAGTCTATCTAGACTCAAAAGTGTGTGACTTTATAGCTTCTAGTGCTGCTTGGCTGTCTGGTAGGATATAAATCTTTGCCCCTATGGGGCCTCTTTCCAGGCATTTTTGGTTGCAAATTTCTACAGCATGGGTTTGTGCCTGAAAATTTGTTGGGGCTTTGCCTAGGGGTTATGAGTGCCTAAAATTTGAACCCGTTACTCCCATTCCAGCCCATTTTCGACCATCTTGGAACCATCAGTATACCATACTGATACAATCCTTTCTAATTAAGATCAGCTCGTTGTGAATATATGATAGTTATTTATAGCCACTTCATAATTCACTTCAAAGTCGTGCATAGCTGGCAAAATATCTGATGGCTTGTATCTGGATTCTAGGTGAAAATTTTTCAGAATCATCAGATGTCCAATCAGACTGTTAAGTTTGATGCCTGTTGCAGTGTGATGGCACTCCTTGCCGCTTCCTTCATTACAAACAAGTGCATGGCGGAAGTTTCAGCAGTGGGGCACGTGAATATTGCCCCTGTGATTCCCAGACAGGCTAACCGCTGCACTTTCTGCAGCTTGATTTGTGCCGAGTAGTGTAGGGTGTTTGGTCACCATACTAATGAGGCATAGGTGACCATTGGTTTGATAATTGTTCAATATGACCAGTATATCATTTTAGGCGGAAAACTCCATGTCTTGCCAAAAACTCTGTGGCACCTTCAGGTTGCCGCTGTAGCCTTGGAAAGAATGAGATTGATATGACTGTTCCAAGTAAATCTTTGGTCGATTATAGCGCCCAGGTATTTGACTTCCTTGGAAAAAATTTACTGAGTTCCATTCAGAGTTGGGTCTTTCAGTTCGTACTTTCGCCTCTTTGTGAATGAAACTAGCACTGTACCCAAGTAAGTACTGTCTATAACCTTGTGTACTGGTTTTGTTTCTTTTGATCTGAGTGAGATTACATAGACATATTAGGAAGCATTTAGGGAGATGTGAATCCGTTTCCAACTTTTGATTGAAAAGTTCAAGGTTAGCTCGATTGATGGCAATTTCAGAATCAATGAATAAATTTTGAAATCTACCTTTCCAACTGGCCGCGTCATCGGTTTTTTTTAATTTCTAGGAGAAAGTCTTGTCAAAAAAGAGATTTTGATTGAGAACATACAGGGCCTAATAACATATAAAATGTGTTTGTATGCATGGAAACACATAACCCCCTCAACATGAGAATAAAAAGATAATTTTAATTTGAAAAATTCACGATCGAGTACGATGATCTCCAAAAAAAAAATATTACCCGAGTAATAAACCCTTCTTTCTGTATTTATTTTTATTCATTTATCTACAATTCCTTAAAAACGATTTTTTTGCTACATCTTTATTAGAAACTGAAATATTGAACTCCTAATGACCCAGAAATATTTTTCGAATGTTTGTTAATATAAATTGCCATATTCCAATGATTATCCTGTAATGTGCACCATTCATGAGGGAATTTCTTGTTAAAAATGTAGTTTGACATTATTTTGTCATTAAAAAGGCGGAAACTGAGCTTTCTACTCAACAAAATGCTTTCTTGCAGTTTTTATCAGTGCATTTTATGAATAATTCCGCAGAATATTCACGAATATGCTCCAAAGAAAGTATAAGCATTCAAGAATATTTTCTGAAAATGTAGTTGCTTGTTCACAAAATGAATTGAATATTTCAGTTTCTAATAACAGTACAGAAAATATTTGAATTTTTTTGGCATTTGCACAATTTTGGATTTATAAATGATCTTCGAGATCATCTTATAAAATATATTTACTACTATGTGAAACGTTGCTCATGAAACTCTACAATTTGTTTTTCGAATTTGACTATAATTTAAGCCCGTTTATAGTAGTTTATGTAACAAATCGAAATGTTCATGGAGATGGTGCCAGTAGAGTCCATAATATGAAAATAATGTCTGCTAAATCCATTTGCGTACGTTCTGCACGTTCTTTTGAATAAGCTCATATCAATAAACATAACGCCGCTCATAGTTTCCCGCAATTTTCCAGGATTGTTTCTATTGACATAAGCCATGCAAAAAGTTATTTCTTGAGGTCTCATTTTTTCCGGAGCAATGAGTTATGGCATATTTTTTGGAATATTATCAAAGACAACCTCTATAGAAATGGTAAATATTGAGTTAGTCCACTCGTGCTCCCTGAATATAGGTTAAATACTTTTCTTTCGTGTTTTTGCCTCCTGAACACGAATCCGGAAAAGAAAAATGCGGCAGTCTCATACCGTTTTTACTTTTTTATAAACTTATTTTCAAGCACCGTTTTCTCGCACAAAAATCATTCAGAATGCCTCCTACTTTTCACCAGCATGAACAATAATCCAAAATCACTTATTTTCCGCATAACTTCGCACAAAATATTACCGGTTTCATCGGAAAAATCCTCCTTCTCAAACAGTTACAAATATACAAACTTTACACATCTGACAGATGAAATTTAGTAATTTTCACTTTTCTGCATGTTGGTAATAACAAATAAATCACCCAAATTTTCGAATTCAAATATGGTTACCAAAAACAATAGCAAATATGAATAAAGGGGAAACTATTAGTCATATTTGAAAAGTTGGCGGTGATTTATTTGTTATTACCAACATGCAGAAAAGTGAAAATTACTAAATTTCATTTGTCAGATGTGTGAAGTTTGTTTTTTTGTAACTGTTTAAGAAGAAGGATTTTTTTGATAAAACCAGCAATATTTTGTGCGAAGTTGTGCCTGAAATAAGTGATTTAGGGTTTATTGTTTATGCTGGCAAAAAGAAGGAGGCATTTTGAGTGATTTTTGTGCAAGAAAACGGTGCTTGAAAATTTGATAATAAAAAAGTAAAAAGTATTCTAATTCGGAAACGGTATGAGACCGCCGCATTTTTCTCGTGTTCAGGAGGCAAAAACACGTAAAAAAGTCTTTTACCTATATTCTGGGAGCATGAGTGGACTAACTTAATATTTACCATCGATATTTTTTTAAGAAAGTCTTTGCAGCACTTATATAACCATCAACTTTTTTTCCAAAAGAATTACCCCTCAATTTTGAGATTAGAAAAATAAAACAAGAGTGAAAAATTCATGTAAAAAAAATCATTTTGTTTTCTCGGTTTAGTTGTAACTACCTGCGAAGATTGGACAGACATACATATACATACATTTTTTAATTTTCATGTTTATATGATCTATAATTTTCGGACGATAACAATACCCCTCTAGAATCACTGGTGAGCCAAGAGAGGTCTTGCATTATGATATACATATTCAATTGCCACTATACTATATTAGGAGGCTGCGCAAAAATGTTGAAACCACGTCAAATTCTCCATATATGAGCGTTTATTGTTCCTGGAGTAAGTATTTCGAGAAGATTGTGTACTGCCCCTAGACAATTTCAATGATTCTATAGTTTTTGTGACTCGTGAAACATCTTTAGGAAATTAGTCATGAGTTTTCTGAATAAACAAACCGAGTCGGTGAAAGTGTTGGCATGGAAGCTCAGGTACTACCTAGTCCGATAAAATCGCATTTTTCAGACTCATTTCTTTTCATTTACCAAAATTTGCATTTTCTAGAGCGCGTGCAAAAGTGCAAAAAAATAATATCGGACTTATACTTATAGTAGTTTTTTTAAACACCTTCCACGAAATCCTTACTTTGGATACTAAAAGAGTCCGCAAAATGCCACTTTAGCGTCCTAGTCTTCTTGGTAACACTTCATCAGACTCTTTTTGTTTATACAGAAAACTCATAATTAACACCTTAGAGGTGACGCAATAAACTATAAATTATTAGAAATTTTGTAGTGACAGCACCCGTTTTCTTCGTAATATTCTTTTGGAATACTTATTTCAGGAACAATGAACACTAATAGTTCAAGTATTTGACAAACGTGTCATTGTGATAAACAATCAATTGCTATAATTTCACACAATTTCCTTACATGGTTGATTATTGAAAAATGTTTATCATAATGCAAGAGTTCTTTTGACTTACCAGCTATTCTAAAGGAGTAATTAGAAAAATCTAAAAATGTATTTTTGTACAACGGCCATTAAAAATTAATTTAGTTAATGGGTATGTGAATTATAAACTGACGTATTCACAAAATGTGTCAAAATCACTTTGGACACTACTGTTGATAGTATATTATGCAACGATCATGTGATGATAGCTATTAATACATGAGTACGAAGTAAGTTACGACACGAGCCGAAGGCTACTGTCGTAAACCGTGTACGAGTGTATTAATATAATAATGATCGTTGCATACTATTTTTTCTACGACCAATAAATAATAAAATAGAAAGAAGAATTTCTGGTGGTGTACAAGATAATTCTTCACTGCTCGGCATACTTATAGGTACTTTTGACGCGTTGTGATTGAATGTCGATTAAAATTGAATGTCAAACAAGTAGAAACATACCACTTGATTATCTCCAAGTACGTGTTTCTTTAGGGCGAAAATTCATTTCATAATGAAAAGTACGTGTTTTTATTGGCCAAAATCTGTTTCGAAATGAAAATCCGTGTTAATATGGACAATATAAATAAATCGGTAGCAGATATTTAATTCGCGTAGTATAATACGGGAGTAGAAAATTAGTATATTATGCAACGATCATGTAATGATAGCTATTAATTCATGAGCACGAGGTGAGTTACGTGAACCGTGTAATTCAAATATTATTGATTTTTATTTTTTGTAAGTAGACTACTGATTCGATGCAGTTATCTATAACTCCTCAGTATTTATCAGTGATCAGTTTCGTCTTTGTTTTGTTTAAATCTGTCCATTACATCAAAAGATACCCTTTGAGAAAGTTCGAAAAACATTTTTTTTTCAACTAAGATAAACCTTAAATATGATTCAAAATAGTTTTTTATCATTCACTACTGATTAAAGTATTAAAAAATATTTCTTTATATTTTTTCAACTTGTCTATCGTAACAAGAAAATTTGTCGTGCTCTCATACGAAACACTCACGTAATGAACCCTTAGAACATTTAGAGGTTGGGTTTTCTAGCTTTCATGACATATTTTTAGAACATGAGGAATGTCACGCAGTGAGGACAAAATCCTATAATAATAAATCAACGTTATTTGAAAATGGACATGTTACATCAAAATACAACTGACTTAACCGGTTTAATTGCTGTATATACCTACGTGATCAACACAAAGCACAGTTCATTCACACTTTTATTATTATTATGGTTCACAAAAACTGAGATTTCCGGAATCATTACTAGTTTCCATTACCATTAGACTTTTTTTCGAAATAATATATTTCACTAAGCTCTCATTCGTGATGAATATATTTCGGGCAAGCATTTTATAATTAAAATACCTTACTCATTTTTGTGGGCCGTTGTGATTCAATTGTTCAAAAGATAAATGTTATTATTTCCGTCAAATTAAAAAATATTTCATTATGAAGTCGAAATAAAGGAATACATTGAAACAACGATAAACTCGTTTATAAAAAAAAAATTATCTGCAGCGAGTGAGTATGGTGGATAGTATATATTTCCACCAGGGAAATGCTTTCCCATTCGTAGCTTTTGGAAAGAATAGATAAGCTATAGTTTCCAAAATAAAAACGCAAAGTCAGTGGTTTCACAAAAAGAAAAAATGCATCTTATGATCACCTGCAGCCATGGTGTATAGTGGAAAATATATATTTTCACTTGGAAAATGCTTTACCCTCTCACGGAAGTTCTCTCGAAGAAGAAGCATTCCAAGAAAGCTCCAATACAAGATGGCAAATAATGTTTTTTTATTTTCGAATCTCCTTTGAGTTTTTTTTCGAAATCCCTAACTTTGCATTTTCCAGGTGGAAGTACATATTTTCCACCTCACGATATATATATATATATATATATATATATATATATATATATATATATATATATATATATATATAATATATACATGTATATTGAAATAATTCGTAATTTTTCCAGTCGAAAATATAGTTTATTGGCAGAAAAATTATCTGAACAACTATTATTTCACATTATAAATAAAATATTATAATTCGACTTTGCGAGAACTTTGGGGAATGGGTAAGCATTTTCCACGGGGAAGTAGATATTTTCCACTATACCCCAAAATTCGAGAATCGTAGCTGTCAACTTGGGCTGCTAAATTCGCAGAGTATCAGGAAATCTAATGCGAGGGGTGTTGGTTTTATTTCTAATATTATTAATTAGCGCTCCGCGAATATACTCAATTAGAATTTAGAATTCTTAGTGAGCTGCTCATTCTAGTAATTGACATTATGAACTAATTGCCGGAATTATTGGATTTATTCAAATGATCGTAATCCAACGATTGTTGACTCGGATACTACAAACATGCCACGATCATTTATTGAACTCGAATACTCAAGATACGTGAACGATCACTCACAAACAGACCAATATGAAATTACGTTTCGAATGCGTGGATCTCTCTCTCTCTCTCTCTCTCTCTCTCTCTCTCTCTCTCTCCTCTCTCTCTGACCCATTTCTGTTTATCTGTTTTTGTTATATCTTCCCTTAAGCATTTGTATTTTTAATTTTGGATAGCGTTTTGAGACGTATGCAGAATTGGGGGTCTTGCGGTGAGAAAAACAAATTCTGGTTGAGGATCTGTTGTATACGTTCAGTGTGGTCATATAACAGAAAATATTTATATTCTGATAGAAATATATCAGAGGAATAGTACGTAGTAAGAAACCACGCGAGTTTCACCCAGACTTGATCCCTTCATTTTAAAACAGTTCACTCTTTACTTCAGCTTACTAAAAATCCAACCCTGAAGCTCAAACGCAGTATTCGTAGATAACCCATACTCATGTCTATTTTCACATTATCTGTCACTAGTATATGACCTTCGATCGAATAACATATACCAGATGAGTAACAAAGCTTCCCTGCGAAAGAATTCGTAAGAATTAAAACCAAACGATAATAAACAATAGGCAATAATCTTAACAATTCGTTTGATCATGCTCCTAACTAGCTACAATAATGACTGAAACCTCCCATTAATATCTTACGATAGCAAAACTAACACCCAAACAACATTTCACCGATAAAAATGATGTATATTTTATTTCATAACTGTTTTATTTTTATTTGCCTCCCTTTGGAAAGTTATTCATTTCTGTATTGCTGAATGTCCCATGCTGGAGTATTTTACGTTTATCAGTTGTCTAATAATTCTAATACCGAATCCTTACAAGATATTTGTGGAGGAATTAGTGAAATTGCCTGATTTAGATCATAACGTTCAATTAGAAAGCGCAACAATGACGATATATAACATAACAGCAATTTAGTACTAATTTCATGCTCTAGTTTCAACAATAACATGCATCCTCGTAGGCAAGCCTCGCAAAAGGTCTTCAATAGTTCCTTGCGGAATTCGATTCCATTCTTCCTCTGTGGCAATTCTTGAGCTCGTATATGTCGCGTCAGGATGTCTCTTACATGTTCTATTTGATTTGCATTAGGGCTCATTGGTAGACACTTCGCTGCCTCAATCCCAACATTCCCAGGATTTTGGATAATTTTTCTTGCAGCATGAGCACGGGCAAGGAATAAGGTGAAACATGGTTCTTCAAGGATGTTGCGTATGTACCAGTACACTTCAATAAACCCCGCCTGACCCTCCTAGCTAATGCCACCCCATAGCATAATGGAACCGCCACCAAAGCTGATGTTTTGAATAGAATTACATTATGTGAAATGTTCCCCAGACCTTCCGTATACTCGACCACGTTCGTTTGTCTGGCTTCTATGATTGTATAATTGGGTCGTCTGTGAAAATTACTTGATTCCAGTTAGGATCTAGCAGCTGTGGAGCTCCTTTCATGTATAGGAGTTGAAGTATATCCTCATATCTACCAGCCATCTTCTTGATTTCGAATGCCACTGTCGGGATACAAGGTCACAATGGATATCCGTATTTTTGAGATATCTTGAATCATTGAGCATATTCCCCAGAACTTTTTTTGATTACTAACCGACGAAAAAACTAGTCGTCGCGTATATTTTTTTTATGTATGACCACGCATAACGTTTTATAGAGTAGTCCGATTCTGATGATTCTTTTTTTAATTGATAGAGTATACCTCGAAACTGCGCCCATTTGGATTTGAAAAAAAAATCCACTCCTAAGGGTAGAAAAATGGGAAAGAGGAGGTTCTCTAGTCGACGCGTATATTTTTTTCTTATGTATGATCACGCATAGCTTTTCACAGAATAGTTCGATTTCGATGAATCTTCTTTCATTGAATAGGGTATACTTTGATGTTGGTCCCATCTGAATTTGACAGAAAAATGTCACCTTTAAGGAAAAATAGGGGATATTTATCGTTCATCCACGGAATTTTTACCCGTTAACCCATTCTACCACTCATTACTTTGTACTGGGTTATCCGATTTAGATGATTCTTTTTTTTATTGGATATGGTATACTTCAGAGTTGGTCATTTTTTTATTTGGGCAGGAATAATCCACCCCTAAGGGTAATAAATAGGGGATTAATAATTTTTCATCTGTGAACCGATTGTGTTGAAACTTGGCACACATATATGTAGTTCTGATGACACTACTACATAATGGATACTTGGTGTCAATCAGTGGATTTCGGCCACAAAAAAGTAAAAAATAAAAACATTAGAAACCAACGAAAAAATTTACTGAATAGCAAAAAATAAAATAAACCTTTTTAGTTTTAATAATAAATAACTGATGAACTAATTTTGAGTCGGTGCCAAACAAAAAATCAACGAACATCATTGTATTACTTTGAAGAAATAATCAAAACGCATCCCGCTGCCATCATTTTACGCTTTACCCAATTCAATTGCTAGTTTGTTTGGCGCCGACTCAAAATTAGTTAATCACATTAGTTAGGAGGTCAGTTATTATTGATACTAAGGAGGATTATTTAATTTTTTGCTTTTCAGTTTATTTTTTCGTCGGTTTAATTTTTTGTTAAAAAGTTTTTATTGTTAAAAGTTTTTTCCAAACTTGTTTATTTATACCATATTATAGGGGAAGACAACAATGACTCAACCATGAGAAAAATTGAGTCTAAACATTTACCGCTAAGCATGAACATTTAATTCGATGTATGTTATCAGTGTCGACTCATGAATATGCAAACCTTGAACCTAGCCACAATGCTGTGACACGTATACACAAACAGTAATAGTCGCTTCGAATGATTAGAATACTGCCACAAAGCCATTCGTATAGAAAAACATCATCGATTTCTATTCAATTCCAAACATAAGTTCTTAAAAATATTCACCTTGATTTTTGAACGTAACAAATAAGACAGAAAGAACAACGGGTTTGGGAACCACGGATTGGAGTTACATTCCACCATATACGAAGGGAACCACAGAATATGTCTTTTCATTATGTATATCGAGTGGGGGCTACAAGTTAATATTATTTTGAAATTTATAGGGTATGTCAAAAGCGTGTCATTAAAGTTGTATTTTTTCATGGAACAATATGTATTTTGATGAATATGAGG
Source organism: Gonioctena quinquepunctata (assembly GCA_018342105.1). Lineage (NCBI taxonomy): Eukaryota > Metazoa > Arthropoda > Insecta > Coleoptera > Chrysomelidae > Gonioctena > Gonioctena quinquepunctata. The sequence continues at coordinate 81,871 of JAFIRS010001186.1, forward strand.
CACTTAGTACCCAACTCCAACCATTCTCGAATTAGGAACAAGATAATATTGGAATTAATGAAAATTATTCCATCAAAACTTGATCATGAATCGAAGATGCTTCGAGCCGATAATTGCGATATTACCCATTTCTTAACGTCGAACACACCCAAGTAGCATTTTTAGTGGACGGTACGTCGCGGCCACGATTCTGGAAAACTTGTTTGACCACAACCACTGCCATGTACTCGGTTTTATCACGCGGCGGCTACCAAAATGGTGGCCGCTACGTTCCGATCTACGTTCCTAGATCTCAAATAGCTACATTCCAACCACGTTGTAGTCACCTGGCAAAAAGGTGGATATGCAGTGGCCGACACTAAACACGTTAAATAACTTACTACATTTGTGTAATTGATATATAGCTCGATCTCTGTTCTGCAACATATTTTTATAATAAATGTTCCTCATTCTTCTATTTTGCCTGATTCATTTCTAACACTCGATCAACTATAACTATAAGAATATATAACATACAAACACGTAAGTAAGTATATTGAATTTGGATACTTCTAATCGGGATAAAATTGAAACGATTGAGTTTCCTGTGAAATATGGGTGTTGTAGCTCGATTGTGAGCACGAGTCATCTGAAAACTCTTTATTTTAGGAAAATATTATAATTTGGGAAATAACTCGCCTATGAAATGATGTACTTAAATCCCTCAATTTTTTTTTTGTCAATCTTGGTTACTTGAAACCAATACTTACGTAATGAATTACTACGTTTGATGCAGTACTGACGACAAATAAATCTTTATTGAAAGTTTCGTTCATTTCTCTAATGATGGCGACCCAGCATATTCTAGATATGGCGGCTTTTGGAGAATATAACTCTAAAGTGACAGAAACTGAAAATATACCACTATAAAGTTCCTCTCATCATGAAATGGCTAGAAACTGGCGCCCACGTCGCAGGCTCATGACTCACCACTTCAAAGTTAGAACTTAAAAATTACAATAGCTCTTGGAAGTGGCAAACACGTCACGGCTATTATAACGTGCCACTTCAAAGTTATAACCGCGAAATTGCGGGTACATGTCCATTAATTGTTAAAAAAGGACTTGTAGCAAGTATGGTGGATTTATGAAGCTTCTATTAACAATTATCAAGTATCAAGTAATAAACATCGATTAATAAGTGATGAAAATGATGACATTTATCCAAACTGAATTAACAATTAAGCTATGAATATTAAGCAGGCGCACAAGTCAGAGATTCTATCTATTTTAATTGACTTTCTTATACAAAATCAAGAAAAATTGTCTATTGAAAACGCATAACCCATTTCATTTTGAATAAATATCATTCAACAGATGAAACGAACTTTTTGTATTCGAATAATTTGAGAAAAGTTAAGTTAGCGTTCGTCTTAGCGCTGAACAATCCACGGTCACTTCATGGTGAATTGTAACTTTGTAGTAACTTTTATTAAATGCGTGCTGTGGCAATCACTTATGGAGAGCAAAAACATGGCAACCATCAACACATGTCACAATAAAATGCCTGCCACATTGAAGGTTTGATGGAAGTTACTAAAATGTCACCAAAACTATCATACTCTATTGAAAGTGATTGTGACTAAGTGATATTTAAGTGGTACAGGATGGTTACCGCAACGTTATTTTTCACTTTCAAGTTTGAAAACCTTCAAGGTGATTCTGCTTAGTGGTCATAATGTTTCAGACACTAACAAGTTGTAGAACTGTGGAGTGGCTACCATAGATGGGAATCACGTGACTACAACCATGCAAATATAAAATGTTAGTTATTCTTACTGTATAGTGGTAGCTTAAGTGGTGATTACGTAATAACCACCCAGTCGAAGTTGCTGTACCATTTTCCGTCACTATGATGCTGCTTGGGCTCTATGTTCAAAAATCAATGTGTTTTTTTTATAATTCCAAACAACGATAACTGTTATTTGGAATTGAGCACCCCATGTGTTTGGTTTCAAGGAATATGAAATTCACTTGTATTTTGTATCATGGTTTTAAATACCTAACCCCAATAATTTTACAGATACAAGTCTTTCTTCAAATAGTAGATTACATTTCAATCTCATTCGAATCAAGATAGCTTTTACTCATCATGTTCATCAGATAATTTATGGAAATTATCTCTACTTATCATGCTAACAGTGGTTTTGCAATTGAAAGTAAACAATTAAGCATGTGTTTTTTTATTTTATCTATCTTTTTGTGACCTGATTATAGTGAATTACAATTATTGGGTCACATAACTGAAACTTCTATTGATATTTTGCCGACGTTTCCACTTTTATGGAGTTATCTCCAGAATTCTATATATGGATTATAGATTAAATAAAAAATATTGATAGGGACACGAAATATATATAAATAAATATATATATATATATATATATATATATATATATATATATATATATATATATATATATATATATATATATATACGTAGTTCTCTATTTCAACCAACTTCGTATCATTTACCGTTTTCAAGATGCCAATAGTGGTATATATTGAAAAAATATCAATCTTTCATTTTCTTACCAATATTAGCAAAGTATAGGTCGTTTGATAGAGTTTTACGACCTCGACAAATTTCTTTCGAAAAATAGAAAATCACATAAATAGAAAATCGATCTAAATTACTATTACCATTTTTCAATCAATTCATAACATTTGGTTGCCCTGTATGCACCTTTTATTCGAGTTCTTTTTTTGTGACAGTCAGATACCATCTTTCTTTGACAGACCGAACGTTATTGGATTTCAATACTTCGGGAATTCAAAGTTGAACTATATAAATAATTATTAGTTATTATTTTCGAAGATATTCGAGATAGATATTTGAATCCTAACTTCTGATCGTTGAGTTTGAAGTTAACCATAAAATAGAAATGCTGTTTGTGTTTTCCGAAGAAAATAGGTCCCACCTACCTTTCCGACTGGCCCCGCCATCGATCTTCGTTTTTGTGAACATAATAGAAACAGCCTGTATATTCAGTTCCGTTCGCGATATTTACAAAATTACATTAATAATTAATTGACTCTTCATCATTTTAAGTTGATGAAAGGAAAAGGGCATATTGAGATCAATTTTACGTTAAACCGAAAGTGTTGAATTTTTGGTAGTAGTACCGAATTGAGGATATTCATACACCATCGCAACATCTCAAATTTCAATTACATATCTTCAAAACAATAGAAAATGTTGGAAGCGTAGCATACTTCATGCTCTCCCGGTATTATGCTGGACAAATTATTTGAGTCGAAACATTTCAAAACTTCTCAATAAAAAGCCAGCGTCTCACGGCGCGAGACTTGGAGAGCTCGGCTCGGTTTGTGCAATCTCGAGCCAGATCGGTCTCACGGCGTGTATAATTTCTCTGACTCGTCGTCTATCAGTTTCAATAATATTAATAGAATTCAGAATTTTTATTTTGGTAGAAGACACCCATCGGGGATCATAAACATTGAGAAAAATAAAGGTGGAAAGAAAGCCATAGAAAACTATAATAAATGATATGCAGGATTCTTACTCCTTTGTGTCCATTATAGTTAAGAGAAAATACACATATAAAATACAAAATTTCATGATTCATCGACTGGTGAGGGCCCTGGCGTTTTCAACAAATGGCGGCAGAGAAGAATGATTTCTCGACAGTCTCATTTCTGTTATATACATTTTGGTGCATTTTGGAAATTTTTCAGCAAGATGGTTATCTAGTGTGTTTGATGATGAATAATCAGCGTGGTCAGAATCTTTGAAAACTATATATTTTCATAACCTGTACATGATCTATTTCTTGAATTTTCTTTCTCCAATTATGTTATTCAGAAAATACTTAATATTGTCACAAGTCTGAGAAATACTTTACAAGATCACTGTTTTCTGAAATATAGTTTCTCGATGAAAATACAAATTTCCTCGACACACAATACACTGAGGATACAGTATATAGGTTTGTATTCAATGTATATTTTATCTCTTACAGTGAAAAAGATCCACTTATTCACATGCCTCATTTTTTAAATAAAAGTAAGTTCAAAAACTAAAACCCGAGTACTGAAAAATCACGCTCTGACTATCCTAACAAAACAATACATTCCAAGTAAGCGATCATAAGCTTTAGGGCAAAGTGGCATATGACCACGGCTATCTTCTGACCATCACTATGAATATGTATTAAATACATTAAATACATTAAAGTCGGGTTTTAGTTTTTGGACTTTTTTTATTTCATATTTTTCGGAGCGTGATTTTTTAGGACTCGGGTTTTAGTTTTTAAACCTATGTTTATTTCATACCTTTTAAAGCGTGATTTTTCAGTAGTCGAGTTTGAACTTACTTTTTATTTAAATCATTTTGGGGATATAATTTCGTGATAAAGTATTTGCAGGGCCGCTTTAAATTTTTTTTTAGTTTTATAGTTTTACATGTACCTAAGTAATATACCGCGTGCAGGTACTCCCAGCTTATGTCATTATTATTACACCCGTTTTGTTTTTTTATATGATTTTAACATGTGTACAATAGTCCATAATGAAATACGTATTTATTATATATGTATTTGGGTAGGTTTGGAGAAAAAATATGTTTGGCCCACATCTGAGGCGTGATTTTAGAAATCATTCCCAATTATCGGGTGCATGCAGCAAAGCCGCGAGCAACATATATATTTGAAATGTGCTAATTAAGCCCTTTCATTTGATACCCAACACGGCATCATTAAAAAAACATGTTTTCAGTTCATGACTTTATATCATCCAGAGGGCGCCATATTCGATTTAATGTGACGTCACATAGCCTATAACCAGTGGACGGTCAAGACGCTTCCAACGATACCTCATTTGTCAAATTATGATAAGTAGTTTAGAAGTTTCGCCGTAGTCGGGTAATAACAACAAACTCTTACTCTCGATGTTCAGTTTTCTTAAATAATACGGGGGTTCCAGAAGCACATGTTTTCTCGAGGAATAGCCATATCTATTGCTGGTGAGATGACTGTTCCTGACTACCTTCAAATTGTTAACGGAAATCATTGATTCATTCGCTTAACAACTGGGAAGTTAGGTAATCTTCAAATCAAATTCAAACTTTGGAGAAAGCGACAGCCCAATTCGTTTAATTCCATTTAATTACTCGCCCAATTCATGAATCGACAAACGTTTTCACTTTCTCAGCAAGAGGTTCTCCAGTAATCAGATCTAATTATCTCTATTATTACTGAAATGTGTCCATTAAAAATGTCATTAAACACAAACAATGATAACATGTTTCATGAAATGAGAAATAAATTATACTACGGACGATCTTAGTAATGTACGAAATAATTGTCAAGTGTCTACTTGTAGTTGTCAAAACTTCACGTCTTTCAACATGTATACTTGATACCGTATAAATGCAGGAAATCATACTTTCTGTTTTGGTTTGAGAACGTGGGAATTTTCGTGGAATCAATTATCTCATCCAAGGTTTTCATACGTGTCATTTCTTGCTTTTACTACTTACTCGTAATTTTCCGTCCGACTGCAATTTCGATATAGGGTGAATAAATGAGGCAACATAACTATTCATGAGCAGTTTGGTTACCTAAATGAGAACTAACCTTAATATATAATAATAATAGTTTTATTATCCAACTGTTTTTCATTTGCAAAAATATATAAAGAACGTTATCAGACATTGATTTTCAGTATTATAAACAGGAACTTTGATGACCTTCAATTCTCAATCTTTATTTGACTCTTGATTAAACTACGTGGACGTTGGAATTCATTTTTGAATTGATTCCTGTATTTTGCTTTTAATTTTATATTCTAAATGACATTTAAATTTAACCAAGGCGGATACGTAAGGCTATGGTTTTTATCGAGGTTTTTATACGTAGATACATGTTTCTCGAAATCCTTGAATATTATAAAATGAAGTTTATCCAATTGTAACGCGTTTTCCTAGGGTCGGAAATTCTATACGGCTGAAACGGTTCATATGGCGCCAAAGTACTATACAGAAAATATTAATGTTCCTATTTCAACTTTGAATCTCAGGCGCCAGATTTTATAGTGGTTTACTCCACGCACTAGGGTAGCAACAGATGGAGATACGGTATGTCCAGGTATTCTGGCACTTTTATTACTCCTCAAAAGACTGTAGGCTTTAACTACAATATTTGATACTGGACACCGCTTGCATTTTTGTCCACAGACAGACAGAGCCGTCTTGACACTAGCAGACAGACAGAACTGTCGTAATACTACCTTTGAAACTTTGTTTCGTGACTCTTCGGAGTCTATGATTTATATGCCTGAAACGGGAAGGTGCTTTCCATAGTATATACAGCGTGTAAAAATATTAAATCAACTGGTATATTTTAACTTGGTTATGGCAATGTCTTACAATATTTTATAAATATATTTTTGTTTACAGAACAAGGTTCCCGGTTTGGCAGCCTCACTTATATATAATAACACTATAAATATTTAAACTGCGGGTAAATCGCTATTACCACAATAATATCCTTAAAAATGCATACTAATATTTACACTACTGGTAAATCGGTATTACCACAATCATATTCTGAGATTACCAAAATTAATACTATAACTCCAGTTTTAGGAACAATATGTAGCACTGTAATGTTGGGTTGTTGCTCCAATCACGTTACGGTGAGGATTCAGAGAAAGATTTGTCTAGGTTGTGGCAATTAACTTTTCCCTTCCGAATCAATCCCTTCCTGCTCTCAAACATATACTGTCCACGTTCCACTCGGTTATTCCCCGAGCTTTACGTTCGAACTAACCCCAACTTTGATACTTCACGCCGCCTCTTGTTCTAGGCCCATCTGGTAATAATTAAATTTTCCTAACGATTTTATATTCCTCGACAGTTTGAACACAATCAAATTTCTTCCTTACGGATACCTCAAAGCTTCTGTAGAGAACTTTCAATCTTTATACGGTTAAATACTAATTACACCTCGGAAGTACATCAGGAACAAGAGCCCCACGGGTCCACGGCAGGCACACAGCAGGAACAAGAGAGCGATGCTAGTTTCATCTTGCCTTCTATATGTTTCAAATCTACGACAAATTTGTATAAAAAACTTACTAAGAAAGGCGCTTTTTTGTCCCTTTTGGGATAAGAACGGGGGTAAGTACGGCACACTTTTTGTCCGTTAATCTGAGAACAAAAACCAGCCGAGAAGCTTTTCTCCCTTTTTGTATTATTTGGAAAAACAGCTCTGTTTCAGCCGGATTTTCTTGTTACTTCCAGTAGCTTTGGGTATTTACATTTATTTTCTAGACTGGGAATAGACCAGAATTAATATCATCCCCAATAGTCAGGGACGTACTAAAGTTATGTTAAACTTTCTTCAGCCATTCTCAGTAACGGAGCTCTAAAAAATGCTTCGTTACACAATATAACATTATTATATGTAGAGATGAAATCAAACCAATATCTCTGACAGTTTGAAAAAATATACGCGTTTTTTTACCAATCTTTTATTTGAATTACGTTTCATTTAATTTTCTCATTTTTATCCTAAGATTTAATATTTTTTTTTTATTACCTTTGAAATCAGCTTCCGATCCAACGTATTGTTGCATGATTAACAAAATGATTTTAATGGTAATTATATGTAGAATAAATGTAATATACAAATTTAAATAAACTTTACGATAAAAAATATAAAATTAAATAATTTGGGATTCGAATCGCATGACTGTTAATAAAAAAGCGTATATCTGTCAAACTATTAGAGATATTAGTTTGGTCAAAAATTCATTCATTTGCTATTTTATCACTCAATAAAATAGTTTTGAAAGTATATTGTCGTATCTTCAAACGATAAAGAACTGGATAATATGAAAAACAATTTTTAATTTCAATAAACTAATGCGTGTAGCTAGATAAACATTGATTTGAGTACTCATTTGAAATATCAAAAAATTCTCTAATAGTTCAAAAGTTATAGCTGTTAATAACTAAACAAATTGAGGGGCCGCTTTCACTTTGGAAGCATTCCAAAATGAATATATTTCATATTTTGTGATATATGGTTGTTTTTGTTATTTTTTGCAATCCGAAAAAAGGTATAACCATACTGGATAATCTGAAAAAAATCTTTATTTTCAATAAACCAATGCAAGTAGCTAGATAAAAATTGATTTGAGTACTCATTTGAAATATCAAACAATTCTCTAATAATTCAAAAGTTATAGCTGTTAATAACTAAACAAATTGAGGGGCCGCTTTCGCTTTGGTAGCATTCCAAAATTAATATATTTTATATTTTGTCGTAATGGTTGTTTTTGTAATATTTTGCAACCCGAAAAAAGTTGTAACCATACTGGATACATGTTTATAATAAATTTTTGGTCTAATAAACAATTAAATTATAAACATATTTTCAAAATATGTTTCTTAATATATTGTTTAAACAAACAAAAAATAAAAAATATCAATAATGATAATATTATAATTTTTTCTAAACTATGTAATCAGTCCTTCATATATTTTAGGTCGTGTAGTAGGTAGCATTTCTACGAAAAGCCTTACCACGTTTTTCCACGTGACCCGCATAAAATGAACTCCAGTTTCATGCCTTTAGTTTTGTAACACTATATCATAGGGCGACGGTAGCTATCTATTGACTGACGCTTACTAGGTTTCACTATTGTGCTTACGCCTCGCCATGCAAATTACATGAATATGATATGTTTGGAAAAAAAAGAAATATGAGGGTTGTATACTTCCTAAGGATTCTCTGCCTTGTGTGAAAGCTCGAATCTAACAGATTAATATAAATCCTAATAATTAAATCGGAAATTGAATAATAGGAAAAAGGAGTGTATGTTAGTAGCGTATAATCAGAAATATCGTTTTACAGGAGCAAAATGGATTTATTGACATCGTTTCTCTCTTCCCTGGAAATGAAAGCTCCCGATTTTTTTTAAAGGTTTGTTACTTTGTTTTAAAATTTCTGAATATGATGTTATAATGAATATGATGGTTTCACAAACATGAAATGTTTCGTTGAAAAGTGTACTGCTTATGAATAGAGAGACCTCATATATCCACCCCTCTGATGTATTACGAATCAAATATCTGGAAAACATTTAAACATTCAATTGACGTTTTTGGAGCTGTGTGCGCGTAATGAAATAGCAGCAGTGAAAAAATTTTGTATTTCGTGCAAAATTATTTTTATTTTTAAAATCATAGCAGAGCGCTTTTGACTATATAATAGTCATCATCAGTGCTTACCTGCAAGTAAGTAATACCTAGATGAAATTGTATATAAAATATTTTGACATTTTGAATGATAAAGATTTTCAGGTTACTCACGCGTCAGGTTTACAAGAAGTCCATCAAAACAGTTTCCAGTTTGTATAAAATAGGTAAAAACCTTAAGTACATATAACATGTTGAAACATTTCTTGAAAAACACTCATGTGTTATAAATTGGTGTAATCCATTATTTTAAAATTATATTCCACATGGTTTCATGGAAGTCAATGTTGAAGTGACGAAGGAAGTGGATGTTGTCGTTGACATTGACACTCTTGTAGACCTCCGGCGTGAATTTGTCTGTGTTCGTACTAGGATACGCCTTCAACGTTTACAGAAAAATCCACTTAGAAAACGTGATTCAATATATAAAAAAATTAAATTATAGTTTAAAAAAACTAAAAAAACACGCTTATGTAAGAATAAGGACTAAACAGTTGAAAATAATAAGAATAAAGTCATTGACCAAAAAATGTAATCTTATATAAAAAAGCGCCTTTGACATACAAGGAAATTTTTTGGTCAATGACTTTTTCTTATTATTTTCATCTTTTTAGTCCTTCTGCTACTTAAGTGTGTTTTTTAGGTTTTTTTTAACTATAATTTTATTTTTAACTTTTCAGTCCATATTGCTACAGAAGACTAGAATAGAATAGAATAGAATACATTCATTGCTTCAAAAACATATAGTTTATAGCAAGGGTTCGAAAGTACAGGTGCTAACATAGATCAATATTGCCTTTGCTATTCAATAACATTATCTAAGTCAGGGTCAGTTGTGCGAAAGCTTCGCCATCTGACGCATATAATTCAACCAATATAATATTCTTCAATCTGTTTCTGTTGTTTGATTCAAATAAATATTTTATTTGTGTTGAAACAAATGTTCATTCAGAATGAGGTGGAGATTGTTTCGATAGATGAACATATATTCAAATCAAAGAAATGTTAGCATTGCGTTGAGAAACCCATTTTGTCACCGCAATATAATGATTCCATCAATCGAATACACCTGTGTTTTGGGATTAATTTCATTTAGTCGGGTCAAGGCAATAAAAGTGACCAAACAAATTTTTTTTCTGTGTGTTATTACCTTCAAATTTCATAAGCCAAAACAAAGGCTCATGCAAAAATTCAGCTTGCTATCTTTCATTCCGCGGTTGAACTCTTATTTGACTGGACTGGTCAGAATATAGTGTCATTTCATTTTGGATATGTTATAAAACAAGATGGCCCCTATAAATGTATTTGAAATTTAATGTTCACGGTTGTTACACCTCGAAATTTCCGGGAAAAAAATTGCGATACTGTAAAAAATCATTTGAATTCCGCATGAAATATAACAATTTTGAAATAACATTGTACGTGGTTGACCCATCCCACTGGTATGGCCTAATCATATTTTTATTTCTAATCATGAAAATATATTGTAAAAAATGTATTGGCTGTGAAAAATCGTTTTGCATTACTAAGAAAGTCTGCGACTTTGGGGCAGTATGGCGACTATTTTAAAGAATCGAAACGGTATGGCATGGAGATTTTCGAGAATGCCTACTTTAAACATGACTACAAGTTGTACTTGTAACAAATCCCTGGGATTTTCTGTCGCTGGCTCCGGGTCTATCAGCACAAAACTGCATTTTTCCAAAAGTATTCAAATGTATAATCTTCTGCATGATGAATTCAAGATTTACAATATCAATAAGTTCAAATATAAATTCAAAACCACCGACTTAATTTGAAATGAATGTTTTTGCATTTGATCATCTGTTTGGTGGAATTGCGTGAAGCTGGTCTTCACCATCAGTCTCATGTAACAATATATTATGTATCTTTTTCGCTTATGGTAATAAACGACGTTTATCATTATTATTATGATAAAAATGTCCTTTTCAAATATTGTTAGCAAACTAACTATTCACTTGATATCTTTCAAAGTTGAGAGTTTTCATCACTTTGATATATGGTGGACAATATTGTTCTCATGAAATAGTATAAACAATATTACCAGTAGTCATATCACAAGTGAACCCAATGAAATTTCTCCTAATGATAAAACATATCCAATGAGGTTGAAGCTTTGTTGATTATTCTCTCCTGCAGCGAATTAATATACGATAATACCATGAGCTCGATATCCATGGTAACTGAAATTCTGACGCATAACTGACGTTTGAATATCGTTTCGCTTTCGAAATATTAGTCGGTGATTTCAACAAGAAATGGAATCCAATAGATGGGGGGGAACTGCTACAAATGAGCAAACAAATTCGAAAATTGTATTTCAGAACTGTTCATTCAATGTTCAGAATTTCAATTGTAATGAATTATAATTTTCTATGTAATGAGTTGAAATAAATAATTCTATTTCCAATTATTAGTACGGAAAAAAAGGAAATATTGTGAAATTCTCATACAGAATACAACTTGTGACGATAAAATCGTCCTGAATATAATAATAATTAATAATAATGATTCTTATTCACAAAATGTTACAACTACAACTATTTACAGTATGGTAGTGAATAAAGGGATATACCACGGAAGCAGTAGGTTCTGCTTGTATGTGGACGTATACACCAAGGGTATATACAAACAAACAATATGATAAAGATTAGATTAAAATTATACGCATTGACAAATATTGATACACCTGATAGATACAATACTTATTTCATTTTGGCTAATATTAAAATACTGATAAAACACAAAATATAAATATATAAAAATACAAAATGTAAAGATGTGAAAATGTGAATTTTTAATTGTAAAAATATATAATGTAGATATAGTTAAATGTTAGAAATGGTATTATGTTAAAGAACAGGGATGTCAAAATATAAGAGGACAGTATTTGTAATAATAATTTATATTAATAATAATTCATATTTCACATTTACAGAATCTATCACCATTAGAAAGCTCAATGAAGACTTTAAAATACCACTTAGGCTCTCTGGGTGCCTGTCTGCGATTTGTTACAGTCCTTCATTGCAGCTGATTAATAATTTTCACATATATTTAAGCTATAGTTCAATTGAAACTTGAAAAATATTGTATTTCCTTGCTAGCTGAAAAAGTACACCAGCATTTATATTTATATTTACTCGACATTTAATTTTGGAAATCAGTTCCATTTCGGAAATTAGTTCCATTTCGGAAATCAGTTCATAAGAGATTCTATAAAATCATCAAAAGACTGCCTACAAGAATCTAAGAGCCATTGTTTGACACTTCTCTTGTGTACATTAATATTGTTTTTTTTTGGGGGTGTATGGAATAAAGCTATATATCCGTGGTGTAAGATAACTGAATGTTCTTTGACTTGTTTGCTCTTGATGTATAAGCATGAGCTGCTATTTGAGCTCTAGTGTTGCAGTTGTGCTTGATCACCTGTAGATATGTCTTATTTTTATGAACAAACATTAGAGTATTCGTAACGAATAATTGTCTTACGTCCAGTACCTTCAGTTCTACATATAATGCATTTGAGGGATATCTAGAATTTTTAAAGTACAAAATCTTTAGAATTTTTTTCTGCAATTTTGTTATCTGATCTGAGTACGTTTTGAGTATACCTCCCCACCCGATGATTCCGTATTGCAGCAAGGATTCGAATAAAGAAGAGTAGAGTATTCTAAGCTGATTTAAACCTACTACGGTACGGAATTGATAAAATTTCAAAATAAGACCTCTTAATTATTTTTCAATTCTGAGCATGAATATCCCAACGTAGTACGAATCTATGTGAATTCCTAGATATTTAGCAGAAAGGAAATTGTAACAGGTTGGTCATTTAATATGAAAGAATTGAAGTTTGGTAGGTAACTTTTATAAGAAGTGAATGGAATTATCTTAGTTTTATCCACATTGATATTCAGCAAGTTACCTTGCAACCAGTTAAGAATCTTTTTCATGTAATTTTCCGCCGTTTTTCTCACTTCGTTCCAGCTATCAGCTTTGAAAAGAACAACTGTATCATCCGCAAATGAGATAATTGATCCCGATATATCAAGAGATAGAAGAGAGTTCAGGTAGATCAAGAATAATATCGGTCCAAGCACTGTGTCTTGCGGTACCCCACATGACACAGTTCTTTCGGAGCTTAGACATTTTCCAATTCCCACTTTCTGTTTTCGTCCCTCTAGGTAATCCTTGAATAATTCGTACACCGTACCTTTCACGCCAATGCGCACGGTTTTTTTCCATCTATTGCATCATATATAAATGATGTGACTTTGGCAATTGCATCCTGTATTGAAATCTGTTCTTGGAATCCGTATTGTGCTTCATATATTATTCTGTTTTTATTTACATAGGAAATAAGTCTTCTCTTTATTATTTTTTCGAATATTTTTGAAATGGCAGACAAAATCGATATTGGTCTGTAATTATGAGAATTTTTACGGACACCGCTTTTGAATACAGGGACCACCCTGGCCTCTTTGAGTTTTTTTGGAACCCTTCCACAGTCTATACATCTGTTGATAATGTGGCACAGGGGTAGAGATATATAGTTACTTGCTGCTTTCAGCAATTCATTTCTAATTCCATCTAACCCAGGTGCTTTATTATTTTTGAGTTCAGATATGATTTGTTTAATTTCATTTGAAGTTGTATTTTCAAGAAACAGAGTGTAAGAGTGGTGTCTTATTTTCTTTCGGATTTATTTTCTTCATTTCAGAATATTCTTCTCTTTCACAATTACCCGTTATCACAAAATTTTAGGCAATACAACTCGTGCTACGCACTCGTATTTCAAAATTTTATGATAACTCATCAAGTGAAGTCGAAGAATAATTGGCAATTTTATCGGCACTTGTTATATACATGAGTATACTTTGACATTTTTGTGTCAATATTGTTGTAGAAATTCACGAGACCAAATTTTTTTTAAAATAGGAGTATTTTTTTAAATTTAGTCAAGAGGTATTTTTGCAACAATATTGGCGGAAAAATATCAAAGTATACTCTAATCAAAATATCTATCACAAGTGGTATATGACAAGATTATATACCTCGAAATTAATTCAGCCAATCAAATGCATTTATCTAACCAATCAAATCCCAAATATCATCGAATATACGACCATGTTGGTTATATATTCATTAGTTATATCACAAGTGATGGATATTTTGGTGAGTAACGTTTGACATTTTTGTGTCAATATTGTTGTAGAAATTCACGAGACCAAATTTATTCAAAAGAAATTTGGTCGAAAATATCAAAGTATACTCTACCCGAAATATTTATCACGAGTGGTATATGACCAGATTATATATTGAGCTAAGCTATTACAAACATACCTACACTTGAAAAAACTATGTTTTTCTAAGTTTTTTCGAATTTCTTCTAAGGAAGTGTTTCCGAAACTGAATTATTTTGGTAGGTTTGGCATAAACAATGGTAAATGCGTATTTGTTTTATGGCAAGTAGCGTGTATATTCGCGGATATACTAGCAACATGGTGTATAGTCGCTGCTATTGAGATTTGATTGGTTAGATAAATGCATTTGATTAGCTGAATTCATTTCAAGATATATAATCGCGAGTATATACTCTACTTGCTATAAAACAGGTATTTACCATTGTTTATACCAAACACATCAAAATAATTCAGTAACTGTCAAGTTATGTCCAAGTCGTTGTCAAATTAAAAAATTATGTTTGACAGTTTCGGAAACACTTCCTTAGAAGAAATTCGAAAAAACGTAGAGAAAGTAACACCATTTTTCAGTGTATGCTTGTATATAATCTTATATGTATATACACTCCATTCGACTATCGTGTTGAAAGCTCAATATTGCTTTTTTTCTCTATGGACGATGTTAGACGAATACTGAAATGACAGTATCAAATATAAAAATTGAAAACAGTTCCTAGTCTCATGATTTAATAAAAAACAATTAATAAATATACATTGATAATAAAAATCGAATATTATTGGAATACTGAATATTCAATATTATTGTTAGTTCACCGAAGTTGATGAAATTATATTAAAGAGTATTCACAAATATTATTTTTGTTCCGACCATCATTATGATTCCATATTCATCCTCATTGGTTCAATATAATTTTAACTTTCACAATATTTCCAGACTGTATACTGTCCCGATGTTGCGTCAGGATTCAGCCAATATTCCGTTCTACTTGAGATTAGTTGGAAGAGACCAATAAACCACATCGAGCATTTCAATTTACATTTAATTACATCGTTTGCATCCGATCTGAAGAGTTACTCCATAATAGTATAATTAGATACACAATATCGACACACTCTGCATTCCTCTCAAAGTTGCAGTTGCAACTACCTATATCCGTAACGGTAATCTAACAACATCCCGTACTCACGTCTAATTTCTCGAGAAGAAGTCCTTGACCCGGATTTCTGTCTATTTTGCAGTTTATCTGCTCCTCAAGAACTACTTTCACTTCTTTTTATATCGTTTTGAACGAATTACCTTAGTTGTACATAAAATAATATCGCGAAGAAATTGGAGCACATCATTTGAGAAAATTAATTAACATTTTACAATTGCTGACGAGTTGTTCATCTTGAAACCATTTTTATTGCTATTTCATTTCTTGTAATAACTCAATATATTACAATGGCTGATCTGAAGAATTATACTTACAAAAAAATACAGATTTTTTTTAAGGAATAAATACCTATATTGTTTTTTAAAGTAATTTCATTTGGCTCCAATGCACTTTTCCATTATTCGAAACCACTTTGGACTTTTGTCTCTATTGCTTCTATAGTATTACGTTTGCTAGTGATTTTTTATAGAGATGTGGGGATTCTTAGGTAATGGATCCCGATATTTTTAAGTACAGTAAGATGCAAGAACACTACCAAACATAATTCTATGAAAAAAGTATATGCCTATACTACCACCACTGAGATCTCTTTCCACGTTGCGACATACTTATGGAAATCGCCACGTGATCACAATGAAGAAAGTAACCAAACCAAAAAAAAATTAAATCTTCCTATTAAAATATGTTCGGGTCAGAAAAAATATTATTATGTCGTCAGCCAAGGACAAACTACCTTGACAATTTCGTAAAAAATTGTTTTACTAAGGATCCAATACTTAAGAAACTCACATATCTGTAAAAAATATAGTAAGATCCAAGACCACTACCAGAGATACCATAGAAGCAAGGGTGAATTTTTTTTCTAGATTCTGAAAATAGTCCATATCTAGGAGGAGTTAAGATATAAATAATTCAGAATCATTTTTTTTCAATTAGTTAAAAATTGCTAGGCTTTTCCGACCATTACTTAGATGGACTTCTATGAAAGTGCAGATATAGGTACTTGCGGAAACCCTCCGTGATTACAGTGAAAAAAATATCCAGAAACACGAATTTCCTATCCAGATTGCTAGGCTTTTCCTACCATTACTCAGATGGACTTCTATGAAAGTGTAGATATAGGTACTTGCGGATATCCCTCCGTGATTACAGTGAAGAAAATATCAGGAAACATGAATTTCCTATCCAAACATAGGAAACCATACTATCAATTAGGTTTTGCAATTTACTATAAAATACATTGATAACGTCCTCAGCGGAAGAAGGAACATCTTTATACTCGTAATTACATAAAATATACTTTTACTACAGATCCAGTACCTAAAATCCCACATATCTATGCGCCTTTATCTAAAGTTGGAAGTTAGGTTCAATCGGCTGCGTAATTTCAAAATGGCGGCTGTTGTAAATATGAAAAAAAATCTTAAACTCATGTCTCTTTCTTTTTGGAATCTGTGAAAAGTACCTATTCCATATGTCAGGTTGATTAATACTAGGAACAAGGTGAAATAGAACTTCCCGACTAACTGCATCATCGGTTTTTTTGTTTTTATGGTGAACATCATTCCGCTTTTTCTCATTTCCAGACACTCAAACAATTTGTGGCTCTTTTGTGTCAGGGTCATGAATAAAAATACAATAATAACTACTAGTAACGATATTAAATATCAGCTGTGAAGGTCATCCATCGAATTTTTACAACATAAACCTCTATATTAGTGCTTTTCTTATTTTGGTCACAAATGTTGAATCCGCTGATTCGCCAGCTTTTTTACGACAGATGTTTGCCTATAATTGTATCTACTGTGAAAATTATAATGCTTATTTTTTTAATATATATATATATATATATATATATATGTATTAGTGATTTGTCAAAATCCTTCAATAATTAGCTTTACCGTATCGATAATATTTCCAGCACAAATAGCTACTGCCATACAGTAACTATTTAGGTTAGGTTACCTACTATAATTCACGTATTCCAATTTTCAGTTGAATGGAAGAAAGGTGAGTCCGTATTCACCTTACGATAAATGTTCGAAGCAAATGTATAAAGATATTTGAAATGTTTGCATAGTTCCAAAGACTCATTGGAGGATTTAAGTCCGCAAATGTCTGAAGGAATATGCACTAGAGAACTGTATAATTACGAACAATTTGCAAAACTTCGCCATTCAAATAGATTAGAACTAAATTCAGTAGGGAGCAACACTACAATAAAAACAAATTAAGTCTGCAGTTGGAACTTTCCACCTTTTCCCATTCTGGCGCTACGAATGTTTAATTTTTCTCCTGGGCGTTACCACCCGGGCTTTGACTAGGGCGACCCGCTTTTCGTGAAAGACCGCTCAATTGACTGAGGTCAAATATCTCACTTCGTCAATTGACCGGTAAATTGACTGTTGAATTGACCGATCAAGTTGGCTTCGTACAGCCCTAAAAATGTTTTATCAATGTTTTATTCTCCCGAGTCCCTTGCCGGTCAAGTTCTGGGGTGTCCCACAGCTGAGTTTTTTTACAATTACTATTTTCCAGACAATAATCACCAGCCAAAATGAAATTTTAATTATGAAAACCTTAGACGAATGCCCAGCACCAAAATATTTTTAGCTAATTCATCGATTCGTATGACCGTTTGTTTGTCCCAACTCTCTAAAAACGAGGTATTGTCGTAGAATTTGATGACAAAACTATTATAGGAATTGAGGAATCCATGACTAATGCATGGGGAAGTGAGGGAATTGGGAACACTTAACTTCCAACGCTCAAAAATAATGGAAAAAGTCACAGAGATAATAAACTTTTATTGCAACATAAACATTGCTACTCATTAGTGACACAAAAATTCTAAAAAATCAACGTTTTGTTAGAAATATGAACGAAAACAAAAAATATTGCCGTTCTTTTTTACCCTATACCCTATGGGATAATAAACTAAAATTTCTATGTGTGACACTTATCACACACGTTACCTTTACTAGTCTCACCGGTAGTACATTTTACATGTTTACAAATGGCGCACAATCTTTGCAATTATACAGTAAAACTCCTCTTCGTTTTCATTTCCTTGTAAAGCCTCCTGCAAATTTCTGATTCTTTCACCCTTGACTCGTGGCCTCTTTCGTATGGTTTTAATGTTCTTTTCTGGCTTTTGGAACGTAGTTCCTTATCGCGCGTTGCGAAAGAGGGCTAGACGGAATAAATTAAGACCAAAAGTTGTAAGGAGACTTTCGCTATGGTTGTAAGCCGTGCGGCGTGCGCGTGTTTCTCTGTCTGTCTGTCTCTCTCTCTCTCTCTCTCTCTCTCTCTCTCATATAAAGCAAGCCAGTTATTTTCGTTTCGTCTTTCTATTTCACATTGAACAGTGTGGTGTCGCGATGATTATTTTTGTTGAGTGTATGTAGGTTTTTTGTACATAATAAATAATAAAAAATAATAACAATAATGAATCTTGACAGTGTTTCTGCACAAGTTCCGGATATTGCTGATGGAGTTAGGTAAGTAGAGATTTTATACAGACAATAATAAATGCTTATGTATTTTTAGCAAGTACGCATTATAACCTCTCTTTACTATTGTTATAATCTCTCCATTATTGTGTGTTTAGCAAGTGTACGCGTCATAACTTCAATAAATTTAAAAGCAAATTATATTTTAATATTACAATATCAATTTAATATTTAGCAAGCCGTGCGTGTTCTAACCTATACGCTGTTGTGTTTACATACATATACGTGTACGAAAGAATAGACAGACAGAGTGCATATATATATATATATAAAATATTATTAAAACTTAAAAAAAAACAAAATTAGTACAATTCCTCCACTAATTAATCGAAAGGAACTTCGTTCCATCCGGGTGTCCCTTGACACCTCTCAAGTTTTTTAGTTGGAACTTTTTCTTTTTAACCGACGAAATCAAAAAGAAGGAAGTTCTCTAGTATTTTTTTTTATGTATGTTCATGCATAACTTTCCACAGAGCAGTTCGATTCCGATGATTCTTTTTTCATTGGATAGGGTGTACCTCAAAGTTGATCCCATTTGAATTTGAACAAAAAAATCCATCCCTAAGGGTAGCAAAATGGAGCATATTGATCGTTCATCCTCTGAATTTTGGTCCGTTAACCGATTCTATCAGGCATAACTTTGTAGTAGGTTTTCAGATTTGGATGATTCCTTTTTGGTTATATAGGTTTTACCTCATAGTTGATCATATTTCAATTTGGAATGAAATGATCCACCCCTATGGTTAGAAAAATAGGGGATGATTGATTTTTCACTTGTGAACATTGACACACATACGTAGTTGACATTGACAGATCCTCCTACATCCGTCACAATAATTACATTCTATGAAAGGATGGAATTAAATACAAAGTACAAATAAGTCCTACATGTCCTCTATACATATATGTATATGTCCTACTTATGTTTATTTCTCGAAACAAGTATTAATTTACTTATCGAGTATCATTTATTGATAAACTATATGAATCCTTAGAATAGATATAATCTAATTTTAAACATATTTCAAAGTGATGAAATCAACTAACCAGAACTTTCAAAAATAATTTATATTATATAACAATAGAATAGCCTATAATTTATTCATCACTAAAATTTTACACACACATACAAAACTAGTTATTTCCAATTACCCGCCGTTCTCGATTCCCCCACTATCCCCTATCGTAGGAATTAAAAAAAAATCTACGGGACGTCATACAAATCTGAGGAAATTGCCCGCTTCATTTCAACGAATATATAGAGCTCATTCTTTACTGATTGTCGAAAATTTGGTAGGTAAATTAAGTATTAATTTGCCTCGCAATCATTTTTTCGTAATTTCCCGAATTCAGGGTCGAAAATTACGAAACAAATTAATACCTAATTTACCTCCCAAATTTTTGCCACTCAGAAACGAATGAGCTCTGAAAATTATATACTATAACGTGATTGCTTGATTTTTTATTCTTTAGATAAATCAATTCTGATCGAAATCAGATTGCATAAGCGTTCAAATTGAACGGTTTATTTGAAACATAGTTTTCAAAAAACTTTTCAACAAAAAATCAAACCGACGACAAAATGAACTGAAAATCCAAAAATAAAATAAAACTTCTTAGTCTCAATGATAATTGAGCTCCTAAATTAATGTGAGTAACTGATTTTGAGTCATAGCTAAACAAACAATTATCGAAGATCATTATATTACTTTGAAGAAGTAATCAAAACGCCGCTATGCATCTCTCTGCCATCATTTCACGCTTTACCTAATTCAATTGCTAGTTTGTTTGGCGCCGACTCAAAATTAGTTAATCACATTAGTTTAGGAGCTCAATTATCATTAAGACTAAGAAGATTCATTTTATTTTTTGCTTTTCAGTTGATTTTTTCGTCGGTTTAATTTTTGTTAAAAAGTTTTTATTTTTCAATTTTTTGTTACTGAAATCTACTGATTACTACCTACTTAATTTTTGATTACTTCCAGAATACTTACTTATTGTGCATCCAATATCAATTGCAGAAGCTGTTTCTATAGGGAGCAAATAAAAACTCACTTCGCTAACACGAGCGTATATGCGAAGAAACGGAACGAAAAATAATCTGTACTACTTGTATACAGTCTCCGTCGGCACAAAGAGCCCGCTGGTCAACGTGGACTTGAGTGATTGCTGTCTGTTCTACAACCGATTCGTCTGGGCCAATCAAGTCGGACATCAATGCTTGCAGGTGTGGCTATACGATGGGAGGTCATAAATCACCCGTTATATTTGTGTTTTAATAGCTCTGAAAGATTAAAAACCAGTAGCGTCTGTGGTCTTGGTGTGTGCTGATCGAAATACGTTTCAGGATATTAAAGTATCTAAATAAAATTAGTTATCTCCGCCACTACTGCTCACAGGATTTCGCCGCAACACTTTTTTATGCTTCTGCAATTGATATTGGGAAAACTATACCTAATTTACTTCGACTATTAACTACTAAATAATATGATACACCATGTAGTGCTTTCCACAGGCCGGGGGTATCCTAAATGATACACGAACTATTATTCTGTCTGAAGAGCGATGTATTCCCTAGAATTAATCGGCAATAAGAAATACATTAGCTTATGGTCTCTGCGGCCTTGCAGTATAAAGAGAAACTCAAAGTTTTGGCCTGGGGGGTTTCGGTGGGGACTATTGTGTGGGTATAAAACAAATACTTATGGCAGTAAACTAATTTTATTTATTAATGTGAATACAAAGAAAAAGTAATTATATCAACGAAAAAATAAGTTTGAAGGCGTCAAAAAAATACATTTTTAAATAATAATCAATGACGACGGTTTGAACATTCTCTGCAGAAAAATTGATTTCCCTCACACTGATCGCAGACAGTTTTCACCTGTGTAGCCATCTTTTTTTTGGCATCTACCACTTTACCATGCTTACCAAATTCTTTATAGCATTCGTTGCACCGACCGACCCCTTTTATTTTGACCTAGAGCAACAAAATTATGATTGTTCGGCGAGTGTATCACATATAATACACCAAAAAAAAAATGTCAAAAACCATGAAGTATTGAATTAAACCAAATATGGGGAATGCTTGCAAAAGGTACCCTATTTGGTTAAAATCAACTTGGCCCGTGAGGTCAGATTTTGAAATTTTAGCTCGGCAGCGAACGTGTTAATATAAATTATTTCTGAAAGTTCTGGTTAATTGATTTCATTACTTTGTATATCATTCCATCCTTTCATAGAATGTAATTATTGTTACGGATGTAGGAGGATCTGTCAATGTCAACTACATATGTGTGCCAATGTTCACAAGTGAAAAATCAATCATCCCCGTATTTTTCTACCCATAGGGGTGAATCATTTCATTCCAAGTTGGAATATGATCAACTATGAGGTATATCCTAACTAATAAAAACAGGAATCATCCAAATCGGAAAACCCACTACAAAGCTATGCCTGATAGAATCGGTTAACGGACCAAAATTCAGAGGGTGAACGATCAATATCCTCCATTTTGCTGCTCTTAGGATGGGATGTTTTTGTTGAAATTCAAATGGGACCAACTTCGAAGTACACCCTATTCAACGAAAAAAGAATCACCGGAATCGAATTGCTCTGTAAAAGTTATGCGTGATCAAACATAAAAAAAATATACGCGTCGACTAGAGAACCTCCTCCTTTTCTATTTCGTCCGTTAAAAATGTCATTAATCGATTACATTAGTTCAAAATGTGTACTATATTCAAGTTGTCGTCAAACGTAAAAAAAACTTTTCATGACAAAAAGAAATGAAACTCCAATTTGATTATAAAAATGACGAAATCACGCGGGAATGCCAACAAAAACGTTGAAAACGGCATCACTAATGAATGTGTTATAATTAAGCTGAGTACCTACGTGCGGGAAGTATTAAATACGTTTTTATTTATTCGAAGGCTAGGTGACATTTTACATTACATTTCACTATTTCTTAGGAATTTCTCCTGGCCATGATATCATATCAGATACACAGATACATATAGTTTCCAATTTATGGTTGAATGGGAACACCGCAGCAATGTTCAAACTATATTATATCATTTTTGAATGGACGCTGCGGATACACAAGAATATATTTGTGGCTAATTAACCCGAAGTTCCCAGGAACACTAGATTTTCAGTCATTTATCAATATTTGGGACACAACATGCAGTGAATCCAAATAAGTTTCCACCTAATATACCTAATTAAAACCAACATAATTTAATGCTAGGCTCATATTAGATAATGCATGCAAAATAATATCACCAAGTGGAGATGATGAGTGTTACTATATAATATTGTTACGAAAATAGTACGCCTATGCGTGTTTATCCCGTTGTTTATCGCACGTCAGACCTTATATAGGAGTTCCCTCGAAGGATAGGCAGCTTTGAGACCCCAGTGCCGACTCACAAAATCCTGAAATCTCAACTCATGAATGAAGCTGATAATGATATACATATGCTATAGTTTTATTCCAACCAAAAAGTAATATTTTTTACTTGATGAATTGTACAAAACATGTTAAAGTTTTATTTTGTGTCAATTTTTATTTTCATTTGTCTATAGGAGAGATAAAATTTATACCGTAATAAATCGAATTTTCAATTGAGCCTTCAAAAGATGAAAATAACAAACGTCTATATGTTAACAACTTTTTTGAAATATAGAAGACCTATACTTATTATACACAAGAGAGTTGTTTGAGAAGTATGAAAATAAGATTGAGAACGTGTTCACCATTGTTTGCTAGATTTCTTATTGCGGACGTTATCATCGTGGTACGGCCGATCATGGTCACAGAAACCAAAAATACCTTCAGCGAAATTTGTAGATAAACTGGAGGTGACATTTATCAATCAAATGGGAAGGAATTTGGCACAAAATAGTTTTCATACTCTCATTGGAATGTTATTTGAAAAAAAATTAACAAGAAATTAAACCGACGAAAAAAGAAACTGAAATGAAAAAAGAAAATGAACCTTTTTAGTCTTGATAACTAAGCTCCTGAACTAATTTGGGTATCTAATTTTGAGTCGGCGACAAACAAATAAATAAGCAATTTAATTACGTTCTCGAAGTCAATATCAGCGAGACAGCTACCCGAACGGGCACACACGTGAGGGCACACGTCGTTGCTAGTGGTAGTGCTGAAAGTGCATTTTTGGATTGTTTATCGCTGGAGATTTCACATTGCATTTCTATGTTATTTTGTTTTGATCATTTCTTCAAAGTAATTTAATGATCTTCGTTGATTGTTTGTTAGACGCCGACTGAAAATTAGTTTTTACATTACTTTAGGAGCTTAGTTATTAGGACTAGAAAGGTTTTTTTTTTCAGTTTCTTTTTTCGTCGGTTTTATTTTTTGTTAAAAAAAAATTCTGTAATTTTTTTGACTACCTACTTGATTTGAATTACTTTTAAAATACTCACTTACCCACCTTACTTTCACTATAAACTGTTATATACTATAACTAGCTGGTACCAGCGACCTCGTCCGCGTTGAACTTTGTTTTTTTGTTAGCTATTACAAATTTACTCACCTCTCCAGGGATGGAATTTCTGAAAATACGCGTATTTCTTTATTTGTAACAAAGACCTCAAATACAGATTTTTATGACCCTAACTCCAAAACTAACGGAACCCTCACACAAACTCTTACCCCCCCCCCCTAGCATTCATAAAATCAATGAAACATGTATTTCTTTATCCCTTACAAAGACCTCAAATACTAATTATTATGACCCTAACTTGAAAAGTAACGGAACCCCCATTACAATCTTTCACCCCCATTTCACTCCTTTTGGGATTGAATTCCTGAAAATACTGAAATACATATTTCTTCTGTTTTCAACGAAGACTTCAAACACCAATTTTTATGACCCCCCAACTAACGGAATTCCTATACAATCCAAATTTACCCCCACTTCACCCCTTTAGTTGTTAATTTCTAACATCACCAAAATATGTTTCTTTTATTTGTAACAAAGACCCCCAAACCCAAATTTTATTCATCCTAACTTTAAAACTAACTATATAGACTTTCTACCCCCATTTTATCCCTTTAGGGTCATTGGCGCGCATACAAGTAATGATCTCAATAAAAATTAAAAAAATGGTACGCCACTGAGATATTCAGAATTAAAAATCATTTTGTAATTTCTCGTTCAATTTGTGACAAAAAATCTCTCCTGTCTTTTTTTCGTATAGGGCGCTGTTTTTATGCAAAAAAATAAAACATCTTAACGCGTATTTTTCATTTCTGTAATACATTATCAAGAACTATCTAATACAATAACGTTAAACCAGAATAATAACAGAAAATAACACTAATAAATAAATAGGACCACAACAAATGTTCACAATGTCCTCCCTCAGACGTGATACAAGACACAACTCTTCGCCTCATTGATTGTCATATTCGCGCAAATATTCCTGGTGTATTTCTTATCGTCTCACAGCCGGCTATAATTCGATTCCTCAGGTCTTCAACATTTTCGACGGGAGTGGAATGAACTAATGACTTAAGAAAACCCGAAATGCAAAAATCTAGATGATTTAAATCCGGAGATCGAGCAGGCCAATGTTCCTTACCTCCCTTACCTATCCAACGATTTGGATATACTGTATCTGAGTGATTACGTACAATAATGGACTGGTGCACCATCATGCATGAACCAGAAGTGTTGTCTCAGCTATAGAGGAATTTCTTCAAGAAGAACAGGTAACTCTTCCTGTAAGAAATTAAGGTAAGAGTCGCCTGTTAGTCGTTGTGGAAGGAAATATGGACCGATTAAATGAACAAGTACCCCAAGCCATACATTTACTGAAAACTGATGCTGAAAATGAGCTTCAAAGATTCCATGTGGATTTTCCTCATCCCAGAGGTGACATTTCGTATACACTGTCGTCCAAAATTAGCCTCGTCAGTAAACAAACCGCCATTTAAAAAATTAGGAATTTGAGCGATTTGATGCAAAAAACTAGGCGCGGAAAAAAGTCTCTAGCTAGTAGAGCTTGCACACGTTGAATATGAAACGGATACAATGGCTGTTCTTTAAGAATTTTAAATACAGTGAAGTTGCTTACATTCAGTATGTAGGCAATTTTTCGAGTATTTGTTTCAGGTGACTCCGCAATTAACTCGAGAACTGCTTCTTCTAGTTGCACAGTTCGTACTTCTCGAGGGCGCCCGCAGTCAGCCGTTTGTTTCTTGAATGTACCATTTGCGCGCAAACGTTGGTGAAGACGAGCGTATATTGTGTGATGGGGTACCCTACGTTCTGGATACTACTCAGCATACAATCGTCGAGCTTGCCGACCATTTCCATTACTTCGACCATAGACAAAATGCATGTCTAAAAGCTTAAAAATGAAGAAACGCTACTTTGACATTTCGTTGAAATATTCGTTTTTAACAGAATGTTGACAGTAGCCCACTATCATCGCTACTAGATAATGTATTGAAGAAATGAAAAATACGCGTTAAGATGTTTTATTTTTTGCATAAAAACGGCGCTCCATACGAAAAAAAGGCAGGAGAGATTTTTTGTCTCAAATTGAACGAGGAATTCAAAAATGATTTTTAATTTGAAATATCTCAGTGGCGTACCATTTTCTTCTTTAAAAAAATTGGGACCATTAAACTCACCAAATTTTATATGCATATCTCGATCGGTTTCAGAGCAATAAATAAATAGTCAGTTTTTAAGAAAAACTTCAACACCCCGTATCTCGGAAAACGAAGCATTTGCGGACAAAAGTTATAAAGCAAAATGTCATTATTTTTCCATGCAGAATCACCCCCTGAAGTTTGTCACACTTATTCACTAATACCCGTATATCAGGTTGATTCATAATAAGTAAATAAAATGATATCTACTTTTCCGACTGGTTGTGTAATTGGATTTTTTTGAGATCTTGTCATAATTTGATGAAGAGACTCATCAACTAAGAACTATTTTAGAGCAAACTTTTGGCTTTTCACCTGAAAAATCAAAATATTATTTAAAAGTAAAAAAACTCTTTTATATGAGGAAATCTCAACCAAAAATGCTTTCAGTTACTCGAAAAAAATTGAATCAACATAATATATCTTCATGAGATTGAAATGACCTAACATCAATTCATTAATCAAGATATAGAAGAATTGTTTCCTTGTTTCACTTGTCTACAAAACTGTTTCATTGCACAGTATTTGTTTTACTTTTCCTATATCTCCGGGTAGAGACGAAATTTTTCACCATTTAACGAATCGATTTGGTCAATGTCTTATTCGAGAAATATATCAATTAAAGTCTGTCGAGCTTTAATTGCAAAATTGTTATTTCTAATTTGAAGTAATAATGAACCGTTATAATAGAATTAACCTCGTGGAGAAAATTATTTGTAGTTCAGCAACAATAATAGCGGATATGAAATTCGTGACAGAGAGCATCAGTCATATGTAGAAAATTGAAGTTTTCAGAGTGACAAAAGTGAAGATGTGTAACTCCAAATGGACTATGACGACACCTATGATTATTCGTTTGTCGATCTATATTTTTATGTTTTGAATGGGACTTCAAAAGACCTCGTCAATTAAACTCGCAAAAAAGTGGACGTTTTTTTTGTTGTGATGTCCCCAGTGGACGTATTCCATACTGAGTAGTATAATAATAATTATTATATTGTAGATATTTATCAGTAACAAGATGGGATGTAGTTTTTTTTTTGAAAAATCAATTACTTCTATTTTGGCTTGCTCTATTTCTCGTAGTGAGAAACTTATAGGATCTTTCCCATAGGTACACATATTTACACAATATTATCAATCATAACAGTGAAAAAATCTGAAAAAATTAGTAAATAATCTACTTCCTTTCCTGTTCACGTGGAGCATTGTACATGAAAAACACAATACACGTATTTTGTGCCTGACACTATAGATCATAATTATTATAGGATGAGTGACATTCCATGAATAAAAATGTATTATTTGAAAATGTTTTGCTTTTGTATTCTTTTAAAAATTAAAAAAAAACATTTTAAAATATCAAAAAAGTCATGTATTTTTTAAATTTATTTTGAAGATTTAATGTGATAGTAGATGAAGAAGGGTTGTTAGGTTACACAATTGGCTCCGCATTCTTGCCTTTTTGTCGTTTAAGTCTTCAATATGGTCCTTTGGTACTCGCTAAATTCTCTTTGCTGCGATTTTTTTTTCACGTCCATACTAACCTAAACTATATTAAAACGAATAATTTATCAACAATTTATAAGATGAATAGAAACTAGCTACTTATCTTCGAAACATTTTTCTTGATTCCGAACAGGACACTAAAAATATGCTTCGAATTTTTGTCTAACTCATATTTTATATCTCGTACTTCGGCATCATATTTGCACATTCGTGACGACAATTATCCTTATTTAGACTCAAACGTATAGCAAAAATCACTTTATAGTTTCTTGCAGCGCGAGTGCAGTCTGGTGGACGATACGAAGCGTAACAGTTTCCCCTTTATCTGTTCTTTGCATCAAATTGAAAGTAACTATATTACTGTGACCAACTATGACTATTAAAATTATAAAATATGTAATAATTCCCCCAAAACTATAAAAACAAACTTTAAGAAGAATATGAGGTTATTTCAAATGCTTTGGTGAACGATAAAGCAAATCATGGTATAAATCCATGAACAGAAAATAACTCTAGCTATAAATCCGAAAAAATACTATGTATATTTCAATTTCTCCATTGATATTTCGAAAACAGGCATGGATCGACTCCTAGAAATGTAAACAATCAGCGTTGTACCATTTATTTATTATTGAATTTTTTGTTGATCTTTTCTACACAAAAAAAAATTGTGCAGAATTGTTCCCATGGCGGCACTGTATTAGTTTTCACGAAAATTAGAACGCTGCATTCCCAATGGAATATGAAATGGATGTGATGATTGAAACCATATTATAGAGGTTATTTTGTTTACGTTAACCGCCTTGTACTGTAATTTCTCTATTAAAATTCGAGAATTCAAAATGCATGATTGATTAGAAGAAAACCATGAAATTGCATTTGATCTGAACGACCTAATCATTAACTAAGCCATGAATGTAGGGGATCACCTATTTCAATAAACGAGTTGCTGAACAGACAACTGAAAGCATTTTGATATCTGATGTTCCATCCGTTACGTGTTATACGAAAGTTTCATTAACATTAGTTTCTGAACTTTCGATAAATCCTCAATATTCATACATGCACTGAATTCGCACGAGCTCTATGAGGTTGCACTGAGTTTCAAACTATGGGTAGGGTGAAGTGGGGTAAGCGTAATCATGGGGCAAGTGTAATCAGGCAAACTTTTTATTATTGTTTTCAATTTTTTTCTATCTAAAATTTAAAAGTGCAACTCATTTTTTGCCTTTATATTATGTTTTTAATCCTTTTCAAGGTCCTAGTTGAAAATATTAGTTATTTATAGATCTCCCTGTATTTTCACTTGTTGTGCGAGTATCGATTGTAATTTTGCATTTCATAGTGCTTATACAAATAATTCAATAAGGTTGTGGTAGTTTGCTTCCTTAGATTATTTCCAACAAGGAATCGGATTCTGCTGCCCGATTTTGATTTGGATGTCAACAAAAAGAAAAATAGTAGTTTATCACACCAAAAAATATATATGGGGTAAGTGCAATCACGGAGATTGGGGAAAATATAATCAGTGATTACATTTGCCCCGGACTAGAATTTAATTTTTTCCACTTCACTTCATTCAAAAAACATTTAAAAATTGCACAATCTGCCTCACAAGAAAATTATGATGAGCAACAGGAAGAGACAGGCAGAAGCACCATCTTTGGAGCAGCAACCACTTCCAGAACCAAAGCCCATTGTATGACCAAGTAAACAGAATGTGTCACTTGAAGACAAGCCCCCCGACGTCATGAGAAAGAGAAAAGAAAAAGAGTAGCTTCTGGAACTGAAATTATCACAGCTCAGGAAAATGTAGAAAAAAGGCAGAGCAAGATAGAGGAGGAAAAATAAAATAAAAGCAAAAATTTAATCAAAGAAAGCAAAAGATCTAGCAAAAAAGGAAAAGTTTGAAACAAGAAAAAAAGAAGCCCAAAAATATTATTCTATGAAGTTCTTCTTTGAATAGGACGAAGCCCAAATTCTGAGCCACAGTGAGTCAAGAGAGGAAGATTTTGTAATCTATTCACAAAAGTTAGATGGAGAAGAGGAAGCCCGGAAACAAGACGAATTGTTACTCACTGACTCGAAACAACCTGATGTTAGAAATTGGCTTCTGGTCTCATTATGGAAAGGAAAGAAAAATATATTTTTTTATGTTGGTCAAACAATAGCATTTGATGAAGAAACTCGCAACAATTGACCTGAACATTGGCCTGAACAAATTGACCGTCACTCAGTGTCTGCATCAGACGTCAAGTTAGTTTTACCGGAACCAAATTTAGGACGAAGAGGAGAATAAATTTTTCCAGTATCCTTCGCTACATATAATGTAAAATAAAAGGAAAAACTACATTGTACAGTTTATTACGTTCACATATTTCAATAAACGTTTCTAAGACAAACATGCGAATTGTATTCATTCCACAAAAAAGCTTATAAAGTCCTTATGAATTGAGCTATTAGGCTAAATTTTTTTTTGTTGAAACTGCATTATTCATACTTTGTTACACTTGCTCCAAATACTCCATCATACGATGCATATGGGAATTACAAACCATGATTACATTTGCCCCGAATGCTGGGGTAAATGTAATCAGCGAACAAAACTTATTATTTTTGTTTATAAAAAATACACTATGCCTAGTAGAACAAAATAAATACTTCAGTTTTTTAACAATTAGATATGTAGTATTACTGTAAAAAATCAGAAACGTATCTCTTTTGGGTACCTTGATATTATAATTTAAAGTGCAACTATTGTTTTTCTGATTACACTTACCCCACTTCACCCTGCCAGTTTTCCAATGAAACACAAAGCTCGCCACCAGTTTTCCCAATGGAATACAAAATATACAAGCGATGCTCACTAGTTTCAACAATGGAATTCGCTATTAGTTTCTCTTAAAAAAATGACTTCCTAGCAAAAATATTTGATATAATTTGTATCTCTCCTATAGTCGATTGAAAGTAAAAATAAAACTTATTATTGTTTTGTACAATTCACGAGGTGAAAAATATCATTTTCTGGTTGGAATTTACTAGTGTATACATTACCGAAAATCACCTATATGAAAGTTGAAAAATAACGAACTTACAAATTTCACCGATGGAATTATTACTATTACAGTCCTGTTATGTATCTCCATCCACGCGCGGCCAAAATGAAATTTTTTTTCAACTTACTCCTTATCTCACACCCCCCTTTTTTTCCACTGTATACCCTGAAAATGTACAGCATCAGAATTATTTACTTCATTTCGTGTGTGTTAAGTAGCCATTGTTAGAAGCCACTAACAATCTTCAACTCTTACGGTACGAGCCTAAGACTGAAATATTTTTCGAAAATGTTTTGATTTAGAAGCAACTGGTAGTATTCAACTTATTCGGGACGGTCTAGGGGTTATAACACATTCGATAATGTTATGGATAAAATTGTTTCTGTCATATCGAATCCAAATTTACTGTGGGTAGAACGACTGGAACAGGCTTTCGCGTTGTTCATTCAAACGACACTTTCAAAAATCTTTGGAGTGTATTCACTGGTTTCGCAAACGTAAACAAAGCATTAATTGAAACAGACGAATTCTAGCACGGTTTCCCATCGAACTTTACAAAGCAAAAAACAATGTTGGGATTGATTTTCAATATAGATTATGGAACTCCCCGCAGATAGTCTTCAAAATGAAATAAAGTATCAACCGTTGCAAGTATGTTCATTTTGAAAACATCAATATAAATTCATGAAAATAAGGGTCGTCTACAAATGAGAGCAGAAATTCATAATTACAATATAAGGAGGGCATAGTTCAACCCACTCAATACAGAACTATAACTTGTCGATCTACATAATATTGTTACGAAAATAGGTACAGCACGTCCCTGCGTTGTTCATCTCATATTCCAGACGATGTTACGGTTGATTATTCTGACGGAATTCCAGGAATGTGGAAACTGACTGATTGACTTCACGATCTAGATGTTTCTAAGAACTGTTCGAATATATATATATATATATATATATATATATTCTTTTATTGTCTGCGGTGTCGTTTCTCGTAACATTTTGTATAATGAATGTGAAATACATGTGTGATGAAATTTTTTTTACAGAAATATATTCATGTGTGATTTTAATTTTGTTATAGGGTATTTCCCGAGTGAATGAGAAAAAATATTATTAAAACGAACTTTATAATAATTTAGCCGGGGAAGTAGTTGTTTTCTGTTAGACATTCACAAAAAATAACTTCATTTTTATCGTGGATTTTTCAATTCACAGAAAAATCTTTTTATCAATTTTCAATTGAGAATGTTTCCCTTTTCAACATGAATACCCCACAAGAGGTTATCTTGCCGATTGAAGATAGTGACTAAAGTTTATCTTTCAGTCGCAGATGATTCCATATCTGATTTTATGAACATCCTGTTCATATTTTAAATAAATCAATTCAAGAAAGTATTTTGTAATAAAAAATAACAACATGGAATATTCGTCTATTGCCATTATTTAGCAACCCAATTTATGTACATCATGAAAACACTAGTAATAATCAAATCAAAACTCTCTACTCTCCCGACAAGTGGTGATAATCGCAATTATAATACAAGATATGGCACTCGTCTACAGATACCACAACATAGAATAATTTTGCTCGAAAATGCCCCATCTTTTGCAGAGGCTCAATTATACAATAAATTGCCTGAATAAATCGCGAGTGAAAGAAATTTCAGTGTATTCAAAAATAAATTGAGAAAGCTTTTAGTCAGCAAATGTTACTACAAAGTTGAAGAACTTTCATTGGATGATCATGGTGCCTGAGTGCACTTATTCTAAAAGTTCTTTTCTTTTACCCTTATAATTCTGTCTTTCCCTGTTTGCAGAATATGACCTGTGATTATATGTTTGAATATCATTAACCCCAATAACCTTAACATTAGGTACTATTATTATATAATATACACCGAGATATAATTCTCGCGAATTTATATGTATATATGTATGTAGATTATAAACATGTACTGTTTTTTTTTACTCTTCCAATATCATTTAAATATGATCTGACTGGATTATTATTATCGTTATGAGAAATATTTCTTGCGGTTTTCTTACTGTGAATTAAACAATGGGAAGTGTATTGTATATTTTTCTAACAAAAAAATCGTAAAATTTGAACCATAGACAGAATCAGCATAATTGTTTCACATAATGATTTTTTAACAT
Source organism: Gonioctena quinquepunctata (assembly GCA_018342105.1). Classification (NCBI taxonomy): domain Eukaryota; kingdom Metazoa; phylum Arthropoda; class Insecta; order Coleoptera; family Chrysomelidae; genus Gonioctena; species Gonioctena quinquepunctata. Next base: position 115,452 of record JAFIRS010001186.1, read on the forward strand.
GAATAGCTATCATGTCGGTTGCCGTAAATTATTTTTAAACAGGTCCAATGCAGTAGTTTATTTATATGTTTTTCATATTTCAAATCATGGTACATAATTACCGCAGATTCCGTGCTTCCTTTACCAACAGGAATTGTTCACAGTTTGAACAAATAATGATGGACTATTTTTAGATAGTTTTATCTGCTTGAAAACAATATAAATTTCAATTTCTTTGAGTTGAGTAAGGAACAGCACTCACAAATGCACTGAGGTCATCATTCATCAACATGTGAGCATTACCTGTGTGGGGAAAACTGTGTTTGGGTAATATCGAAAACCATAAGACCTAGACTTTGGGTAAATATCATAATTTCAGTCCACTTTCAGCAATATCTACATAACTAGCACAAAATCATGAAAACATATATTTGAATCCTTATAACGAGTTCTTTCAAATGATAAGTCACATGACTCACTATAAAAAAAACGTTTTCCAAACTTTCACCATCCTAAAATTTCAAATGAATGATTTTTGAGATCTAGGGACATACTTCGACCTTCTACGTAAATGACTGACAGACAGAAGTATAAGTGAGTGATCCCATAGGGGTTCCGTTTTTTTTATTCTGTATAGAAACCATATTGTTTGAGTATACAAGAATCGAAGTGGTAATAAAAATATACTATAACATACGTTATCGTTGATTTGTTTGAAAATATGAACAGGGTGTTCACCTGGCGACTGAAAGATAAACGTTAGTCACTATTTTCCATCGTACAAGATAAAATCTTGGGAGGTATTCATGTCGAAAAGGGAAACATTCTCAATTGAAAATTGAATAGGAGGATTTTTCTGAAAATTGAAAAGTCTTCGATAACACTCAATTTATTTTTATTTATTTATTATGGAAGAACTCTAACTCAAAGGAAAAATCTGAAAATGAAAATGTGCATTTTTATTCAGATAGTTATTTGATTTTTTATTCCAGAATGGGGCAAAGAAGAATGCTTTTTACAAAAGAGTACTCACCAGAAATCACTTCTAACATTGATGCAAGGGCGGCATCGCATTCACTGGGTCACATCTGATTTTATGAACACCGTGTTCATATTTTCAAACAAATCAATATATCATACTCCATGACAGGTTATAAATGTCGATAAAACAATGATTTCAAAGTGTCACTCCAGAAGAAATGTTTTAGCATTTTTCCATCATTGCAAAGTGAAATCGCTTCTAGAAAATGTGTTTCCTAATTGTTCCGGCCTTCCTGATGATCGTGGAAGCGTGAAATAGATTTTCGTCGATAAAAATGTAAAGTTAGACCCACTGAATGCGATTCCACTCTTGCATCAGTGTTACAAGTGATTTCTAATGAGTACTCGTTTTTGGAAAACATTCTTCTTTGCGTCATTTGGCTATATGAGTTCTTTATTGAGACTCGAAGAAAGAATCGAATAATTATGTGAATAAAAATGCAAATTTTCACTTTAAGATGATTTTTTTTAGTTAGAGCCCTATCACAATATCTATTAGATGTAGTTAAATGTCCAGTGTGGCTTCAGCTAGGGAAGTAGTTGTTTCTTGTTAGATATTACAAAAAATAACTTCATTTTTATTGATTCAATTATTTTTCACTGTATGAAACTTATTCATTCATAACGAAAAATATCGCCATATGTTTCACTTATATAGGTTTCTGTGTTTGTTGATAGAGCTTGGTATTCAGCAGTCATATGTCTCACGTACAATAAAAAAATATTTTTCATCAGTTACGCCAATCAGCATATCTAACCAACAGTGTAGGTGGTAATTAAATTGGCATAGAACCGCTATGGCATTATAAATCTTGAGTTAACATCATTGTTTTCAATTCTATGACTTATCGGATACAAGAAACCAATCAATTAAAATTTCATAGCCTGAAACTGCATGTTCAGCTAATCGTGCACTAGTAACTTTTTGTGTGAATGTTCCGTGTTTACATGTTCTACATATACAAGATGTTATCTGTGCTTAATTGCATGTGCTTTGTTTATGGAAATCTCGTATATTGCATTATTTCACTTTTTGTGTGTCAGTTGTTATGCTCGACACGACAAGAAAGATACCGCAACGAAACATGCCACTATAATCAAAGTCCTAAGGGAATAATAACATTATGGCAAAATATTGACTCCAAGTCCCATCTATTTATGACCCGTATAAGAATTATCAGTTAAAACCTTATTTTTACAAGTTTTAACAAGTATTCATCATTCCTAACGATCCTACTCATATGTAGAATAGAAGAAAAATATGTGGATAGACAAGAGGTACAGAAAGCAAAAAAAATACACAGAAAATCGAAGCCGTTAATAGATGCTTCTGGTTTGCCTTACTGGAACATTCAGGTGAAATTCATAAAGTAGACAGTGGCAGTTGATAATCCCTGAGATGATTTTATGAAGAAAACAAATATCGGAGTTAATTCTTCTTTGTTCACAAGTTTCTAATAAAAAAAACTGCAATATATCATCGTAATGATATTCGCCATAAATCAGTCCCATTTTGTAAGCTACCCAACGTAAAACTTTTTCTGAAATTCTTCGATATAATTTCTTCGGTTACCATACTACAGATGCATAGCCATGTACCGACCTTACTGTACCCCCAGTACAGGACTTCTGTTTTGTGAATCAAAAATTCATTAGATGATCGCATGAACTCAACATTTCAATGGAACGACAAATTATATGTGGGTAGGATGTTAGTCTGGAATCAAAAGTAACACCCAGGTTACGAATTTCATCGACAGTGTTGATAGGCAAACAAAAAACAGGTGCAGATGACATCTATTGTGTAGCGAAACGCGTGTCGTGGTTTTGTAAACCCAGTTTACTGGAAATCGTTTAGTGAAGTAAGTGTCTTTTGTTTGCTTTAATATGGAGTTCCATCAAGTATCGGCCGCGTCAATTGTATTGATTAATTGGTAGATTTTATTAATATTTAAATCAATGACATTAGCTTTACAACATTCATAGAGTAAAGAAAGTTCGTTTTGCAAATTCCTTGAATTATTTTCAATTTTATTAAATATTCTAAAGTTGCCGACAAACAAGAAAAATCGAGACTTCTTAACAAAAAATAAATTGAGAAAAAAAGAGCAAACCATTTTAGGCCCTGTCGTCTCAGTCTGAACAAATCACAAATTAATTCTCTGGATGTCAGAATTTACAACTTTTTGCTTCAAGAGTACAGGATTCTGAATTTGAACTCGTTCAAATTGAACTCAATCATTGTTTTTATTCCATCAACGGATTTCTGAGTACGCCTGTATGACTCAATAATGTTTGTTAGAGTGATAATTTGTGACTTTTTATCAAAAGCTTTTATTTAGTTTCACTTGTTAGTTAGTTCGTTCGTTTGTTAGTTTGGGTAAAATTTTGCAAGTGAATTTTGACCGACTTCTAGTCATCCGATCAACTTGAAATTTGGCAGGTGTTCATAATTACGGTAAGAATTCATTATGTAATTTTTGTTAGAGAAAAAAACAAAATGGCGGCTCCAAGATGGTGGAAGAGATTTGTAATTATGGTCCGATTTGATTCAAAATTGGTAAGGGGGGTTTTCGGGGTCGAAGATTATATGAATTGTTTGTCAAAATTCATAAATTCAAGATGGCGGACTAGTTTTGAGATTATGGTCCGATTCGATTCAAAATTGGTATGTGGAAGCTTTCGGGGCCGGAGATTATGTTTTTTTTTCATAAATTCAAGATGGAGGACGAGTTTTGTGATTATAGTCCGATTCTATTCAAAATTGGTATGCAGGTATTTTCGGAGGCGGAGATTATGCATTTTTTGTCGAAATTTATAAATTCAAGATGGCGGCCCCAAGATGGACAACGAGTTTTCTGATTATGGTCATATTTTATTCAACTTCGGCATGTGGGGGTTTTCAGGTTCGGAGATTATGATTTTTTTGTCAAAATCTATAAATTCAAGATGGCGACTGAGTTTTATGATTATGGTCAGATTCTTTTCAAAATTGGTGTGTGGGAGTTTTTGGGGTTGGAGATCATGATTTATATCAGCTCAAAACTTACAGGGAAGAGACCTTGTAATAACGATGCTCTATTAGAAATGAACAAATTAAGGCGAACCAAGTAAAAAGCAAAACATTAAAATAACTCATAAAATACCGTTTTGAAGACAAGATTTTATTCAAGCCGTGTACTAAACATATAAAATGAGTTTAAGTCATCGCTGACAATGATTTAATAATTTTTTGTTGAATTATTTGGTTTTAAAAAGCTTGTCGCACGAAGGGATCATGACAGTAGGTACCAATTAGTTTGATTGGGCAGTCCCCTTGTGAAATATTTAATTTTTACAAAGTATTCATAAAAGTAGGTACCAAAATTTCATTGGACAATGATTGGTTGGTAAGTAACAACTTGTCGAAGTTTAATTTTATACAATTCGCGCGAAAGCTTTTTGAAACCAAATAATTCAACAAAAAATAATCAAATCATTGTCAGCTATGACTTAACTTATTTTATACATTTTAGTACACGGCTTAAATAAAAGCTTGTCTTAAAAGGTTTTTTATTAGTTATTTTATTTTTTGCTTTTTAGTTAGTTCGCCTTAATCTGTTCTAATAGAGCATCGTTATTACAAGTCTCTTTCTGTAAGTTTTGAGCTGAAAGAAATCATGATCTCCGACCCCAAAAACTCCCACACACCAATTTTGAATGGAATCTGACCATAATCACAAAACTCGTCCGCCATCCTGAAGTCGCCATCTTGAATTAATAGATTTTGACGAGACATTCATAATATCCGATTCTGAAAACCCCACATACCAAACTCATCCTCCATCCTGGGGCCGCCATCTTGAATTCATGAATTTCGTCAAAAAATTCATAATAATAATAACAATAAAGCGGCTTTATTCATCATTTTAGTTCAAAATAAAATGAAGGTACAGAGTGGCAAGGAATAATACACAGAGTTAAAAAACTGGTCCTCTATCTTGAGGTCGCCATCTTGAATTTATGAATTTTGACAAAAATTTCATAATATCTGACCCCGAAAACCCCCACATATCAATTTTGAATCGAATCGGACCATTATCACAAAACTCGTCGCCATGTTGGAGCCGACATCTTGAATTTATGCATTTTGACAAAATAATCGTGACCGAAAACCGCCACATACCAATTTTGAATCAAATCGGACCATAATTACAAATCTCGTCCGCCATATTGGAGCCTCCATTTCATTTTTACTCTAACGAAAATTCCATAATTCATTTTCACCAGAATTATGAACACCTGCCAAATTTCAAATCAATCGGACGACTAGAAGTCGGTCAAAATTCGCAAAATCTCACTTATTTTTTTTAAATAGGATGACCTACTTGTGGCACCTTGTTATAATGCTCTTTTAAAATTAAAATTCACAAAATCTCACTATTTTTTTTTAAATAAGATGACACTACTTGTGGCACCTTGTTGTAATGCTCTTTTAAAATTAAAATTGACTGTGCAAAAAAAATCTTCGATCGGGATCATGTTCTAGCAACTCCAGAACTGACTTCATTTTAAAACAGGTTTGTGGCACACACGAATCATATTCCCTGCTTATTTGTTTGGCTGTAGTTACTGGATTTTCTTCATATCTAAAAAGAACATCCAGTTTTGTCTCCTCGTTCACACGTTGTGGTCTTTCTCGAGGAATATTCCTTACATGTCCATGCATTCTAAAGCGAGCCTCAATTTTACTCACAGTACTCCGACTTAATGGTGGTAATTCAGCATGTTGCACTTGAAAAAAGGCAGAAACTTCAGCTTGGGTGCGCATTTGATCGCCGAACCCAAGCATCATTAAAATTTATATATTTGCAAGTTTCGGTTAAATACGTCGGCATTTTTAACGTCAATGAAAAACATTTGAGGAATATTCGGCACAAATAATTCATTTCATCCTTCCACAGGGCTGATAAGAATACGATAATTTTTTGCAGTAAACTTTTTTCGAGTCCTTTTTAGACAATCAAAAAGTGCAATATTCAAATAAAGCAGTCCATACACAGTTTTCCTTAATAAATGTAAAGGAGACTGTCCACATACAAAAATCATTAAATAATTGCAACTTTAGGTAGGTTAACGTTGCATAAGTTTTTAAGATAATGCGCTCAATTGAATTTGTAGACACATTTTATGGTCTATCTATTTTTTATTTATTTTCATAAAAGTCTTATTTTTTTAATTAAAAATTAACCATAACATTAAAATAAAAAAATGCACAGTCAATTTTCTTATTTAAACAGCTTTCAACAAAGTGCCACAAGTAGTATCATCGAATTTAAAAAAAGTAAGGGGGTTAGGTTTCATCCTTTAGAAGGGGTATTTTTTTATATGACTTGAAAGCCTATAAAAAATATTTTTGCGTTTTATCCACATATTTTATCCTGAGGCTCTAGCGAATTAGTTCCAGTTTTAAAGTCCCCACCCTGTATAGACAACTCAGAGACAAAATTAAAATTACCAAGTCCACTCAAAAATTATCACATGAAAACAATCAACATGATTCGGATACCTTACCCGACTTCAACAACATGCAATTAAATATTTCAAACAAATTGAATCCTTTCAATATTAGCAATTGTTCGAATTTTAATAATTGATATAAACAAGAATGTTCCTAACTTTGTTCTACAAATAAATGAAGAAACGCGCTTCATAGATTTGTTATTCCACACGGTTGCCGAAAGAGACTCGCCTACGGTTCGTCCTGGAATCTTGTCTACTAGTCCAAAGGAACAATATTTTCTGGACTTGTTACGTAAATTACTATTCGCCAATCTTTCCTCGAAACAATCAATATACACCTTGGAAGATTCAACAAATATATTCGTGTCATCACCTTCTTGGATGCTGTATTCTGCTGAAAGTTATGACTCCACGCTCGTTATTTTTATCAATAACAACGGAAACGTATCCGGAATTCAACAACAAAATATTTTTAATGATCCAAGTTTAGTTCATGTTCGAATGAGGTGATAGTGCAACTCTTTTGTGGTGTGTTTGATCAGAAAGGCGAATTCTCGTGTTTTTTCGGATCTAACGTCCAGCACATGTGAAGGTCAATGAATTAGAGTGATGTCCATGTTGTGAACACAATTTTTTGTCCTGAAAAAAAATCTATTTTTCCAATTATACTACAAAATCAAACCCTCTCTTGTAGGAAATGGCTCCAATTAAATGTAGATTCGTGCATATATTGCAAATATGTAGTTGCTTTAAAAATTGATTGATGTTGAAACTACGATCATTATCTTGGATGCTCTATTATTATTCTTCTAGATATCTAGAGTCACATTTGCAGCCTATATTTTTTCGTGTTTTTCAAATTATTAATCAATGGCCGAGGATCTAACAAAAATGAACTATTCAGAGAATCATTCAAATAAATCGTGATTTTTCTGGTGAATCGAAAGTATATAACTACCAGTTACGCCTCATGTGACATAGGGTTGAAAAGCAGGGTGAAACTTTGTATGGAAGTACCCTTGGTTTTGAAGTTAGAGTCATGGAAATTGGTATTTGGGCTTTTCTTTTCAAATAAAGAAATGCGTACTTCAGGGTTTTAGAAAATTCAACGCGAGAAGGGTCAAAATGGAGATTGAAAGTTTGTATAGGAGTACCGTTAGTTTTTGAGTTGTGATGTTTGAGATGCTTCACAATCGAGATAACGGGAAACGAGATAACAGGAAGAGGGCAAAGCATCAGCGCTCTTCAGAGAAATGGCTTATTCCTCTGTTTCTAAGGCAAACCAAGCAATTGGAGCCGTCATCTCCGTACTCTCAAAGTCGAGAACTAATTCCTGGGAAGCGCGAATCAAATTATACAATGCCATAATTATAAGTACCTTCTCTTCAGCTTACGTGTTTGGGGTGCTAATTACTCTGACATTTTGGAGAGGGTGCAAGTCAAATTTTTCAAGAGACTCTTTCTGCTCCCTACCAACTCTCCAGACTACTTAATACGCCTAGAAACCGGTTCTACTCACCTTGAATACACGGTTTTCAAGCACCTTCTGAACTGGTCATTGAAATTGTTATCCATGGACAATGATAGGTACCCTCGAAAATGTTTTTTGAGGTTGTTTGAACTGGTGGGGAAGACGTTAGATGTAATTGGGTCAGCAAGGTGAAACTCTGGTTCGAGTCAACAAATTCCCTAGATGTACTGAACCAACTCAACCATCGACTTTTAAGATCGAAAAAGGGCGAAATACTCAAAAAATTCGCAAAAAATGCCACGCTGAAGATCTAAACAAACTGTCGTTGTCTAGGTATATTTTTTTCATCCCGATATATCCAACAGTTAGTTCACCGCAAAGTTACCTCACTTTTCGCACCCCGATTCATGTTATCCGCTTAGTCGTCCAGATTCGCTTATCATATAAACATACATTGAGATTAGCATTGATTGGTATGAACTACACTATTGAATTTGGTGAAATTTGCTCTATATGCAATAGATATGAGTGCCAAACTTTGAAACACATCTTATTTAAGTGCCCTATACTTGCTGCAGTCAGACCCAAAGTGCATTATTTTCTAACAAATTGTGATTCCTTCGTAAATTACTTGCACAACCTAAGCCAAAGCGCTATCTGATCTTATATTCAAACTATGTTGTTGTTAACGAATGAGTATTTGTAATCGTGCTACTTTTCTTTTGCTTTTTTTTCTCTGTTTCCTCCTGGAAAGTTGTTTTTTATGCTATTGTTAGACCAAATTACTTGTTATGAGATATCTCTAGGAAAACAATAAAAAACGGAATTGAAGAAAAAATACAAACTCTACGAGATGTCGCAGGTACCAGCTAGTATATATATTTATATATATATATATATATATATATATATATATATTCTTGTTTTTATTTCTTGAATACTTGGTATATTGTTACTAGGGGTTTATTGGGCTTTGGATTCTTAGTAAAACGAAAGACGTTCAATATAAAGACGTTTCGTCCTCAGCTGGGGACTTTTTCAATTTATTCTGTAAATAATGGAGACCATTTTTTATTTGTTTTTTCGTAAATAATTTACATAAATTATGGATATAACCAATTTGGTACGTACCTAGGCATCATAATGGGAAAGTGAAGTGTAGTGGTTCACGCATTATGTGAATCGTTGTTTGTGTTTCATTTTTACAATTTTATTGTTGGGAATGTTGAAATACATATTTTTTGATCTTCTGTCGTTCTCGTATGGGAGACAGCGCATGTGAAAGCAGCCTGGAAGTTACTGGTTTGACAGTGTGATGTGTCAGGTTCTATTATGTTGGATTTGGGGCTTTGCTGTTGTGGGGGGAATGTGTGCAGATTGTTTTCGGGATATACTTGGATTTGTGTTGACTAGCAATTATAAAATTGTGTGGTAGATTCGACTTAGGTTATTTATGTCTGTTCTGTCATTCATCGCATTTTTGTTTTTCTTGTATGAGTATAATTTCTTTGATGGTTCTTTTTTCAAGGTTATTTTCGTAGTCTAGTATTTTGGTATTTTCGAAATTTGGGTTATGATTTTCGTTTATTATGTGTTTATTGAGAGCAGTGGAGGATTTGGTCATGTATTTGTGGCCTTTTAGTCTGTTGCTGAGGAGTTGTGAGGTCATCCCGATATATTCACTGTTGCAATCATTGCATGGAACGCTGTATATTATGTTTGACTTTTTCATTTTTGGCGTTTCACTTTTAAGCGGGGTGTATACTTGTTTGAGGAGGTTATGTGTTTTATAACAGACTTGGAAGTTATATTTGATTAGGATATTTTTGATGTTTTCTGCTAAACCTTGAACGTAGGGTATTATGATTGTTTTACGTAAGTCGATGTTTTTTTTGGGTGGTATGGATAATTGATTGTAATGTTTATGGGTTCTTTGTTGGATGATGTTGTTTATAAATTTGAGGGGGTAGTTATTATTAATAAGTGTGTTTCTTACTTTTTCTAAACATTCTTTTCTTAGGTTTGGGGTTGTTAATAATATTGCTCTGTCAGTTATGCCAGCTACTACGCTTTTTTTGTGTGTTAGGGGGTGATTTGATATGTAATTTAAATACCTTCCTGACCATATATATATATATATATATATATATATATATATATATATATATATATATATATATATATATAAAAGAAGCTACCGTGGATTTCGAGGTGGTACTATTTTTTCTTTTTTTGGATTACATGCAAGAAATGCAAAATCTGATATATATGCTTCCAAATTGCTTCAGTTTTTCCAATACTGGTGAATCTGACGAAAATAAAACACTTCTCCATTGCTATAATCTGCACTGACCTATTTATTCGAAGGTCAAATTATGTCAATTTTGACATTCATTATTTTCGTTGGGTCAATGTTAAGATGTTTCAAAAACCTATTAATGTTTGGGATCAACTTGGCAACACTTGATAGCGTTTCAGATGGCGCCAATGTCTAGATTCAATTCAATAAACTGTAACAACAGACCGTACAGAGTATATTTATTTCCTCAGCTTTCTTTTTTAAACGACGAAAAAAAAGGAGGAGGTAGTCGACACGTATGTTTTATGTATGACCACGCAACTTCTTACAGAGTTGTTCGATTTTGATGATTCACTTTCTAATCGAAAGGGTTTACTTCAAAGTTGGTCCCAGTTGGATTTGAAAAAAAAATTTTTTTTTGAGGGTAGGAAAATGGGGGATGATTGTTGGTTCACCCACTGAATTTTCACTTCTCAACCGATTCTACCACGCATAACTTTGTACTGAGTTATCCGATTCGGATGATTTTTTTTATTATATAGGGTATGCATCGAAATTGGTCCTATTTGAATTACACCCCTGAGGGTAGAAACATAGGGAATGATTTATTGATTTTACACCTGTGAACCGATTATGTTGAAACTTCTCACACTACACTTCAAGTTGGGGTCACAAAAATTGGCATACAAATTATTTGATACAAATAGCAGAAATATGTATTTCAGTGTTTTTATAAATTCAGGGGGGTGAAACTTTGTGTAAGGGTTCCGTTAGTTTGGAAGTTAATGTCATAAAAATTGGTATTTGAGGTCTTTGTTACAAATAAAGAAATACTGTTTCAGTATTTTTAGAAATTCCGTCCCCAAAGGGTGAGTGAATTTGTAATAGTCATCACAAAAAAAAAGTTCAATGCGGACGAAGTAGCTGGTACCTAGTTATAGTATATAACAGATTATAGTTGAATTAAGGTGGATAAGTAAGTATTTTGAAAGTAATCAAAATCAAGTAGGTAGCAATCAGTAGATTTTGGCCACTAAAAATTGAAAAATAAAAACTTTTTAACAAAAAATAAAAAATAAACTGAAAAGCAAAAAATAAAATGAATCTTTTTAGTCTTAATGACTAAGCTCCAAAACTAATGTATGTAACTAATTTTAAGTCGGCGCAAAACAAACAATCAATTTAAATTACTTCAAAAAAGTGATCAAAACAAAATAACATAAAAATACAACGTGAAATCTCCAGCGATAAACAATAACATCCCAGAAAAGGGCCTTGGGCACGACCACTCGCAAAGACATGTTGCTGTCACATGTGTGCCCGTTCGGGTAGCTGTCTCGCTGATATTGACTTCGAAAACGTTCGGCAATTTCCGGCGAAGGGACGCGCCGTCGCCGCGCACACCGCTGCCATCATTTTACGCTTTACGTAATCAATTTGCTTTGTGTGAATGCTTGGTTAGTTACATACATTAGTTTTGGAGCTTAGTTATTAAGTCTAAAAAGGTTCATTTTATTTTTTGCTTTTCAGTTTATTTTTTCGTCGGTTTAATTTTTTGTTAAAAAGTTTTTGAGGTGAACTGCTCGCGGGTTTTGATTTCCCTATGTTTGATGTTTTAATGCTCTCTAGAAAATTAAGTTCCGCATATGATTTCGTGTGTATTAATTTTTGTTCAATAATCATGAGATCATTAATATCCGACTTGACCTCGAAAACATCACAGAAAATTTATCAATGAAACTTATTTCAATATTCAATGAATATATTACTAATTAATATCCCAAGCCATCTTAATGCTACAAATTTGTTTTTCCAGTTTACGATTTCCTCAGTTCTCATGCATTTCATCTGTTTCGGTGCATGCATGATTTTGCATTCAAGGCTCACTCTCTCATCATTGAACTTTGTCAATATCCTTAGCATTTTAAACACTCTTCATATTTATGTATTTGGCAGGGCATATTCGATAACTATTTTGTTTTCCAAGAAATCATGACCATTCCTTTGGGAATTATATGAAAATTGTATAATATTATTACGAAAACGAATACAATACGCCAATGGTGGGGTCTAGCTGACGCGAGGTGACATAATGGCGGGCTTCCCGAAAATTCGAGAGTTTCCCATGAATCTAGAAGGTCACAAACGAGAAATTCCTGGGCGCTGCTGCCTATCATATAAGCGACAGCCGGTGAGTACAGGTCGACCATTCTGCCTTGGCCTCTGAGTCACTGTGCAACAGAGAAAGAGAATGGGAAGTTCCTTGTCCTTGTATAGTTCATTCATTATAATCCAAATAAGTTTCTCAGTTTCGAGGCGGAATCCTTTGAGCAGCAGAGGCGGAGATAACTTATTTTATTTAGGTATTTAAATATTTTTAAAATACGTTAAAATAAATAAATATGCCATAAACGAGGAAGTATGTATCAATAGGCAATCGGATCATCATAATTTCATTTTCCCATGGTCGAAAAAAAGCCATATTTTCCAACAAAACACATCACAACTATAGAATGTTTTGAAACATATATCGATCCCAGACCAGAGAGGTTACTGGCTTTCATGTATTCAAACTTCCTGAAACACGTATATAACTGGTGATTTATTAGTCTCAACGCCTAGACACACCTACAAGCATTATCATTGGCTTGCGGTCCGTTTTAATTGGCTGCTGAAGAACCAGACAGCTGTCACTCAAACCCACGTTGACTATCGCTTCTTTTGATCTCCTTTTGATCTTCCCTCCGCGATACGCTCGTGTTAGCGAAGTGAGTTTTTGATTTGCTCTCAATAGAAACAGCTTCTGCAATTGGAAATGGTTACACTATACGTTATAACAATTATTCGTTATTAATTTTCGGATAGGGGATTGAATTTTATATAATAATTACGGGTTTAAGGGAAGCATATTCTTTAATTTTAAAATGAAGTATTATTAATGGCAAATAAAACACAATTTGTTTAATTTCACTATATTTTTGAAATTTCGATATGTTTCGTTACATGGTAGCTTTTTCAAGAATACTAATAAAAATTGGGTCTGGGATATATTAAACAATGGGAATTTCTTGAGATCCAATTTACTATTTTACAAATTATCCGAATATTTATGTTTATTGATTTCAAGAGACTCCGTCATGCTAATTACTGTTGTTCTTCCCTGTAAATGATTCCAAATCAACTGTATTATTGCCAAAATAGGCAAAAATTTCATTAGAAAAGCATATATTGAATTCGTATTTTCATTAATATACATAAAACAAATTAATAATAATGACAATATACCCAATAACTAACCTAAATAATAATTATAATTCCAAATATTATTTACAAATACATTAACACATAGAATTCACAAATTATCGTAGATTTCATTATTTCCAAAAGTTAAGTTTTGATCCCCATCATCTTCTTGTAATTCCTTTATTCCAGACAAACCGCTCTCTTGTACGTCTGACCCATCAGTTTCATCACTTTCTGTATCACAATGGTTTTCGCCCAAGTTTATAATAATTTGTTCAACAACTATATCTATTGTTGGTACCTTTGAAATACATTCTTTCTCATACCGTTCAGCTCGCTCACACCGAGATTTCCTTTTGTCGACTGGGAATTTTTCAAAGAATTTATCACAATATTTAATGAACTGGTTAAGATTAAAATTCACGTTTTTTTCTGGCTACGTATTATTTCATTTCAGCCCAAACCAACGCTTTCCTTGGCGATGTTTCCAGTTGTTGGTTATGGTTGGGACGTTGTCAATTGGTTGTGTATTGGGAATGGATTTCTCCGAAACCCACTTTCTCCAAATTCATGTCATAATGGTAGTCCCAAGTGCTGTTTGATTTCCATCTTATAGGCATTAGGAACAAACCCATTTTCGCGGTCCCTTGCCTATTGGTTTTTGTAAGCCTTATAAAGTTTCATCGCTCCATCCCTGTCCGAAAGTGTGTGATAAGTGAATGTACGTCTCAACCATGTATATTATAGGACGATCTTCTCGGTACTGACGCATCCTCCTAAAAAATTCATATCTAAGCAGTCTAATGGGGCGACGTTCCATTAGTATTCCACGATTATTCTTAGTTTTCTCCATCGAAAACCAATTTTGTTGACTTTTTTATGCAAATTTTCTGTACAACCTTGATAGCCAATATCTTCTACTGTCTTCAATGGAAGAACCGCCCTTTCTGTTAAATGCTGATTAACAATCATTCTTCGCTTGCCAAATCTCCGTCGTCAAGAGGAGTTTTAGCTCTTCTGTTTATTCTCTTTTAAATAGGGGTTGAAAAATTTGTTAAATGGCCCATTTCAACTTGTTTCACTTTTAATTTGTCGAATGGAAACGTCCGTTGCTGCCACAAAACGTTCTTGAACCTATAGAAGAACTATATAGGTTTTATATCAATATGGCACAGAAACATAAAAATTAATTTACTAAAAAATTTGACTTTAAAAAACTTACCTGTGCGAGAGGAATAGTAACTTCTCTGCTTGAATAAAATTTGATATGTTGCTAATCATCACTTTATATTTTGACATCAAGAACTTTTAAAAACGCACAAAATATCACACATTTTTTATTTTCTCTACGGACTGTACTAAGACAATGTAAACACCATGTATGCACTGAACTGAGCTCTCGAGCGTTATACCATGGTGCATCCAAACCCCAGAGGCCAAGCTAGAATTGTCGACCTGTACTACAGTTTTATTGAAGGATTGATTCATATTGAAAGTGCAATGTCGTACGGGGTATTTTAACAATGAATTGTGGTTGATTTATTTAATTGTCAGAGTGCATTAGTGTATTGTGAATTGTAAATAAAAAGATAATAATTTAATAGTCATGAACCTCCGTTTTGTAACAATATAGTAGGATCCAAAAACGTTACACCCTATGAGATACATGTTTTTAAATTGTTGAGAAAATTTTATTCTTGATAAAAGTTGGTTCATCCTCCAGAACTTGGAATGCATACCATTAAATCCATAAAATTGTAAACTGTGTACAGGGAAGTATAAAATATATTTTTTTCTTAGGAAATTGAAAAATAATAAAATAATAAAATATGTTATTAGACCAACTGATTGTAGGAAATCTCACTCATTTCACCGTGACCAACAATTGTTTCTACATTTTTGAGATTTGTAAAAAACGCATTAGATAACTAGGACTATTAAAATACTAACAACAACTGATTATTTCGGTTTACCACTGATAATGGGTTCACTGCGACATGTAGCTAATTTTACGATTCTTATTATATGTTATATACTGAGTGAAACATAAGATTTGCACCAAGTAAATGAAAAATGTATCGGTTCTTTCAAACAAGTATAAGAAAACTGAAGATAATTAAGATAATTGTTACGAATACCATACGCTTCTGAAATTGCCCGACTTTGGCTTGCTGAACAAGATTCGCGGAGGATCCGATAGATGGCTGGTCTAGTTAGGAGCTTAGTTATTGAGACTAAGAAGGTTTATTTTATTTTTTACTGTTCAGTTCCGTATTTCGTCGATTAAATTTTTTGTTAAAAAGTTTTTATTTTTGCAATTTTTTGTGGCTGAAATCTACTAATTACCACCTACTTGTTTTTTGATTACTTCCAAAATACTTACTTACCCACCTTACTTCAACTAGTACCAGTTAAATAATATGATTATATACTTTTACTATTTGTTGTAACATACATTATTTTTGTTGTTCTGGTTAGTTTATTTCATTACTTTGTATATCATTCCATCCTCTCATAGAATATAATGATTGTGACGGATGTAGGAGAACAAAAATAATGACAATAGCGATCTGCCATTGTCAACTACATATGTGTGCCAATGTTCACAAGTGAAAAATAAATTATCACCTATTTTTCTACCCGTAAGGGTGGATAATTCCATTCGAAATCCAAATATGAGGTATACCCTATCTAATAAAAAAATAATCATCTAAATCGAAGAACCCAGTACAAAGTTATGCCTGATAGAATCGGTTAACGGACCAGAATTCAGAGGGTGAGTGATCAATATACTTCATTTTGCTACCCTTAGGGGTGGATTTCATCTTCCAAATTCTAATGGGACCAACTTCGAAGTACATCCTATCCACTGAAGGGAGAATGATCGGAATCCGACGTCTCGGTAAAAAGTTATGCGTGGTCATACATAAAAAAAAATATACGCGTCGACTAGAGAACCTCTTCCTTTTTGGTTTCGTCGGTTAAAAAGAGAATAATTAGTCTACTGTTCTTATAGCAACGAATCCTAAATTCATAACAATGTTTTCCACGATATGGTTTGTTGAATCTCGTTCACTATATCGCTATTTCATTTACAAGAATTATTGAAACATAATTCTCAATTCTGAATATCTTTTGAAAGCAGCATCTAATATCAGTAATGAAATTTTTTGAGAAATCTTTTTTAGGTTTAACATGAAAATAAAATATTGTAATTGGAGCCATTTCTTTAACGATTGATGCGGGTGGTTTCTGTTTTTTTTTTCTTGAAATGGATGCCAGACATCGTCTAAACTCTTTAATTTTCGGACAGGATCGTTAAAACATAGTGTACTCCATTTTTTTATGTAAATATAGTGAAAGAGTCCTATACTGTTGTGACAATGCAAAATTTGGTGACTCCCCCTATAAAAGAAGATCTGTGTTACAACACTTTCGAAAAAATGCAAGAACTATATGAATCGAAAGAAGATAAAAAGTCGGACAGGAAATCCCGATGGCGCTCTATTTGTTGTTGCTCCAGCATCGAAGAAACTGTTTCGGACGATGACGATATCGAATTTGCGATGGTCAATTACGTCCAGGTATTAACGTAATTTTTTCTGAAATAAATTGAAAATGCGATTCATATTATCATAAAAATGGACGCATATTATCCTAAACACCACAATGAAATGAAATTAGAGGAACTTCTCTAGCAATACTTTAGAGACAGCTACTTTGCTTTGAATTTTTCAAAACAAAACTGGATATTTCTATTAAATGATCTACAAGTGGTAACTCAAAATGGAAATTTTGATTTATTGTCGAATCTTGACATTTCAAGCAATTTTTTGAGATATTTTTTGGGGATGTGTTCAAATAAAAAATTATGCTAGAATACAAAATGAAGGTTAATTCCTTGCGTTATTCGTGTATAATCTAACCTCTTACACAACCGCTAACAGTTGATAGTCCATAAAAAAATAAATAGAAATTCCTTAATGAGCCAAAAAAAAAACTTGAAAATGTATTACCTACCAAAATTTCACTGTTTCTTGGTTCCCGAAATTTGGACGAATTTGACAAAATAAAAGTTTTTTTTTTAATTTTTAACCACAGTAATTCGTACATAGTAATAGTACATATTTATTTTCATCAATTGACATTTCAACCTAAATATGATCGTTTTGTTAGTATTAATTTTGTGAATGCATTTTGTGAATGCATTTTGTGGATGGCAAGATAGCTTTCTGAAATTAATTACTAGTCTAATCAACAAGTTCAAAAACGTGTTAAATAGATATAAAGCTCCTAAAATCATGAGCGATAGCTCATTCGATTCGGAATGACGTCTAGAAAATTGTTTTTCAAGGGTTTATTAGCACGTAAAAAATTGCGATTGTTATTAACAAAATTAGATTAAAAAAAGAAGGTATTTCGTTTTTCGTTAATAATTTCTAAAATAATGATATTTAAGGAATTATGAAAAAAGATCCTGAAAGAGGAGGAATTTCCTCCCGGAACTCTATCTCTATTATTTATAATTTTTTTTTAACGCTGAAAATAGGGCTCCGAGAGGTTGTTACGGCATAGGCGCACCGTCTAAAAAGCCGTTATATCCCCTAAAATATTTTTTTTATAGTATTACATAACAATTTAAAAATTTGAATAAATTATGGTGTAATCTAGACACTTGAATGAAAAAAACCTCGATAAAAAAAAAAAATTCATGTCGATTTTTCAAAAAGTTACACCATTGTTAATTGACTAATTTTTTTCCAATCTCTGTTTTTATAAATTACGACATAAAAGTTTAAATAATTGGTCTATAAAATTTTCGCTTCGTGGAGCTTTTTTCATTTAGGTACTTAATAAACAATGAAAAAAAAATTTTAAATTTATTATTTTGTTAATTATAATTTTTTTAAATTAACAAAAAATGAAATTTCTAAAAAATGTTATCAAAAAAAATTTTTTTTAGTAATATCTTATTATTGCTGTTTTTGCATCTGATATAGTTATTAATTAATATTGTAAAAATTATTTAAAAAATATGTTAAAAAATATTTTAAAATTTTAAAAAAAAAAATTGTTTTTTTTATATTTCAATTGTTTAAATAATTAGTTAAGAGATTATTTTATTCTTAAAAATCATCATTGACCTTTTTCAACGAATTAACAGAGAAATAATTTTTTTTTATAAATAATTTCATTGTTTATCAACTTAGCAATTTGTTATAAACAAATATTATTAACCGTTATATTTTTTTTCGAAAACTTCAAAAAATATCAAAAACAACTATGTATAACAAAGTATAGAATAAAAAAATTTTGTATTTTTTACAGCATTGTTACATATTATATGATAATGAAATTACAGCCGTTCCATAATTTGTCAAGTTATAAAATTGTTATAACTTTTGAACTATAAGAGATACGGTAAAGGACATTCAAGTCATTCTCATAAAAGATTTATTTATCAATTCAAAATCGATTCTGTACCCTTGTTTATCAGTTGTTATAAACATTTGTTTATAAAAATTTTAGATTTTTTTTATATTTTTTGAAATTTCATAGCTTATAACTTGTTAAATAATATATATACAGCTACGGACTCGGGAACTTTTTTGTTCTATGATAAAATATCTTTCTAATTACGTATAAATTATAGCAATATAGATTTTTGTTTAAATAATATACCAGTTTAAATTTATACTTAACTGATTTACATTCTGCTATTGATCATTTTCATTCATTTATCACTAGAATTATTGATATTCTGCTAAAGTTTAATTATTTATTCACTAAAATAATATTTACTAAAATAATAATTAAATTTATTTTCTAATTTTTATATTTTTTTCAAGTATATTTTCTGAATTATTAAGCATGAAGTATAATTTCAACTGTCACTAATTTGTATGACTCCATACATTTCAGTAATTAGTTAACTTAATGATAATGTAATATAACCCCTTAAATGCAGAAAATTGGGGATGGCAAGGGACCGAAACGATGTGTCTATCAGAACAACCGCACCCTTGGCACCCGAAAAAGTGCTGAAATTAATCCATTGCAGTTGTACAACTTCGAGTTGCTCGAAAAATTGCAGTTGTCGTAAAAATGGGATAAAATGCACAAGATCTTGTAAAGGGTGTAGAGGAGAAACTTGTAGAAACTTTACCGTATCTCTTATAGTTCAAAAGTTATAACAATTTATAACTTGACAAATTATGGAACGGCTGTAATTTCATTATCATATAATATGTAACAATGCTGTAAAAAATACAAAAAAAATTTTTTCTATACTTTGTTATACATAGTTGTTTTTGTTATTTTTTGAAGTTTTCGAAAAAAAATATAACGGTTAATATTATTTTTTATAACAAATTGTTAAGTTAATAAACAATGAAATTATTTATAAAAAAAATTTATTTCTCTGTTAATTCATTGAAAAGGTAATGATGATTTTTAAGAATAAAATAATTTCTTAACTAATTATTTAAACAATTGAAATATAAAAAAAACGATTATAAACAATAAAAAAATTTATTTAAGAATTTTTTTTTTAAATCATAATTTTACCTATGCAATAAGATGGTAGAAATTTTTTTTTCAAAAATCCCAAAATAGTCTGTTTATAAACAATTTCTTAACAAATGACGTAAAAATTTTTTTTCTAATGTTAATTAATACCTATATCAGATGCAAAAACAGCAATAACAGGATATTACTGGAAAAAAATTTTTTTTATAACATTTTTTAGAAATTTCATTTTTTGTTAATTTAAAAAAATTATAATTAACAAAATAATGAACTTTAATAAATTGTTTTTGCATTGCTTTATTAAGTACCTTAATGACAGGAGCTCCACGAAGCGAAAATTTTATAGACCAATTATTTAAACTTTTATGTCGTAATTTATAAAAACAGAGATTGGAAAAAAATTAGTTAATTACCAATGGTGTAACTTTTTTATCGAGGTTTTTTTCGTTCAAGTGTCTAGATTACACCATAATCTATTCATTTTTTTATTGGAAATTTCCTCCTCTTTCAGGATCTTTTTTCATAATTCCTTAAATATCCTTATTTTAGAAATTATTAACGAAAAACGAAATACCTTCTTTTTTTAATCGTATTTTGTTAATAACAATCGCAATTTTTTACGTGCTAATAAACCCTCAAAAAACATTTCTCTAGACGTCATTCCGAATCGAATGAGCTATCGCTCATATTTTTAGGAGCTTTATATCTATTTAACACGTTTTTGAACTTGTTGATTGGACTATACAGAAATGAATGCTTTTTACTGTGGAATATACTTTCGCTTTATATCCAATCAGTTGAAATTCAATCTTAAAATTATGGTTTTACTTTTGGAATCGCATTCCAAGAAAAGGCCGATAGTTGATGCTAATCCATAATTGAAGTAATAAAAAATTCGACACATGATTTCTTATACCTCTTTCATTACATTAATTTTTTCTGCCATACTGAATATTGTTGGCAAAACACGTATTTTATTAAAACTAGATTCGATATTTGACTTTCTGGCTTTTCATTTGCATCTGTCAGTATGTCAATACATGACTGTCTTTTCATTCTGTCTAAACTATATCACATAGAAAGTAAGGTTGATATTAATTCAAGAACATCCTCCGTGCCTCCAAAAAATATTAAACTGATTTCAACTCAACAGTATTATTTTTTTAAATAAGAAGTGTCAGTCACTCTGCCTACTCAACCGGGAAACGTTTTGATGATCTTTCCTTTTGGCCATTTACTCCTTTAAACTAGATTGGAAAGTATTCTCGTAGCCACCTATTACAACCATTTAGCAATTCAACATTGTTTTCGTAAATGGAGATATAAATCAATAAAAAGTACCGGTGGTGAAACTTCATTTGATCTTCTATAAGAAAGTGATTAGGGGTTAGGGTTTCATCATCTTTAGAATCCAAAGAGACGAAAATAAGTGGATAGCTATTCACTGTATATTATTCTTGGTCTAATAAAGTTTATAGAAATTCTTCGTTGGAGCTCTGCGGGGTGAAAACTGTTCTCGAAGCATCCTTGACTGATCTAATCATCCGTTCCTAAACTCACCCCATGTGGTGTTGTTTTGAACCATTGGATTTACCTGACAGAACAGATTCGTTGAACCTGATTGGATTTGATTTCTTGAAGGGCTGATCTCATCTCTTTTTCAGCAGATATCTTCCATTGTCAGAATATATTTCAGATGGACTACCTCTTCTATAAAGAAATCGACGAATTTACATAATGGCAGTCAGTTGTGAGTTGAGATGCTAATTCAAGGTGAATTGCTCTCGTAGACATGCATGTAAAAAGGACGCCATATCTTTTATGTTTTCTTCTGGTTACTGTTAATGAGCCAAAATAATCCATAAAAGCTCTTGTGGTGTTACACGACACTTTGGCATCCGACCCATTTTTTGGGTTATTCTTCGACATATTACACACCATATTACACCTGATCTTGCATTTATGATCCCGAACTACTCTCTCGAATGGTTCATTTCTTGCTCTCTGTCCTGATGATGATTGAGTTGATGATAATGTTTTATCAGAAGACAATTAAACATATGTTCTGAATCCAACATCATTGGCTGTCTCATGCAGATATATATCCAAATGTTTGGCTTCATCTAATCGTCCATTCAATTTGATAATATTATTTTGATCGTCGAAAATCAGGTTTATTTTGAAAATACGGCTTTCTTGAATTGTTTTTTATGCTTCAATATGCTTACCTCTTCAGGAAAATATTATTTTTGAGATTGTTCAATGAGCTTCAATCCAGCATACTTGATTTCTTCCGCTGTAAGATGTTCTATAATTATTCAACAATTTTGTAGACCTATTTTGTTTTTCAAAATATTGAGAAACCGAAATAGCATGCGGCTCTCTAATAAGACGTAAATAATTTGAAAATCTCATGAAACCAAAAATTTTGTCATCTTTTTCGTCCTTTATTACGAGTAAAACATTATTTTTCTTCTCTACTTCCGTATTTTCCTCTAGCGACCAAAATGTTCCTTTTTAGTGTGCATTTTACAATTTCTGCTCCTTAATTGTCATTAATGTGGATTTCACCCTGATGCTTTTCCCTTCCGTTTTCAAGAACTTCTTCTAACGTGCTTGTTCTTCAACTACAGCTATTTCTCTTTGTAACTTTCTTTGTTCAAATTCTTCTTGCACTTTATTGATAGCTTCTAACTTCAGCTCTATTTCTTTCAATGTTTCTTGTCGTTAAACTCTGGGAGGTCTTAGATTAGACGGATTTTCTGGAGGCCATTGAACTTTCTTCGTTTGGACTGTGTGTTACTGATGCTATTCCTTAAGTCTTGTTGGTTCTTCTCAATAATTTTTTTTCACCTTGAGACATTTTTGAACCGAGTATGGAGTTAATTATGGCTGAATTGAATGTCCTGTTTCGAAATGTTTGCCCAATGCTCGAATGTACCAAATGTTTTGGCAAAATACGTATTTTTATCAAAATTAGATTCCATATTTGACTTTTTTGCTTTTTTTACGTCAATATGTCCATACATGACTATTTTTTTATTCTCTCTAAACTAGAAACTAAGGGTTGATATCAAGTCAACAACACTAGAAGATTTGAAACAGTTTTTGAAAAATCAAAGTTAAAATCTAATTTAATTCCAGGTCGATTTTCAATATGGAACAGATTATAATAAAATAACCATAACAGTACTCAACCGAGATCAATTCACACAGTTCGAATGAAACATATATAACTATTGTCTACAGTTGAATAAAAAATCACGACAAGGTTCCTTTGTATTTTATATTTATTATTCATTGTTATTGTGAGAGATTCAATTATTTATTTAGCTTATCTTATTGAAATTGAGAAGTGGATTAGGACATTTCAAATAGAAATGAACCAATCAACTATTGAAATTGATAATTTATTATTTATGATAGTGGTAAGAACAGTCATTGAACTATTTTCCTATGATCTGTTTATTTTCACATAACATATTTCATGCAGACCAAACATGAATGAAAATAAACTATTTATTTCATGTTTTGCCTTAATTCTCAAAAAGGACAATGACAATATCACCAGATCTTGAAATTGGCGCCAAAATTCAAAAAAGGTGTGAAGTATTCGTGCTAAAGTATCCTCAAACAATATGGTATAAAAAACAATTTTTTATTTGAAAAAATACCAATATTAACTGAATAACTGAAGTGGTCATTTTTATGAAGATCAATTTGATTATTCGTGTAAATCTCAGTTCAATTTTTTTATATGTATGGAATCATAAAAAACGAATATTATGGACCATTCTCAAGAGAAAAACCAAAATATTTTCAAAACATTGTTTCCAAATTATAGCGATCATTATTTTATTTATATTGAGGATTTATACTGATATACAGTCCTAGTAACTTTTCCATTCCTCCTTATCCATTGTTTTTCTTATCACTCAATCTTTTCTTCTTCACTTAATCTACCCATCTCACGTATTTTTCTTCCTTCTATTTTGCTCTTTATCCATCTATTGGGTACTCTATGTTCATGCTTTCTTGTAACGTTCCTTAGGCATCTTAATATTTTTTTTATTGTTGTCACTATATCTGGGACATTATATAGTTCTCTCAACTCTTCATTTGTTCTTCTTCCAAACTATCTTATACTTATTTGCCTCCATATATTTTTTACGCAGTTCCATCTGTCTCCATGCTATCTTGCTGCTGAGTACTCTTTTAAGCTCGTATAATCCATTTTTTCTTTTATATCAGGCTTCCTATCGATTTCTGTGTTCTACCCCGTCCAATATGGATGACTTCCCTTAAATTCCTTCAATAGCATTTTTGCACCTTTTTTTGAACTGACGAAACCATTATTTTTTCAATCATTTCCAGTTTCATTTCCAGTGCTGTTACTTCTAATCTTAATAATATTTCTTGTAAATCTCGTTTGCTTTGTATTATTAATACTAAGTCATCTGTAAATGCTAGACATTGGTTACGTTTATGATATATCAATCCGATTCTATTGATACTGAGTTTTCTTATCGCACTTTCTAAAACAAAACTAAATAGAATCGGAGACAGTGGATTTCCTTGTTTTACTCGCTCTCTGAATTTAAAATTATCGATTATGGTTTCACCTATTCTTACACAGTTTTCGATCTTCTTCAAAGTCAGCCTTATATTGATCATTGCCTTAATAACCCCTGTTTTTTTTAATGATGGGTATAGTTTTGCTCTTTTAATTCTGTCGAATGTTTGCTTAAAATTTATGAAAATTAAAAATGTGTCTTACTGATATTCATATCTTTCACCTAGACTTTCTCCTAATGTAAATATTTGGTTGACTACTGATCTGCATTTTCTGATATTCTTCAACTCCTTTTTTTATATTTCGTATACACTTTCGTATAACACTAAGTAAGGCTACGTATACCTCTGTAGTTTCACATCTTTTTATGAACTGGGTGTACACTTGCTTCTTTGCGAATTTCTAATATGTTTTCTTGGTTCCACATTTCTAATCATTTTGCATGCTTACTACTAATTTGTCCATATTTGGGGCTATTTCTTCAACTTCTCAATTTTCTTCATCTGTTTTGTGTATAAATGTCATTTATGATCTCTGGGTTTAATAGTTCTCCCAAAAATTCCTTCCATCTTATGAGTATTTCTTTTCCGACACCTATTAGTTATCCTTCTCAATTTTTATTGAACTGGGTTCTGGGTTGGTAGCCTTTTCCTTCTTTTTCAACACCTTTATAAAGTTTTCCAATTCCTTTTCTTTTGTAATTATCTTCTATATCCTCTATGAGGTTATCGTTATATTTTCTCTCAATATTTTTTCTAACATCTTTATTCATCCAATTCATGTTTGCAGTTATCTTCTTTTGTTTAATCTATAAACTTTTTTGTACTTGTTTCAGCTGCTAGTTTCATTTTGACACTTATCTCTTGCCACATTTGGTCTCAATCATGTGTTCCAATTGGTTTTCTTTTTTCTTCTGTTTCTCTTATTTCCATTATTATTTTCATGAACGAGATTTTTCATAACTGGTATTTCCAGTTTCATCATAAAATCCACCAAGAAGTGGTCTGCGTCAGCATCGAGTCCTCTGTTAGTGCGTATGTTGCGTATCTATCAACACATGATGAATTTAGTTTGTATAAAAGGCCAATCAATAGAGATTTTCTACTCTATTGATTCTGTGTCAAAAACACAACCAGGAAACCGACTGTGTCATCATACAAAAGACGGTCCGTAGTTATAGTAGGCGCGCCGAACAGATAGAGTGATCACGTGCATACCATATATAAAATGCAATGATCATGCAGTTTTATTGCTCTATCGGTTCGGCGCGCCGACTATATATCCTGTTATGTTTCCTACTCCTTTAGTTGTTATCGTTTTTGACTTGTAACTTGAAAACTAATAAAGCAATATCGATCGGATTATTGGTAACGGAAAAAAACCGGTAAAAATATTTTTTTTTTTCAAAAAATTCATAACTCCGCCACTTTTCGAATTGCAGTGCAAACTTTCCTCGACAACGTATATTCTCATTTTGCGTTAAAATGCTGCAAAACAGGTGAAAAATACTTGCAAACATGATAGAAAAAGGGCGAGTGCGTGAAAGCGGCTGAGTAGTGCGGGTAGAGCAGCAGACGCGGGGAAAAGCGTATGTAGTAATACAAGCTCGCTGCGCCCGTTATGAATCTGCTTCTCTATCCTCGAGCCGCTTTCATGCACTCGCCGGTTTTCGGTCATGTTTGCAAGTATTTCTCACCTATTTCGCAGCATTTTAACGCAAAATGAGAATGGTAATTTTGTAGTACTATACTTCTACTCTCGAAATCTTTTTGAAAAATTAGAATCGGACCACCTATGACGCATCCAGGTCTGCTGCAAAAAATTGCATTAAATAATTCAGATTACAATTATGTCAAAACTAATTATCCGACAGCGCTTTTTTCACACATAAAGTACATATTGATCACTACTATGTCGTTGGAAGTTTGTACTACAACTTGAAAAGTGGCGGAGTTATGAATTTTTTAAAAAAAGATGATTTTTTCCGGTTTTTTCCGTTACTAATAATCCGATCAATATTGTTTTATTAGTTTTCAAGTTACGAGTCAAAAACGATAGAAAATAACAAAAAAAACTCTCAAAATCTTTTAGAAAAATTGAAATCGGACCACCTATGATGCATCCAGGTCTGCTGCAATGAAGTGCATTAAAAAAATCAAATTGCAATTATGCCAAAACTAATGATAAGATTTCTGTAAAGAACTCCTGTAAGATTGTCTCTGATGAAAATCGGTCCAATAACGCGATTGCCCAAAATCCCCGCCCAAACATTCACCTTTTTAGGAAACTGGGTATGTCCCTCTCTAAAAATATGCGGATTAGTATCGCTCCAGTATCGTACATTCTGTTTGTTGACTTTTCCATTAAGAAAAAACGTGCATTCGTTTGCGAAACATTCACGTTTTAGGAAGCCCCGTTCTCCTTCAATTGTTCTTGTTAACCACTCACAAAATTCAACCCTCCTGTCTGGATCATCCTCCGTGAGAGCATACAGGATTTTCATTTCATAGGGATGAAACTTTTCTTTCTTTAGGACTCTTTGGACACTTTTTGAACTTACTCCACAAGATTCAGCAACTGCAGACGTCGACTGAGTCGGATTGATTACCATTTCAGCAACAATTTCTACCTTTTTTTTTCTGAAAGAGGCGGTCTTCCTGATCTTGGAGCATCTTTCAGCGTACCAGTTGCTTGGAGCGTATTTAAAAGTTTGTGCAAATATACGGACTGCTAGATGATAATTTCTTCCAGCTTTTCCAATAATAAAAACTGCTTCAAATTTATCGTCTAAACTACGAACCATGATCACACTTTTCATAAAAGGAGCTAGGCGCTCAACGGATTATTTGACAGTTAGCAGTTCAGTTTGACAGTTAACAAGATGTTACCGCGAGAACGATATTTTCCAATGCAAACTTGATTGAAAGCAACATTACTATATTTGGTTGGGTTTGAAATGACCAAAATGTCACTTTTCAAACATTAATATTTCGAAAACAATTGAATTTAGGAGTGAAGTGTATTGGAGAAAACTGTTGAGAATTATGAGCAGATTTCAAAAATGGAATAATATACGGGGTGTTCTATTTAAAAAAATTATTGAAGATGGCGCTCAGCCACCATTTTGAAACTTTTAGCTGCGATCTTTTCATGAAAAAGTAGGTTTTTGTCTCCTATGTAAGCCCTCCAAATTTCCAGGTGGTTCAATTAGTGAGGGGGGAACGGACTTTAGACGAGCACTGTATATATATATATATATAGTAGTTTTGAGTTTCTTGAACCAGGAATATACAATGGAGTTTGAGTTTCTTGGGGTTTCGGTTCTTTTTGTAAATGACAAGTCTTCTTTTAGGAGTTAAACATTTATTTCGTCGACGTTTCGACCGTGTCCACGGTCTTCTTCAGGAACTAACAATAATTAGCTGGACCAATATTTCGAAAAAAGGAAAGGCAGCAGATGATTTATTTTTCATAATTATACAATTTTTTTTCTCCTCTTCATTGTTGTTCTTTTTATTAAAATCAAACGTGAGCAATCTGATAAGGAGGCTGGTTGATATGGATGTGAACTATCGTTGAAGAAGACCGTGGACACGGTCGAAACGTCGACGAAATAAATGTTTATCTCCTAAAAGAAGACTTGTCATTTACAAAAAGAACCGAAACCCCAAGAAACTCAAACTCCATTATATATATATATATATATATATATATATATATTTATATATTTACTTGACAAGGATATTTTTTATATTTTACCCATAATCTTAGGCTACACAATCGAAGTATTGAATATTAAGTTCACCTTAGCAATCATATATTCATTAAGGATTATTTCATAAAACCTGAATAACAAATTCATATCATGAGCGACTATCCCATAAATCTGGTTCAGTTCGTCAGTCCGAAACAGTTTCATAAATAAAAAAATCTACCAGGAAATACGCTCAACACCGGAGGGGATCAAAAGCAGAAAAATAATAGTTCCAACAAGGGTACTATTAGAACACAAAGTACGCCTGAAATGCAGCAACAAAACTGGTACCATCAACCTCGAAGAAGAACAAACACTAATTAAAAATTCATGCATAGATGAAGAGGATCATAACAGGCTGTTGCAACGTCAAGGTAGTTGTTTGAATAATGTTCTATGCTTTCTAACCGATTATTTATTTGTTCATGGCATTTTGCATTAAAAAATAATGAAAGTTGGCGATTCGTGAAAAATGTGAGGTTTTTTCCTTAGATAATAGAAAATAATGTTTAATTACGTTGTGGTTTTTGCGATTGAAAATACGTATGAGAGTCCGTTGGGTGCTAATTACTATTTTATCTGATTTTACTTCATAAATACCTGACTAACTATTTGAGGCTAATTAGTTTTCGAGTTATGCAACTTATGCATCATTTCATAATTTTCGTATCATGTGTAACATGAGTTCATTCCAAAAGATGAAAGTTCACATTGTATTATTGTTTCCATTAGAATGGGTGTTTTGACAAAAACACCATGACTTTGATCACCTCTTGATCCACAGTTCCCACAATATGATTGCATACTATACCAGATTATTATAATTCTCAATGAGTTATGTTCCCCATGCTATTTAATAACAGAGGGGATAGAGTAATGAGCGCAAATTGACAGCTCCTCCATTATTTTGCCATAGGATACCCCAAATACTACAAATTAGAAAACAAGAGTCTTGGGAGTCTCTTCACAAAAAAATCAATATAAATTGAAACAATTGGTAGACCGAGAGGCGAAAAACAACTACTTTCCTAGCAAATACCACGCATAACGTTGAATGATATCCACCTGAAAATCTATGCAAACTTCCATTGACAATGAAAATGCTTAAACTTGATGAAGTTTTCATTTTTGTTGGGTCTCGCTTCGGCCAGAGGTCTTCGGATCTCTGTCTGGTGACTACTCCGTACTGATGAGGGCCAAAAGTCTGAAACCGGTAGGCGGATTGTTAGGCGGACCTGGCATAAATTAAACATAATCAAGTTCATCAGAAAGAAACATTTGCAATCAATTTTCATTGTCACTGGAAGTTTGCATAGATTTTCAGGTGGATATCATTCAACGTTCTGCGTGGTATTTGCCAGGAAAGTAGTTGTTTTTCGCTTGTGGTCTACCGCTTGTTCCAATTTATATTGAATTTTTTGTGAAGAGACACTCCTAAGTCCCTTGTTTTATAATATTACACTTCACATGGCTTTCTTGTTTGATATTACATAATTCTTCATTGATACCATTGGTCCAAACCAAATTATTAAATGTATTCTACAAAAGGGAAAGTTTGAACGATCGTTACAAACAGAGACTTTCAATTTTTACATCATTCTTTCTTATTTTTTTACACGCTTTATATGAGCTTCACTTGTATGTTTGTTTGTTACACGCTTTATTTTGTTTGTTTGTTTGTAACCGGGCGCGATTTTGACCCACTTCCAGACGTCCGAATGATTTGAAATTTGGCAGGTATACATAATTCCGGTGACAATGCACCAAGAAATTTTTGTGTGAAAAAAAAAAAAAATGGCGGCTCCAATATAGCGTACGAGTTTTATGATTATGGTCCGATTCGCTTCAAAATTGGTATCTGAGGGTTTTCGTGGTCGGAGATTATGATTCTTGTGTCAAAATTGAAAAATTCAAGATGGCGGCTTCAAAATGGTGGACGAGTTTTGTGATTATGGTCTGATTCTATTCAAAATTGGTATGTGGGGGTTTTTGGAGTCGAATATTATGATGCTTTCGTAAATATTGAAAAATTCAAGATGGCGGCTTAAAAAGTTTTGTGATTATGGTCTGATTCTATTCAAAATTGGTATGTGGGGGTTTTCGGGGTCGGAGATTATGATACCTAATTTGGTAAAATTATACCATTTTTTATTAAAAAGAATAATAAAAATATTATTTAAAAAAACTAAAAAACACGCTTTTATAGAAAACCAGACTAAAAAAATTGAAAATAAGAAAAAAAATCATTTTATTTAAGAAAAAGCGTGGGGTACATGGTATCAATAATTATATACCTAGTACATTACACACCTAGGGCAGTGAAGTAAGAAATGTCTCAGATCACAGGTAATTGTTAGCCGAGGCGATACCACGCGCTTTTTTTAAAATAAAATAATTTTTTTTCTTATTTTTTTTTTTTAGTATGGTTTTCTATAAAAGCGTGTTTTTTAGTTTTTTAAACTATTATTTATTTTCAATATATTCAGGTTTTTTTTTCAATCTACTCAAATACTATTGGATAATTACATGTGGTATTTCATTGATAATGAAAAGGATTTTCATGTATTTGAAGTATTATAGTTGATGATGACTCCAAGAAAACGAAACGTTGAATAGGAAAACTGGACCCTCTCGCAACGTGACAATTTAGATATGGAACCCCCTCAATATGTTTAGTCCCTCTCCTGCAAAACCTTGCAGGAGAGGAAACTACCCTTTCGAAACATATTGCTTCTTACCCTGCGCAAAATATTTCATGCCCCCCTAAACATTTTCTTTCAAAAAAAATTGTGCTATCAGGTTTTCAAATCAGCAGTGGGCTTAATGACAAACGTTTCCAAAACAGAAGATAATTACAAATGGTTTTGAACTTGTACATTGTCTCCGCAAAATATAGTTTGTTTCATGCACCTAATGCTGAACATTAAGGCTAATTTTAAATGAATATTATATATAAATATATATAAATATATATATATATATATATATATTGGAAACAATTTAATGGACATAGCCCTCAAAAAAAAAGTGCTAACCGTAGACACCTGGTAGTAAGCGACAATTCAACGGAGTCAACAAACAGAAGCCAGCCGCACATTTATGGTTTCGGTTAGCAGACCCTGCATTACAGGGCAACAACCAACGTCACCACCGAGGCAGCTATAGCTACCTGCGTGACATCCGAGTCCAGGAATATAAACATGAAAGGAAAGAATATCGAGGGGACTGTTAAAAACAGATTGGAAACAATTTAATGGATATAGCCCTAAAAAAATTGAGTATTAACCGTAAACACGTGTTTCGGATTTTTTTGACTCAGTAGTAGGTGAAGAAGTCAAGGATTAAAACACTTGGAGTAAACGAAATTCAACGGAGTCAACAAACAGAAGTCCCGTTTGTTACTCCGTTGAATTGTCGTTTACTACCAAGTGTTGTTCATCCTTGCACTTCTTCACCGTACTGATGAGGGCCGAGAGCCCGAAACACGTGTCTACAGTTAACAATTTTGTCCTTTATGTCCTTTATATTGTTTCCATTTTGTTTTTAACAGTCCCCTCGATATTATATATATATATATATATATATATATATAACCACATTTTTAAACCAAATGAAACGAAATGGTACAAATAAATTATTTTCTATATGATCCAAATTGCTCAAGTAGTTTCAGCTTTCATTCGAACAATTTTTGTCTAAGATTTTTGTTTGCCCTGTATGCTCCATTTATTTGAGGTAATTTCGTTCGTGTCAATCGGATACCATTCGACTACAATGTATCTTCCTTTGACAGATAAAACTCAGTATTTCTCTTTTATTATAATTTAATATTATAAAATAGTTTATCTATGAAAAGCAACAAGCTTTATAAAGGGTGTATCTAACCTCTTGCATACCCGTTAATGACGAGTGTATAATGCCATTTTATAACGAATTATAGTGATTAAAAATCTGAAAAAAAAGTTGAAAACATGTTTTGTTCTTTGTAAAATTTGACAAAATTTTGGGTAGCGCCGCCCGCCTAATTTCAGGTGACCTACTCAAAGAAAAACTTTGGCAATTGCCGAATACAATAAACATTTCACTCGACATTTGAATAATGTAGAATGTTGAACTGATTGTGTGGTAAATGTACACAAAGAGTATATTTTAATTACAGGCTGCTTGAGATAGATATTCAATTTCAGAGTGAAGAAAACAATTCTAACCTCGTTATATCCAAACTGGTAGATGAAGTCTGAACTAGTAGATTAAATCAACACAGCTTTGAGGCACTTATCGGATCACAATTATCAAAAAATCAGTTGTGAGAACACAAAAGATACAATATTGTAATTATTTTCAATCATCATTGTGACACAGTGATTCAGCATAATATACGTAAACATTGTTGACAGGGACAGGTAGTGTTTCCAAGATTCTCGCACCTCCGAGCAATAAGAGTCCTGCACGCGCCTGTTGTGATTACAAAGCTGTCTATGAATAGATTTCTGATTGACTGGTGAATGAATATCTTACTTAGCAACCAATCAGAAAACAGTACGCGATGATCAGGATAATTAATTTGAACATTCTTGTCTTTTGCTGGTTTGAACACCGAACAGTTCCGTGCGTATTTTGAAGAGTAGACAAACTGTACAAAGTTTTAACGTATTCATAGCAAGCGATAACCGAAAATGATAAAAATGTTAACAGCAACACTCTAATAGGCGAGATCACAAACTCACAAATTTGCTTCATCTGTGCTTGAAGTTGAAATATAGTGAGAAAATATTATGTATGCAAAGTTTTTTCTAGACGATATTGAGTAATATTCGAATAAACGCTGCTCTAAAACCCTCAAATTCAGTGAGACATTCAAACACAGCGTTATTGCCGCTTCTTTAGGCGCCATAAGTCCGTTGATTTGGCATTTTCCCGAGTTGCCAGTGTCACTATTTTGCGGAACTTCTGAGGAAATATTATGTTGTCCTATGAATAAAACATAACTTGTGTAAGCATGTGTTATATTGACATGGATACTCATTTGGTAGCTATTATTGATTTAGTTATTCTAGAATAATATGTAGGCTCACATTGTAAAGAAATATTATGAATAACGCTTGGCAACTCTGAAATTATCTTACACCCTCGGCGAATCTGTACTTAAAAAAAAACTATTTCGAAAAAAAAAGTGAAAAAAAAAACAACCACTTTTCTCATCGTTCTGGACATCGTGGTATTTTTTCCAGAAATTAGTGATCTCGTCTATTGTAGTTGTAGCTGGAGCCACCTAGTCATCATGCATGTAATTACCATAATATTGGTTTTACCAACCGGAAATTAATAACTTAATTATAGTTACCATAATTAAGTCTGTGATTAGACTCGAAAGACTTATCCAATTTCTTTCGTTATTTCAGAGAATGCATATTTAACTGTTGTTGTTGTGAACCGGGAACAGAAAATATGAAATGTGAACTCGAAATGAAGAAGTTTTGATGAAAAAAGTCATTTTATCCGGTGCCATAAATTAAGACTATTCATACATAAGTTACCACAAATATACGTAAACAAACACACACATACAGTTTTTTTTTCGCGTTTTCATTCTCTATAGGTGGTATACAATCGATTTCTGCCAAAAATCTCAAATTCGTTTTTTACGATAACAATACTTTCACTCTCCTATGGGAAAGTAAAAAAGTCAAGTCTGTTGGTAAATTTGTGAGTGATCATGGAATCCAAGGTCGATTTCTGTACGACCGGTTGAAATCGCAAAATAATCAGTTATTTTATCGACCATAATGAAAGTTACGGACGTAACGTCGATGTCGCCTCTTATTTCTCTTGAGAATCCCGTGAACTATTGTTCGGCGAGTGTACAGTCTCAGTCGTTGTTATGCTTGAAATCATGTTCTAGAAATCGGCAAATTTCACATTGTGGGTGGCTCCGACTCGAGATTTGCATACTTCATGGATTCATTTTCACTGTGGGCACGTTTCTACACGTAATATTTTACCTATATGAAATATGATCCTTCTTGTTTGACGCTGTAGTGGCGATTCAGCAAAATAAATAAATCCCAACACTTTGAAAAGGATGAATTCGAAGAACAGTTGGACTTTTTTCCATTATGTCAAATTTTTATTCATACATTGTTCAGCATGAAGTTCAGAGTATAGAAAAATATTATACTACATTACACATAAATGTTTTTAACTATAGTGGTAACAAGCCTTCTTACTGTTTTATACTGAATATTTCTCTCCTTATTTTTGAAACAATCAAATGCAATGACATTCTCAGAGACAACCAATCACTACAACCGACGTAAAAATTTGAGACTCTTTCACAATCGGCTCATGAGCTTGTGATATTCCCGCTTTAACAAAGGTGAGCATCAACTTCTAGTTTATTGGCAATTTGCTGTTGTTACCATTACATTGTTGGAAATCTAATAGACCTAAGAAAAAAACTTTCGAATATCCCAACTCTGTTAAGAAAGCCATCTCCATTAATCTCATTTACATTAGGACGGGTGCTTATAACCTCTTATCGATTACGATATTTATCTGTTTTGATATTGTTGACTTTTCCCGATACATGCACTTCTTCAAACTATAATAGTAAGCAAATCTCCGTCCTCTTGGCTTAATATCAATACCTATTAAAAACATTATTTCTCTTAGAGATCGAACACTGGTTTCGTACTGGAATGGCTATAAGAAACTATGAAATTACACAACTGGTGCAATTCGTCAGGAGAAGTAAGCTTATACTCCGGTCAAAATAGACATTCACCCTTGCATAAATTTCCAAGAAGCTGAAAATTTACATGAACGTTAGGGACACCATTATAATGAAATTGTGGAAAGTCCCCATCGATCCCATGTGTGCAAAAATTTTTATTCAAGGTCAAAGTTCAAAAAATGTTTTATTTTTATTTTTTAATATTCAACGACTATGCCAAAAAGCGTGAGGTGCTTTGTGGAAATTAACAAAAATAATCCAAGAGCCGGCAGACCTACGTCATTTTAGCACAGCTGAAATTTTGAGTATGAGTAGTGTGATATTTAGTTAAGAACGTAAGCATTCTTGCTAGCTTCAAAGCGGGACCCTTTTACATGTACAAAAGTACATAAAAAACTCTCTCACTTACGTTGAAGTATGGTAATGCGTTTGACAATTAATATCGTCCAATTAGCCGAGCGGTCTAAGGCGCGAGATCTGAAATCTGGATCTCAAAAGTTAGCGAGGGTTCGAACCCTCACTCCTAAGATTTTTTTTTTTATTTTCCCATCGAAATTGAGAAACGATTTGTTTTTTTTTTATTTGAATATTCATCCCAAACAAATCATTTCTCAATTTCAAAGCGAAAAATAAACAAAAATCGTCAGGGTGGGGATTCGAACCCTCGCTATCTTTTGAGATCCAGAGCTTAGATCTTGCGCCTTAGACCGCTCGGCTAACTGGACGATATTAATTGTCAAACGCATTATTACCATACTTCAACGTAAGTAATAGAGTGTTTTATGTATTTTTGTACCTGCTACCTGTAGAAGGGCCCCGCTTCCAAGGAAAGCAAGTACGCATACGTTCTCAACTACATATCACACTATTCATACTCAAAATTTCAGCTTTGCCAAAATGACGTAGGTTTTCCGGCTCTGGGATCTTACTCTAAAAGTATTGTTTCTCAAAGATACGTAACCAAAAAGCACCCCATGCTTTTCGGCATAGTCGTTGAATATTAAAATTAATTTTTACTTTTTAGTGCGATAAAAGCGTGTTCTTCAGTTTTTTTAATATATTTTGTTATGATATTATCAACTTGAATTAAAAAGAATCACATTATATTCAAAATTAGAAAAAATATTGTGTGAAACACGTTGGGAAACACTATTTTTCGTAACTCGCTTTCTTTAGCGGAACTCGCTTCGCTCGTTCCGCAGAAATCCGCTCGGAAAAATAGTGCTTTTCCCAATTGGTTGCACAAATAACTATTTCACCATTTGAATAAAAACCGAGACTTTAGAGATATTTTCTTCTTCTCTGTGCGTCATGAGTCACTTCGAATAAAACCGTTCAGCTCAAATACTTTTTTACCTTTCTCATGTGGAATTATGACATGATATAATACCGGCAATAGACGGATAGGCAGACCAAGCAAATTTCAAAAATTGTTCATAATTTGTTTGAGATTATTTTTCCCAAAGCAACAAAATTACTATTCGTCGGCCGTTGGGTATTTCTCCATAGATTTTGTCAAAAACCAATAGTGTTTTTTACACGGAAATTGTACCCTACAGCATTCTTGAACAAATGAGTATGAACAAACTATGCATACTGTTGTTCCTCGACTATGGGAAAGAAAGGAGCCTCAGAAGTGGGATAGAGTGGTTTGGAATTTCACTTTGTGTCATTCAACAAAGTTTAATTATTCCATTGAATTTCGATAGGGCGTATCGAACTTCTATATTTGTTCGGTGCTGCTCATATGCACTTCACCATACATCCAAGGGAACTTGAGGTCTTTTATTAGTTTGGAACTCAAATGAATCAACTATATAGAATGACAAGGAAACTTCATCAATTAAGACTTTATTTCAATGTATGACATTGAATTAAAAAAGTAGTATACCAAATAATCTTCTTGATCTAAGGAAGTTGAATATATTCTCGCTTGTTGACATTATATATTTTGTTGTGCATTTGAAAAAGTTTTTTGCGAACTTTCTTTACTAAAAGCTCTACATTGTTCAATCAAAGATGATGTATAATACTTGTTGTGGATAATTTTTTGGAATCATGATTCAGAGTGAAAATTGGAAATCAGTAGGTTTGGGATCAAGAAACAGCACAACTGCTGTCATTCAAGGATTTGTTTCTGATCCAAATTTTTTCTGTTATAATCATTTCCGATCTATACCAGAAAATCATATTCAATTCTCATCGATGATTTGAGAGTATATATATTATACGACTCGTAGTAATTTAACCCTTCAATCGGTCAATCGGATTTCAATACAGTAGGATATGGATCGGTTACCGCTGAACGTTTTTAAATTTATAAATAACAATTCCAAATATATCTATTAGTAACATGGAACAAATCTCCCAACTGAGCATAAATATGAAATTAGTTATTGCTCTCAAGTGGCAAAAAAGCAAATTCAATATTTCTCTCGAGCAATGCGTTTCACAAACGATCTCCGAAATCGAAAACATGTAATCCGGTCAAAATAGACATTCACCCTTGCATAAATTCCCAAGAAGCTGAAAATTTACATGAACGTTAGGGACACCATTATAATGAAATTTTGAAAAATCTCCATCGATTCCATGGGTGCAAAAAAATGTATTCAAGGTCAAAGTTCGCAAAAATGGATTTTTTGGATTTTTTTACGAAACGGTTAGTTTTATGATCAAACTAGTTTAGACAAAAATTGTAGATCATGCAATTATCTACAAAAGTTGTCCCTAAGATTCACCATTTCTGAGAAAAAGGGATTCTAAAATTCACTAAAGTTGTATTCTTCATAATATGCACTCGTTTCCACGCCACCTATGGCCTGTAGGCCTACTCCACGGTCTATTTTACTGAAGTTTAATGGTATGTCAGGTCTTCTTATTCCCTTCCTCCATCTTCTTCGTCATCTTCCTGAGTCGACGTAAATTGTTGTAATAGCGATACATCAGTTGTTTCGTCGTTGATGAAAGGATCTTCTTCTATTGGAGATTCAACATTTGAACACGACTGGTCTTTACAACTGGTGCTTGCTGGTGAACAAAATGAGCCTACTTTTTTTGCAGCCGCATTTCGAATCACACCCCTTTTTGCAGTTGCAAAAAATAGTATTAAGGAGCGTTTCTGGTGCAGGTGGAAGTAGAGTGTGAATTGGTTCCAATACATTATTAATTAGCTTCCAATATCATTCTTCTGGGTCCAGTTGATTACCAAGCCACACTTGAATCTGGAAATATACTCGATAAAAATGTCGGTGAGCAGAAGCCGAGGTTGGAGGAAGATAATTGCACACGTTTTTTATCACGTGTATGTTTTGCAAAAGATAAGTAACTTATCTATTTAAGTGATTTTTTTTTGGAGCTCCATATACAGAAAGAAGAAAGCGAATTCCGTTGGTGATTAGAGTTTCTGGAGCAGAGTTCATATCTTCAAAAACTTTTGCACATGTAATTAAAACCTGTTTTTCAAATAATTTAAAACCTGTTGTTTTACCCCTTGCTGATGTTGTATCATAGCCAGTCATAGTATGTAAAAATAGAATATGATTTTTATATTTAGGATAAGCCGATAAACTCGTATTTAAAAATATTTCCGATGGTCGTTGAGCCTTGTTTGGTTTAAAAAAATTAATGATTTTTGCAATTGGAGTTCGAGCGGTAAGTAATACCAACAGATCAACATCTTCACTAACAACAAGATTTACATCAGTTGAATTGAATTGATGAATTTCAGTTTCTATAATGAGTACATCAGCGTCATTGTCAGTTTGCTTGACTAAAATATGTTCAGTGGTACATTTTTCTTTTAGCATTGTAATGAACCGAGACTCATTATGAATATTTGACAGAAATTGTTGTTGGCTAGTTGGGACTGTCATAAATTGGTCAAAGAGAATATCAGAAGATGCCGATGTTTTTGCCACACGGCGACGTTGTTCTGCGGCTTTAATATTTTCTGGAGAATCGGTATAGCCATCAAATACATCACAAACTTTAGTAAAGAATATTAGCAATAACCACGTGTTTTCACTACGAGGGAACGTTCAAGACTAACGGCATTTCGTTGGGACCATAGAAAAAAGAGCGGGTAGACGGGAACTGCCGGGTAGACAATTGAACAGCAGACAGATGTTGCTCAAGGCCACATATTCACATAAAATGAGGGACTGGGTTTTTTTTCAGTTCATATTCTCAGAATTATCATTCAATATCAATGTATTAGCCACGCAGACTAATAGTTTTACTTATATTATGCGTCCAATGATGTACATAGGCAGCATAGTCATGCATATTATGGGGAATACAACTTTAGTAAATTTTAGAATCGCTTTTTCTCAGAAATTGCGAATCATTGGGAAAAAAAGTGTGGGGACAATTTTTGTGATAAATTGTATGATCTACAATTTTTTTCTGAGCCATTTTTATTATAAAACTAACCGTTTCGCTAAAACATCCCGAAAACCCATTTTGCGAACTTTGACCTTTCATAATTTTTTTTGCACACACTTTTCACAATTTTGTTACAATGGTATACCTAACGTTCATGTACATTTTCAGCTTCTTGAGAATTTATGCAAAGGTACCCACCCCTATTTTTCGGGCTAATTGTCCGGGCTATTATCTCGATTTTATTCTCACTTATAATTGCACGAGAGGTTTGTATTTTATCGGGTAAATTTGGGTTGTTTAATGAGAAACTGTTGCCTAGCAATTAGACGAGAAAAACTGTCATCTATTAAAAACGCGACACCGAAGGTGGACGTTCTTAGGTTGACAGTTTTTCGAGTCAAATTGCTAAAGAAAACAGTTTGGAATTTGAACAACACAAATTTACGCGATATCAATACAAACATCGAGTGTAAGTCGGCAGGACAATTCAATGAATAAGAAATTTAGAAACATATCAATGCAAACTTTATTTATTTTGGCCACTAACACCGCGATAATTGATAAACAAATGAATAAGTGAAAAAACCACTAGCGCATTTGTCGCTGTAAAAGTTGCAGCTAACTTTTGCCGCTGTCAAACTGACAATTGCACTGCGGCATATACGATTTTTTATACATGAGTTGAATTGTCACCAATAAAGATTCAAAAACCACATGGAATACTTTGAGACCTCAAAAATAGTCTAGAAATCCCAATCGGAAAGATGTTAGTCGCATAAATGAATATTTCAATTCAGTCTCCCAAACTGATCGATTTGCCACGCAAGTTTTATTACTTAACTGGATTGTAACCGAAACCCACAAGAATCAGAAAATTATTTTTATTTCACCACTGTCTCTAGCCATGGCGCAATCCTATTTTATCAACAGTAATTCTACTGGTTCCGATGATATCTTCCTCTGAATGATTCATCTCATCGAGTCTTTTATATTAAATCACATTACCTTCCTAGCTTTCGTGCTGTAATCAGTAATACTATAAGTACTTCAAAATAATCAGGTTATACATCGATAACTTGTTGCATAATTACAAAGAGTGCCAGTTTGACAGTTTAAATAATCCGACCGCGAAGCGGAAGGATTATTCTGTCAAACTGACACGATTTGTAATTATACAGGAAGTTTGAGATGTATAACGGTATTTATTTTGAAGTACGTATTGTATTTGATACGATTATTTTTTGAGTAAATTAAGTAAATATAAACAATTTATTAATTTAAATACGAATTGGTACAATGAAAATTACAATTATTATATACTACGTTTTTTTAAATTAGTAATTTTCTGCGCTGGAAACGTGGCTACTGCTCATTGAAGTGCTGGAAATACCGAAGGTGTTATTACTTGAACCTGTAGCGTTTTTAAAATTAGATCTGATCTTATTTATTATGTTTTGGTGATGTTGTTCATCTAATTGTAGGTAGGGTTTGATAGAATTGCTATTACCATGTCCTGTTATTTTAATAAGTTCTTGTTCCGATACACTTGCTTCTGCCAATTGTGAAACAGCAGTGGCTCGGTGAGAATGATTTGAAAATGTTTTGTTTGTCATATTTAATTTTGCCAATTGGCATATTTTTGTACCAGCCAAGGGTTTTTTGTTTTCTCCAGTTAGGATTTACTGTCAGAAATATCTGCTTTAATATTGATGTTTTCGCTTCTTTTTATCATTAGTTTATCTAGAAGTCTCACTGGACAACGACTTACTTCATTATGGTTGGGCACAAGCCATTTATTATTAGCACACGGTTTTGCTCCTCCCCGTGTGGTTTTGGTAAAAATAGGATTATATTGTATTCTACCAGTTGGAGTATCATCATTTCCAGTTTCCTTTTGAAAATAATGAGTCAAGCATGGCGCTCCTTCATTTCCTCTCCACGCAAGTTCTACAGAAGCAATTGAGATTTTTTTTATTTGTAATACTTCCGGTGTATTTTCTGTCCACGCTTCTATCATTGCTATGTACTCGGTATCTTTAAATGCTGATGCACTAACCTTTCTCTTGTCCGGTAACATTTGAAGTTCCCTACTTTTTGAATTTCTTGCGTTTCGTGCTGCTAAAAATATATTTTTCTTGTATTTTCTTTATAATTTTCTCCATTACCTTTTCGTATATTGAAAGCCCAATCTTTCAAAATGAGTGCTATCATTTCAGTGGAAATTGATTCATTTAGTACATAGTTTCTTTCACTACAAAACGTAAGAAATTGTTTCCATGGATATATTTTTTGTTTTCACTGTATTATGAGGCTCAGTATTTTGTATACTTTCGTCTATTGCATTTAATGATAAATCTCCGAATCTACTCATTTTTGAACAATTATTGATAAACGTCAAAATTTGACAGTCCTGTTAGTTTGTGTATTGTTGTATATTGATGTCGATGTGGTTACTACTACGGAAATGAAATTATTGTAAAATTTTCGATTGGTGGAGCTATTCTATGTATAATCAGGTATTATCGAAATTATACAAGGTAACTTAACTAAATTGAACGTTCGGATTGGTTAAAAATTACAGGAAAAAAAAAATCAGGCTTATTCAGAAGTACATTGTTTATTTCTCAATATTGGCTATAGGAAATTTGCAATGTTGAGAAACTGGCGTATTCAGAAGACCCACTTGAAAAATCGTAACAAATGTCTTTTAAATATCAGTTGCATATTTATCATGAAGTTCTGCCGAAGATCTGCACAAGGGCGCCAACGATTAGAAAACCTATGGTTTTTCGGTTTTTGTCCTAGGATCCCGTCAATTATTTTGCATCTTTTCAAAAGAGGTTCTGCTGTTACTTTATCGACATTATATATGGAATAGCTACTCCTTGAATAAAGACGCCCTAAAAACATGTATCTCGGAAAAATAGAAAATAATCCCATTTTCATTAATAGATAAATGGAGCCCAACAGAAACCCCAAGGTAATCTAAAAATTGCAAGTGAAATCATTTTTTCCAGACGACTAAAATAGTTCATTTTACCACGTTTTTATTAACTCGCTTTCTTGTCTGTCTGTTCGGCACAAATTTTGCAATCGATTTTAAACTAACTTTCTGATGAGCTAGAGACTTGAAACTTCAAATATAGCTCAGAACTGCATGACAATGCAATATTATATTATATATAATT
This sequence comes from Gonioctena quinquepunctata, assembly GCA_018342105.1. Taxonomy (NCBI): domain Eukaryota; kingdom Metazoa; phylum Arthropoda; class Insecta; order Coleoptera; family Chrysomelidae; genus Gonioctena; species Gonioctena quinquepunctata. Next base: position 158,149 of record JAFIRS010001186.1, read on the forward strand.
CTGATCATTGAAGATGTAATGATGGCATTAGGTCCTTTGTTTTTTGCCCGCCGTCCTTGCAAAAAGTAACCCAAAAATGAAAAATATGTAACAACTCAAAAACAGTATAAGATAGGGGAAACATATGGTATATATTTTACAATTATTACAAGTACAGAAAAACATATAGAAAATTAATCAGAGCCGCGAAGGATATGTATAAGGTATGTATAACAGAATTGTAAAGGCAAACAATAGAGTAAAAGAAAGCTGGAACATAGTAAATGAGCTCAGGGGTAGGCCTCCAACCTCAAAACCTTAGATACCCACCTTGAGCCTAATCTTATTGATAATTATTACAGTACAGTTGCTGAAAAGCTTAAGAATAATATATTACCAAGATATGATCCATTAGACTACCTGAGCGACATATACGTTTACGACAATCTAATTCTTTATGCAACTAATGCACATGAATTGAAAGAAGTTATTTATTTCTCCCATAAAACATAAGAACGCGGCTGGGTTAGATGATATCTCAGTAAATATATTTGAAAGCTTGATTTGTTTGAAAATATGAACAGGATGTTCATAAAATCAGATGTGGAATCATCTGCGACTGAAAGATAAATTTTAGTCACTATCTTCCATCGTTCAAGATAACCTCTTGTGGGGTATTCATGTTGAATGTTTCCCTTTTCAATATTTGAAAGCCTTCCTGATGATGCATTCGGCGCTCTTGCACAAGTCATAAATGACTCATATAAAACTGGAAATTTTCCGACATTCCTAAAAACCTCTATTATAATTCCTTTTCATAGAGGAGGAGACAGAGAAGATCCCTCCAATGTCAGACCGATATCTTTAATTCCCACACTTGCAAAATCAATTGAAAAACTAGTAAAGAGAAGAATTATGGAATTTCTGACGAGTAATAGAATACTGAGTGCGGATCAGTTTGATTTTCTGAATTCAAAAAGCACAAATGATGCCATCCACAGATTAATGTCAATAATATATAAAAGAATAAATGGTGAATAAGCTGTCGCAGCAGTGCTGTGTGACATCTCAAACGCATTTGATTGCGTAGACCACGACATTCTGCTGCGAAAACTCAATCGATATGGATTTAGGGGAGTCACATTGAACTGGTTCAGATCTTATCTCTCTGATAGAAAGCAGTGTGTAAAATTATCCTCAGATACAATTGGCATGAGTGCCCCAGGGCTCTGTACTGGATCCTTTACTTTTTCTATTATACATAAATGACCTTACAATTCTACCAATTTCGGGAAATTTAACGGTATTTGGCACCATAAAGATAATTATAGACTCCACGAAATAATGTGTAATGACATGGTCTTAATCAAAGACTGGTGTGATTCTTACTTACTTTCACTGAATACCAAAAAGACTAGTGCCATTACCTTCAAAACTGTGATTCCGGATGTGAATATAGGTAGTCAAATATTAGTAAATAAGGACACAGCAAAATTTTTGGGAATTTACTTGGATACAAATCTGAAATTTGATGAGCACATAAGAAACTTGAACAAAAAATTGGCATCTGGTTGTTATGTCTTGAGGGTAGTGTCTAATGAGATGGGATTTGCAGCTGCAAAATCAGTTTATTACGCACTTGTGGAGTCCCATCTGCGTTATGGTATATCATTTTGGGAAGTCTGTAACAACCAATTGTTTCAGTCAGTGTTCATACTACAGAAGCGAGCAATTAGATACCTGTTTAAAATAAAATTTAGGGACTCATGTAAACCACTCTGTATTAAACATGGGATCCTTACGCTTGTGTCAATTTTTATATCAGAAACAGTTTCATTGTTCCTCAAAAATAGATTAGATTACGAAGTAAATGATGTCCCATATCATACTCGTCCAAACGAAAATAGTTTAAAGCTCCCCATTCCCATGACAAATCTAGTAAAAAAGTCCCTGATCTATAATGGGGTGAAAATGTATATGTATAAATTACCTTGTGAAATTAAGGAAAACAGATACAATATTTTTAGAAAAATGACAAAAAAACTACTTAGTGATAAGGCATATCATAGTTTAGTTTTATGACGATTCATATTAATGTTTACTTTATACTTTTAAATGAAGAATTTTATAATCAACAGATTTCCTATTTTAACCTTGATTATCATGTATATACCCACATGCCTGCATTTTATTATTGAGCTGCTTTTTAAATTCTATGAGGTTGTATGTTTCATGTTATTTATAATTTTACCTGTGTTTTGCAACAAGAAAATTGAATATTATTATTATTATATTATATATTTTTGAAATCAGGAAAAATAGATCATTTAAAAAATTCAATAATATACAGGGTATCACATTTAAAAAAAAATATCTTCTGAAATCTGCATGCTAATGTATTTTTGATAGCATTTTATCAAAATTCAGTCATAACCACACAACTTTCTTTCTATAGGCAATAATAACGATGATAAGGGGTGGGTAATTTACAGTGAATAACCCATTCAAATTATTTGATTGTAGTTTTCTAAATCCCAAATTGGCCTTACTGAAATACTGAAAGTTTCAGAGTCATAAGTAAATCGGGGTTTAGATCGCCAAAGAAGTTAAAAGTTTCGATCGTACGCGCTGTCGTATTTTGACATTTCACGAATTGAAAGTTGAAGTTAATACATAATTATTATTTTTACACTTATTTATTATCTTTTGTGAATTAATATAGAGATTGAAACCTAATAAATAAGTGTTATAGATCTGACTTTTTCACTTTTTTATGCACAATGCAATATTAGAGTAGAATCAAAACGAAAGGAAATCAGTTTTGTTATAATTTTTGTTTTAAATCTGGAATGATTCAGAACATCATATTTTTATGGCAATATTTTACCATGAAATGAAAATCTACTAGTCGGAGGATTTTGTTATCCTTATAATAATAATCAAAACTATTCAGGACGTTGAGTTTTAAATAGGGCACCTGGTATATTGCACCAAAGAATGATGACATTGCTTCGCAGAATTAAAAAAATCGCATTCGCTGGTATCATTCTGTTATGGTAAATTGGACGCTATAGAGAAGTACTGGATCGTAGAAAATGTTCATATGATGAACTACTGTTCTGAAATTCAACTGTTTCGGCAGTCTGCACGACTATGATAATCTATATTCATCAAGTAAACACGCGTCAGTTATTGTTTTGCTTTGTTCCAGATGAAGCTAGTATATCAGAAGCGCAGTCATCACCTATGCTCGCTACGAGAAACGGCAGCAAAAGTGCCACCCCCAGTCCAGTGGCGCCGAGTTCCAGGAGAAATACAGGGTCAAGTGGCAACGACTGGCATAACGACGAAGACATTGATAGACTGGTACGATTACACGGCAGAACTAGTTTGTCCACTTTGGGGGTGAGTACCTGAAATATTTCTATTTATTGAGGAAATGTGAATGTATCCTTATAATGAATCAGTCGAAAAAAATCAATTAGAGAAACAAAACGAATTTCTTAGGAAATTCATTTCTCAAGAACCACATCTCTTATATTATCGCTAAAATAAAATTGATTCAATGAAATCGTAATATAAGGTTGTCACTTACTTTTTCCTTTTTACCGCAGCTATCCATTTCTCTCTAATTTCCTGTCTGATTTTGGAAAAGTATAAAATTTACACAAACTAGTTTTACTATTATTTGTTCAGTTCACAACACAACGAATTCAACGTGGAATTATCAAAACAAATTTGACAGTTCCGATATGTTTCACATTTCTGACACACCGTGCACTGCCATTGATTTGACTGGCCCCACCAAGCACTTCGCACATAGCATACTTCTTTCTTGTGATTTGAGTCAGATTACATAGGAATATTAGAAAGCATTTAGGGAGATTTGAATCCTTCTCCAACTTTCAATTGAAAAGGTTTACAAATAGATAAAAACTCTGATTTTGTTTCCAGTGAGATTGTTCCATTTTTTCTGATTCGATAGCTTGGTTATGGCAATTTCAGAATCTATCAATAAATGCTGAAATCTATCTTTCCTAGTGGCCGCGCCACCGTTTTTTTGTAATTGAAACAATAGTTTGTCATATATATATCAAAATATGTTTATTCTTTATTTTCATTTTGTATAGTTAGTATGTATATATATATATATATATATATATATATATATATATATATATATATATAAAATTCTCGTGTCACAATGTTAGTTACCTTACTCCTCCGAAACGGCTTCACTGATTTTTACCAAATTTTATATGCATATTCAGTAGGTCTGAGAATCGGCTACTATCTATTTTTCATACCCCTAAGTGATAAGGGTTGTTCACCCTTAACATTTTTTTTTTAATTTTTGGAAAAAAAATTGTGTTTTTATTTTTTTATGATACAGTATTCAAAAATACATACAACCCTAAATTTTCACCCTTCCTACGATCAACCCCTATTTTTTTGGCAAGATTTTTATTTTTATTGCTCTTAATTTTCACCCTTCTACGATCAACCCCTATTAGAATAGAAAAACAGGAAAACGGGATAACGGGAATAACGGGATAACGTGATAACGGGATGACAGGATAAGGACATAACGGGAAAACGGAATAACGGGAACAATAAAAAACGGGATAACAGGAAAACGGGATAACAGGATAACGGGATAACGAAAAAACGGGATGGTAGGATAAGGGGATGAGGGGAAAACGGGATAACGGGATAGAGCAAAAATGGGATAACAGGAAAACGGGAATAACGGGATGACAGGATAAGGGGATAACGGGAAAACGGGAATAACGGGAAAACGAGACAACAGGAAGCGGAAGGAGTCAAAAGCATAATCTAGATGGAACAACATAAAGGAAAACATAGAAAAAAAGAAATTATACGCTGACATTGGACAGGACAACGTCTGTCGGGTCAGCTAGTATATATATATATATATATATATATATATATATATATATATATATATATATATTCAGGGAGAGAGAGAGACCGACAAACTCCGACTACAGATTCCTCACCTCATTTCGAGGTGAAAAGTTGCTATCAAGGTATGTCCTAAAATGCATTCCCTCTGAGATACAAGGTGTCGAAAGTACGAAAAAAATTTGATTCAAGTTGTTTTTTCCAAAATTCCTGAAGCAAAATTTGAAACTTAGTACACTAATTACGGTTTATCAACGTACTAATTTGAAGTTATAATTTTTCATTTCCGTAAACCAGTGGCAGTTACGATGGTATGTGGTCATATGTTCCTTCATATTTTCTTGGGACAAGTGAATGGACGAATGAGCGTTTGACATCAGTTCGGCTCATCGATACTCAACCTAAAAGTCAACATTCCATGTGCCTAAAAGTGGAGGTTTCTGAGATAATTGAGAAAAACTGAAGATATGTACTTAGTGGAGACATAATTTCCTATGTGCAATAATCGCATAATGCTAATTTCTTACAACATATCGGAATATGTGTCAACCTCCTGAACATTCTTCAATGTTGGGAGAATCGGAAACATAGTACGGGTGAGTCAGAATGAGACCGATAACTCCATTTTTTCATTCATCATATTATTTGATCGAATTGATGTCGCGGATTCACTGATATGTTACCATACTTTCTTCCATATGATTGTTTTGACAGATCAACTGACAAACAAACCCAACCTCAAATTCATAATACTCCACTTAGATAAAAGTTAAGGTTTGAAATAATTTTTGCGAAAAACTTAAGATAAGTACTCTTAATTTGTTTATGTTTGAGTATCATTATCAAAGCCATTTCTGATTGAATTATCTAGGAAAATATAATTTGCTCCTTCATACATCCTCAAAAACTATTCACAAAAAAATCTACGAGGGCCATAATCACCAGCATGTAGGGCCATCACTTTTTGTAGGCGAAATGCATACAATAGTTGTTCACGTGCTACCCGACTCACTGTTGATTGTGACCCTTGTAACCTATACGAAATAGCCCGAGTGCTGGTAGAAGGATCTACTGATCTTTCAAGATTTGAATTTAAAGGACCCCGTTTCCTTCAATCGTCGATGCACAGCTATAAAAGTAGTGAAATGTGGATGATGTCTGTTTGGATATCTATGTTGATATAATTCAGCAGCGACTCGGGCATTTCCTCCTGTTTCACCATAAACGAAATGCATATATACCTGTTGTTGGATCTTGAGTGGACTGTATGATATAGAATGGAATTGCTTCTTTTCTAGTAATAATCACCACTCGAACTCGAAATTGAAAAATGGTTTATTGCTGTGATTTTACAAGAACTTAAAACAAACACGTCTAGCTTGCAACCCTAGTTGATACTTTCTGCCTGGTGCATACCATAACATGTGGCAACTGTCTTTCTAAGATATAAACAAACCACAGTGGCGTAGACTTGTCACAATGGCGTAAACACCTGTATATTCTTCAAATGAATAATCCATTTTGAAACGATGTTCACTGACTGAAATGATGACAGATGACTTGACAATAATACAAACTGTTTTGGGTTACTGTCAATTATGTCTAATGGAAGTATCGATATATCAATGTGTTTCTACCGGGAACAATAAAAAAAAGCTACGTTTATTTTTAGTTCCAAATTTCGTGTATGTTTATGCGTTGATCAGTGGTGTACTGAACAGCCAACCACAATCTAGCATGAAAGGCTCTACTTTGCAACTAGTTATAACGAATCGAAAGAAATCTTGTAAGTTGATATTAAAACACAATAATTGTTTTTCTTCATCAAAAACATGTTGAGTGGATAATATTTTCCCAGATAATTCAATCAGAAATGGCTTTGATAATGATACTCCAACATAAACTTCAACAAATCAAGAGTACCTTTTCAGTTTTTCGCAAAAATCATTTCAGACCTTAACTCTTATCTAAGTGGAGTATTATCAATTTGAGGTTGGGTTTGTTTGTCAGTTGATCTGTCAAAACAATCATATGCAAGAAAGTATGGTAACATATCAGTGAATCCACGACATCGATTCGATCAAATAATATGATGAATGAAAAAATGGAGTAATCGGTCTCATTCTGACTCACCCGTACTATGTTTCCGATTCTCCCAACATTATAAAATGTTCAGGAGGTTGACACATATTCTGATATGTTGTAAATGCGATCATTGCACATAGGAAATTATGTCTCTACTAAGGACATATCTTCAGTTTTTCTCAATTATCTCAGAAACTTCCACTTTTAGGCACATGGAATGTTATGACTTTTAGGTTGAGTATCGATGAGCCGAACTGATGTCAAACGCTCATTGGTCCATTCACTTGTCCCAAGAAAATATGGAGGAACATATGACCACATACCATCGTAACTACGCCACTGGTTTTCGAAAATAAAAAATTATAACTTCAAATGAGCACGTGATTAGTGTACCAAGTTTCAAATTTTTTCCTTCACTAATTTTGGAGAAAACAAATTAAATCTTATTTTTTTTCGGACATTCGACACCCTGTATCTCAGAGGGGATGCATTTTAGGACATACCTTGATAGCAACTTTTCACCTCGAAATGAGGTGACGAATCTGTAGTCGGAGTTTGTTGGTCTTATTCTGACTCACCCTGTATATATTTCATTACGGAATGGAAAGTAGTAAACTTCCTCCTCCAATATTCTAGGCAGCACATAAAAGCTACTATGAAATGTCTGATCGATATACAATTTCTCAGTTTATCTCTCAGCTTTGCCCTATATCGGTAGGTAGGTTTCGGATAAAAATGATGGATATATTTTCACTAGTTGACTAAGTTGTTGGAAACTTCCAGTCATGTAATATTTCCGGTTCCTGTGAGATATCCCCAGACATTTAATATGGGCGCATTGTGTGCTAGAAGATTTCAACCTAAGCATTCATACATCACTTCTGCTGACCTGTTGACCTTTCTCAGTGAAATATTGCGACGTTTGCGAATAGATTTAGAAACAATAAAGCAATCAGACTCAACAAAAACCATGATTTCATTCAGAGGAAATCACGTTTTATGTGGAGGTAGTGGCCATCTGTTTTTAAGACGCATTGGCGTACTAGACTATTTAATTATATCTAATTAGCTGAACGTGCCCATTTTGTTTACAGCCCCAATCATGGGATTTTCACGATTTCCTTGGTATAATTTCACTTTATCGAAATTAAACACAACGCATTTTCCCCTGCATTGACAGTATTTTTAAACCCTCTATTGCATGAATTTAAAGGAAAATCAAAATTGTAAAAAAATGATTTTGTTAGTTTATGTGAATCATAACTGATCACAAAAAAATGGCCTTCTTGGATTTTTGGTATGCTGCAAAAGTGTTGAAGTGGAAAACTGAGGCATCCTTATAATTTTTACAATTTCATAAAATATTGAACACATGCCTCAAAGTAGAATGTCTGAATCAAGTTGAAAAGGGAAACATTCTCAATTGAATATTGATAGAAAGATTTTTCTGTGAATTGAAAAATCCACGATTAAAATGAAGTTATTTTTTGTGAATGTCTAACAGAAAACAACTACTTCCCCGGCTAAAGCCACGCATCTGATGTTATGAACATCCTGTTTATATTTTCAACAAATCAGTCTGAATCAAGTTATCGATTCAACTATCCATTATGTACATCATAATCGGGTGAACAAAAAATACGCTTACTGATACCGTATATCTAATCAAAAGTTATAATTAGTGGTTTGATTTTTATTCATATATTTAAGAGTACGTCAGTCACTTGTTTGTTTACAATTGAAAAACGGCCTATCATATATGAACCAAAAGATATTTCATGTAAAAATTGTCACATCTTTGGATTTTGTATAGGTGGTAAGTTGAAATATACAGGGGTTTAGGTTTTGGTCTAAATATATAGAGTAAGATCCCAGATATTTTTGAAACTATACATAAGTACATTGTTCACTTAAAACTTGTCGAACCTATTCTGATTGTTGGCATTTAATGAAATTCTGGTTTAGCTGGTGAATGTTCTGTTGACTATTGTTAGCCCTGGAGTGAAAAAATGAGTGATTCAAGTTCAAATCATTATTGTTGTGTACCTCAATGTGACTCTTGGGCAAAACGACCCCTTTGTACTGGAATGTTTTCATCACTTTCCGTGAGAAAATGAAGGTAACATTCTGGTGCAGACTAATCTAGGATTGAGTGAGTCCTTAGACAGATGACGGGCTCTTGAGATCTTGAAGAAGAATACAGTTTCTTTCCAAAATATTCCTGTATCGTATGTGACAAAAAAGTGAACAAGAGAAACTTTAAAGAGAGTTGAAAAGAAAAAAAAGAGAGTTAAGAAGATAAAAAAGAGATATTTTTCAACACACCGAAGATTATTCATACAATATGGAGTAACTATACCGGGTGACGATAGAAAAACGAAATTTAGGGGTTGTGTATTATAGTTCAATTTACATTTTTTGGCATATTCACTTGCTCTGCCGTACTTCCGGTTTGACCGGAAATGACCGCAACTTTCGATTTTTAAATGGGACATCCTATATATTTTTACTTATTTCGATCGAGAATGATATTCTAAATCCAACAACACCTCACTTGTCAATATTTGACAAATAAAGTCATTTTTATTCCAATTTTCATTTCGATCTAGAATGCCATGGATCGTGTAATGTTTCATTCTTGATCAAGTAACATGGGAAAAATACGACGTTGAGGCTTAGACTTCACAGTCATTTTAAGAATTATTTAAAAGTCGCAAATATGAATTTTTCCAGTTAACTTGATTTTTCCAAATGGAAAGGGGGTGGCTCGTCGGCTTTTTGTGAAAGATTATTTTTTTACGAATAATTTGATACCACACACTTTTACTTCATTTTCACTATTTTTCTGAATAATTGCATGAAGCGATCATACCTAATAACAAATATGCACTAAGCCCTGTTATTCTAGTTATCCGTTGCTAAGACTACCTAAACAAATAGGCTAATGAATAAGCTGTCACTTTAAAAAAATTATTTGTTGCGTAGTTTATAATTTGATATGGAAAATTATACTAGAAACGAGAAAATTGACGTGTTGCTAATTTACGGAGAAGCAAAAAAGAATGCAACTGATGCAGCTCGAATTTGTGCTCAGAGATTCCCTAATCGTCGCCATCCCACTCGGCATTATTTTCGAAAACTGCAAAGGAAAATGCGAAATGAACCAGAAGAAAATGCCATCAACTTCATCGTCAGTGAAGAAAAAGAAGTAAACGTGTTGGCCGTTTGGAGAATTGTTCACAAATATAATTATCGATCATTCAAGTACCAACTACACCAACATCTTTACGATAACGACCACAACCGAAGATTAACTTATTGCAACTGGTTTTTGACTAAATACAGAGAAGAGTACGTTTTCCATTTAAAATTATTTATTCAGATGAAACTCGATTCACCAACTTGGGTCTGTTCAATCGGAATAACAAATATACATCTGATGCAAGAAGAAAATTTTCAAGAGCGATTTGGTTTCAATTACTGGATGGGTATTATCGGAGGAAAACTTTTGGGGCCAATAATTTTCGACGTACAACTTACTGCGGAAAGATAACTACAGTTCCTTAGAAATCAAATTGATGATTTCATTGAAGATTTGCCACTGGCTAACCAAGTTGATATCTATTTTCACCTTCCCAGAAAAGTGGATTATGGCCCTATTCAGTGGCCTGCGAGGTACATTCTTAAGTTGTCATATTTTTTCATAATGTATTATTTCTTTTTCATATTCTAGATCTTACTCCGCTAGATTTTTTTTTCTGGGGAACAATTAAACATCTGGGTGTATAACACAGCATCAGCTACTCGTGAAGAACTGGAGTATAAAGTGAGGGTGGCATTCCAGAACATCACTGCGGAACAGCTAATCAATGTGGTGCGCGCAACAATTGAAAAAGTTGAACTTTGCCGTGATCAAGAAGGAGGTCATTTTGAAAATATAGAATCTCAATGGACTAATTTGCGACTTTTGAATACCTCTTGAAATGACTATGAAGTCATAAGCCTCAAAGTCGTATTTTTTCCCATGTTACTTGATCAAGAATGAAGCGATTTACACGATCCATGGCATTCTAGATCAAAAAATAAAAATTGAAATAAAATTGACTTTATTCGTCAAATATTGACGAGTGAGGTGTTGTTGGATTTAGAATGTCGTTTTCGATCGAAATAAGTAAAAATATATAGGATATATCATTTAAAAATCGAAAGTTGGGGTCATTCCCGGTCAAACCGGTAGTACGGCAAAACAAGTAAATATGTCAAAAAATACAAATTGAACTATACTATTCAACCCCCAAATTTCGTTTTTCTATATTCAATAATAAAAAAGTTATAGGGGTGAGCCACTTTGGAGAATCACCCGGTATATGTATATCTAGGTGATAACGACACATTTTCACACTTTCTTGTTTGTTTTATATTTGTTTTATTTTCAATTCGAACATTCACAAATAGTTTATAACATTTTTTCAAAATAATTCATAATAATAATTCCAAATGACTGCACTAAGCTGTCCAGAAACTTCAATAAAAAAATTGCCAGCAAATTAGAGCATACTTTGTCTTCTTCAAAGTGAGTTTTCGCAAAGGATATTGCCTTAAGATTTAAATACACCACTTCAATAGAGTTTCGAAATGAATAACACTTCACAACATAACTGGAAACGAATACAAATGGAAATATTTCAAGAAAAACTCTAAACACAAGTATATAACCTCTGAGAAAACAGACAAACAATGTACATATGTGTGGTTTGAATTTTCGCCACTCTTTTACAGTTAGCAGGTACGAAAAGTTCATAAAAACCTCTCACCTACGTTAAAGTATGTTAATACTTTTAACATTTACATTACCGAGACGGCCGAGAGGTCTGAGGCGCCAGATTTAGGCTCTGGATCTCGAAAGGAAGCGTGGGTTCGAACCCCGCCCGTCAAATCTTAGGAATCGCCTGAAATTTTAGTATGGTGTGAACATAACCTCCGTGAACCTATCCACAATTTTTTAAATCGATCCACCGTCCAATTTAAAGACTTTTTTATGCTTCTGCAATTGATATTGGGAAAACTATACCTTATAGTTTTCCCGAAATCAATTGCAGAATCATAAAAAAGTCTTGCGGCGAAATCCTGTGAGCAGCAGTGGCGGAGAAACTAATTTTATTTAGATATTTTAAGATTTCGAAAATACTTTATAAATAATGAAAAATGAAAAAAAATCAAAGACAAGCTTTTATTTATACAAATACATTAAGAAAGAAAAATAATTTCTGTCATTGTTTGATGTAGGTTATTCTGTGAGTATAGTCCATCCAATATCAATTGCAGAAGCTGTTTCTATAGGGAGCAAATAAAAACTCACTTCGCTAACACGAGCGTATATGCGAAGAAACGGAACGAAAAATAATCTGTACTACTTGTATACAGTCTCCGTCGGCACAAAGAGCCCGCTGGTCAACGTGGACTTGAGTGACTGCTGTCTGTTCTACAACCGATTCGTCTGTGCCAATCAAGTCGGACATCAATGTTCGCAGGTGTGTCTATACGATGGGAGGTCATAAATCACGCGTTATATTTGTGTTTTAATAGCTCTGAAAAATTAAAAACCAGTAGCGTCTGTGGTCTTTGTATCCGCGGCAAGCTTTTGAATCTGTTACTCACAGAATAACCTACATCAAACAATGAAATACATTATTTTTCATTCTTAATGTATTCGTATAAATAAAAGCTTGTCCTTGATTTTTTTTCATTTTTCATCATTTATGATGTATTTTTAAAATCTTAAAATATCTAAATAAAATTAGTTATCTCCGCCACTGCTGCTCACAGAATTTCGCCGCAAGACTTTTTTATGCTTCTGCAATTGATATTGGGAAAACTATAACATATTCAAAAGCTTGCCGCGGATACAAAGACCACAGACGCTACTGGTTTTTAATCATTCAGAGCTATTAAAACACAAATATAACGCGTGATTTATGACCTCCCATCGTATAGGCACACCTGCCAGCATTGATGTCCGACTTGATTGGCCCAGACGAATCGGTTGTAGAACAGACAGCAGTCACTCATGTCCACGTTGACCAGCGGGATCTTTGTGCCGACGGAGACTGTATACAAGTAGTACAGATTATTTTTCGTTCCGTTTCTTCGCATATACGCTCGTGTTACCGAAGTGAGTTTTTATTTGCTCCCTATAGAAACAGCTTCTGCAATTGATATTGGATGGACTATAACTACTTATCACACTATTCATACTCAAAATTTCAGCTTTGCTAAAATGATGTAGGTCTGCCGGCTCTGGGATCTTGGACTAATATTTTAAATCGGTATTTTGGGTTGGAGATAATGAAATGAATTGTTTGACATGAATTTGTCAATTGAAGATTGCGGTTATTAGATTGATGACAATTTGATTATTCAGACAATAATATAATCATAATGTCTAGGGATTCGAGATGGCGACATTTGAATGTGGTGTTTTCGAGGTCGGAGATAGGATTTTTGTCAAAATTCAACAAACGAGATGGCGGATAAGTTTCCTGATGTATGGTCAGAATCTATTAAAAATTGGTATCCGGAGATTTTTGGGGTCAGAGATGTTTGACGTTTCTAAGGAAAAGTATTTGGATATGAATTTCCTGCCCAGAACTCACCTAAATTTTTGCAAACACAAAAAATAAAATATGAATTCTATTTGTTTTTCAATCAGTGAATAACAGATTCAGACACTTGCTTGTCATCAGTTTGAACACAAAATTGGTATTTCTGCGCGACAAGCTTTGAATATGCTTTTTCACTAATATGAGAATAGAATAATATACACATCAAACAAAAAACGTCTACTGAGTGTTTCATAAGAACGGTACGCGTAGAAAGTAGATGGGAATGATTCTTCGTTAAATTTAATGGAGGAAAATAAATCCTCATGATGGTATGTCCAGAACTACTGACTTTCTGAAGACTATTGAAGTGATTTGTTGAAAATATAAACAGGATGTTCATAAAATCAGATGTGGAATCATCTGCTACTGAGTATATATATCAGGTGTAGTGGCTTTAGCCGGGGAAGTAGTTGTTTTCTGTTAGACATTCACAAAAAATAACTTCATTTTAATCGTGGATTTTTCAATTCACAGAAAAATCTTTCTATCAATATTCAATTGAGAATGTTTCCCTTTTCAACTATTGAAGTCGAATGAAGAATCCACTAAATCACATAGTGAACATAAATAAAATTATAATTAAAAAAACTAAACACTTTTGTAGCAATATGAACTGAAAAGTTGAAAATAATAAGTATAAAGTTATTGACCAAAAAATTAACTTTAATATGAAAAAAGCGTGGTGAGCTTGATATCAGTAGTCTTAAATTTTTTATTGCTGGCTATTCGTAGAGTTAGAGTCATTATGAAAAGTAAGTATAGAGCACCCTGTGTTTTTTTACATTACAAGTTGAATTTCAATGACTTTATTCTTATTATTTTCACATTTTTAGTTCATATTGCTACAAAAGCATGTTTTTTCTTGTTTTTTTTTTAATTATAATTTCATTTTGAACTCTTTAGCCATATTGCAAGAAAAACGTATTTTCAAACTGTCTAAGTACGGGAGAAACTCATAATAATTCATCCACATGAAAAGTTTTTACTAACTTTTGGTGAAAGTTGATTATAGAAGAGGTCGATATGGCTCTTTCGTGCCTCAACCTATAAGGTCTTTTGTACATAACTTTTGGTGGCAGTACTGAAATTATACCAGTAAATTCACCAAACTGTTCCCAAACCTGCATGACTGCCACAATATTCTCACCAACATTGCATTAGGGGGGTCGATATGGCTCTTCAGCCTCTCCGTACCTCGACCTGTAAGGTCTTTTGTGCATTACAGGCACCTTTTCCTGGAGCCAAAACGTCAAAGAAATATGAATAATCCCATCAAATAATTCTATAAAAAGGGGCCAAGTTCGAGTATGCCAATATCAACAGAATTTATAGTTCTTTATATATGAGTTACATCAATTTCCTGACCTGTTTTGGTGATACATCGAAAATAGTTTTTCATTTTATGTTTGTATTTTGTTTTTTTTTCAGATGCGATCCGACTCTATGGCCAGCGTCTACTCTGGTGCGGGTGAAGGGAGATACGGTACAGTAACGGTAAGAGGCCAAGTGGAATTCGGTCTTCAGTATAACTACAAAGCCGGGGCGCTAGAAATCCAAATAAAACAATGTAAAGACTTAGCCCCAGTGGATGTTAAACGGAATCGTTCGGATCCTTATGTTAAGGTGAGTAATATTGTGCAATTTCTCCGGAGAAAGACATTCTGAATTATACCTCATTCGGGTATGAAAGAAAGTATAAATCTCATAATAAATATAAATTCCCAAAAACGTAGTGTGATTACTTATGAGTTATATGTGTAAGTAAGTAATAAGTAATATTGGTAGCTTTAGAGAAAGTTGTTTGACACTGCTTTTCTGGCGATCTGGCCTTATCTATGCCGCTCCAATCTACCACGATCCCTGTAACAACAAATTATAATTATTCCATTGAAAAATATCAATCCTGAATCTGTAATTTTTCTACTATAAGTATGGCTGACTGTTCTGTTTGATTTTACATTGAGTAGTATATATTGAGTACAAGTTAGTGAGGATATTGTCCAGACAACTAAATTTTGGATGGATATTCTGTTATAGTTATTTATTGTTACCGATAGTTTGTAGGAATGTACAAGACATAATAAGTCATTCATAAGTAAATTGTTGTTTTTGAAATCAATATTGAAAGTCCCTAGTATTATAACTCTACTATCATGATGTACAAATTTGTCTAACAAAGATTAGTACAGCATTTAGCTATTAGTACAGCATTTAGCTCATCACAATATGCAGTCAGTTCTAAGGACTTGAATTTAATTGGTTCTTTTAAATACATTACCACAACGCCATGTTTTCTGCAAAAATGGCTAGCTAATCTGTAGGCAGGAATATTAATATTTTTAGATTATCTTCCATTTACCAGTGTACAGAGACACAGAGGAGGTCGAATTGATAATCAACCAAAATGAATCAATGTAATGTGGAATATACTCACAGAATCCTTACAATTTAACAAGATTTAGGGTGCCCATTGATTTGATGTTCAGTTTCGTTCATATAGCTTGTTGATGTTGGGGTTTGTTTACATCTAAAATAAAAAATTAAACCGACGAAAAAATCAACTGAAAAGCAAAAAATAAAATAAATCTTAGTCTTAATGATAATTGAGCTCCTTAACTAATGTGAATAACTAATTTTGAGTCGGCGCCAAACAAACTAGCAATTGAATTAGGTAAAGCATAAAATGATGGCAGCGGGATGCACGGCGGCGTTCTGATTACTTCTTCAAAGTAATATAATTATCTTCGTTAACTGTTTGTTTGGCGCCGACTCAAAATTAGTTACTCACATTAGTTTAGGAGCTCAATCATCATTAAGACTAAGAAGGTTTATTTTATTTTTTGCATTTCAGTTGATTTTTTCGTCCGTTTTATATTTTTGTTAAAAAGTTTTTATTTTTCATTTTTTGTGGCTAAAATCAACTAATGACAATCTACTCAATTGACTCCAGGTATCCATTATGTTGTAGTGTCATCAGACCTACATAACAGAATCGGCCCACAGATGAAAAATTAATAATCCCCTATTTTTCTACCCCTAGGGGTGGATTATTCCTTTACAAAATGACCAACTCTGAAGTATACCCTGTTAATTAAAAAAAATCATCTCGAAAAACTGTCAACCTAAAAACGCTCCACCTTCGGTGTCGCGTTTTTAATAGTTGACAGTTTTTCTCGTCTAATTGCTAGGCAACAGTTTGTTATTAAACAACCCAAATTTACCCGATAAAATACAAACCTCTCGTGCAATTATAAGTGATATAAAAAATTATGTTGTACAGCAGAAAATGCCTTTTGATGCATAGAGGATGCGCACTACGATTCACAAAAATACCTTGGGTCATACCAAAGTTATAAAAAAAAAATCTTGAAACAGCACCCTGTATTTCAAAGTTAAGACCTTCAGGACATATGTTCATATGCATTTTTTTTCATAAAATGTACCCAAGAATAACCTCTGTAAATATTAGCATGTTATTAAGAAACACCCTGTATAAATGACAATCAAAATGATTTTTCAACGTGGAAAATTTGAATTTTCAATCTGAAACATCGATACCGATACATTTTGACTTTTCGCATCACTTAAAGAGTATTTAGAATTCTTACGTCAAATTTAAAAACATTATTCATTCAATCGAGTTGTAATATCTATATTTCAGAAAAACGTATATACATGTCAACTAATATACGGAGCAGTATATAACACAAAATTTTGTGGAAAACTCAGAAATTCAAACAAAATGTAAAACATTTTTATACTTCATGGTAGGGTCCCTTTGACTTTTGAGTATATATTTTTTTTAAATTCTAGGTCTATCTTCTTCCCGACAAATCGAAAAGCGGAAAACGAAAAACGAAGGTGAAAAAGCACACGCTGAATCCAGTGTTCGACGAATGTCTCAAGTTTCACATTCCTTTGAATGGTTTGGAGTCGAGGACGTTATGGCTAACAGTTTGGCATTCAGACATGTTCGGCAGAAACGATTTCTTAGGAGAGGTCATGATGACTTTAGAAAATAAAGTTTTCGACGATCCTACTCCTAAGTGGTACAATTTACAAGAAAGGGTAAGTCAATGTACCGATAATAGAATCAAACTGTAGTTTAGTACAATTTGCACCTAATTAGGACATAATGGTAATATCATAAGTGCTAGGAATTTTATCAAGTGTAATATCATAAGTGCTGAGAATCATATCTCACAAATTTTATAAATTTTCGAGGAAGCATTTTGCCTGGAAATTTTACTGGACGCGATTTGAGGTATTATTATCTGATTAAACCACGAAAGGGAAGCTTACGTGGTTTAATCTTTGATAATAATGCCACAAAATGCTCGAGAAATTTCCTAGAGGCAATATGCTTGAGGGAAAATTTATATTTATGCGACTATTTCCCTCATTATTTTTGAACCAATCAGATCAGTTTTATACTGATAAATGCATAAAACCACAGTAGCTCCTGTCAAAAGTATATGTCAACGCATTCAATTCCTATATAGGGAAACAGGAAATGCAAAATTTATTAAATAAGGGATTCTGAGCTCACAACATATAGTAATTTGATATTGGAACTCAAATATACCTTTTTCAGACCATTAAATCTGCCACGAGTTTTCAAGTAAGGCGGCGAATGATTCAATTCCAGTAATCTCAGAAAATCAAGAAAGATTGTGGTGGAATAGTGCTCACGCAAAAGGCTCGGGTTCGATTCTTAGCAGGGAATCCCAGATAGGAAAATATTTATTTCATTGTAAAAAAATTATATATATATATATATTATATATATATATATATATTATATATATATATATATATATATATATATATATATATATATATATATATATATATATATATCAATAGTGAAGTAGTTCTCCAGAGAGTGTGGACGTGTTCGCAAGTGCTCCGTATGAAACGCTCATTTATTATAATTATTATAAACAGTTAATCCTACAACAATTGCACAAAATAATACATAAAAGAAAGCATAGTTCCAAGTTGAGCAAAAAAAACTAGAGTACGTAAATAAACAATAACCAAATAGTTTGATTTGTTGAAATTATAAACAGGATGTTCATAAAATCAGATGTGGAATCATCTGCGACTGAAAGATAAACTTTAGTCACTATCTTCCATCGTCAAGATAACCTCTTGTGGGGTATTCATGTTGAAAAGGGGAACATTCTCAATTGAGAATGTTTCCCTTTTCAACCAAATAGTGTTAGTGTCCCTGGCCACCAATGGCCCATAGTCTGAAATATACTGTGCCGTAGTCACTTCACCGATAATACACGGAATGGATGAACACAGCCTCAACAAACTGGCACCAGAACACCAACAGCTTTTTATGTTACTTATAGAAGCAAACAAAAAACAAACGGAAGAAATTAAGAATGAATTTCAACAAGTAATAAGGGAATAAAAAACACTCACCAGGGAAGTTGAAACATTGAAGAAAAGGTGTATATATCTGGAACGTAAGACGAGGAAAAATAACATTGTCATTTTTGGAATAAGAAGCAACTCTTTAGGAAGTATACTCAACCAACTAAATGCCCTTCTGGAAATAAATCTACAGGAAAGTGATGTAAACAACTTTTACACCATTGGAAAAACGGAAAAATCGCCCATCGTTATAGAATTCATCTCATATCTAAGTATGGCTGACGCTTTTCCATAACTGAGAGAATTTGAGAGGACTCAAAGACAAAGGGATTTCTATAGCAAACGATCTATGTCAAGAAGATAGAGAAGACCAGCTTACAGTGAGAACACACCTAAAGATTGCCAGATCACAAAATGAGGAAGCCAAAATATACCGATATAAACTAATAGTCAATGATACTGAATTCACACCACAAGATCTCAGAAATATCGAAAAACGAAACGAGGAAACCGAAGATAACGGAGACACATCAGAAGAAGGAAGGATTTACGACAAAAACTCAAAGAAGGGGACAACCAGTATCAACTCGAAGAAACCAAATCAAATAGAAACGAAAGTACTGGTGGTGGAAAAGAAACTGAACAACAAATCAAGAGACCAGAAAACATATCAGTATTCTCCAAAAAACACAAGGAGCGGTAAAAAGTGAATATACATCGATGTGCCTTCGCATACGAACAATAGAACCGGAAAAAGGCATATAGAAACTTTAAATAAAATAAATACAATCCCATTCTCATTCTACATCGATATTTTTATTTTATATAATTTTTTTTTCTTTACAAACATATTAACATTTGATATGAATGCATACATAAGAGATTTTGAGCTATTTGATATAACCATATTAGAGTCTGAGAGCATTGAAGTGGCAAACTCTCAATTGAATAAGGGTAGTACAAACTTTTCAATTTTCCATACAAACATAAGAAGCGTCCAAAAAAAACAATTTTTTAGAACTTGAAATAGTGCTAGAACAATTTGAAGACTTATTTGATGTCATAGTTTTAAGCGAAACATGGAGAGTACAAAACTCTCACATGTTCAATCTGAAGAATTATTTCAAAATTTATAATGAAGGCAATATCAACCAAAACGATGGTGTTCTACTTTATGTCAAACAAGAATATAACTACACGACTAAATTGGTAGATATTGCCGGAATCAGATGTATCCGAATAGAAATAAAACAAAATAATAATAGAACAACTTCTATCACATCCAGCAACAAGATTTGCAGACAAGCTTAATGCTTTGCGGATCTGTTGTTTGATTGTTTCTATTATTATTGATATAATTCATATATATATATATATATATATATATATTGTTATAACTAAGTTTTTCACACTTCACAATTCCATAATATGTCATTTATTTTTTGAAATCGATGTTATATTTTATAACTTTATAATTATGTATTGATACTATATATCTCACAGAGTATATCACGTGACAACAACTTCACCAAACTTCCAGTTTATACAATTCTTCGTTCTTTGTTTTATACATTTTATATATATTATATTAGATAGGCTGAATTGAATTGAATAAACTTATATTATTATTTCGAGTGGTAATTATATGACATTTCCAACGTTTCGACTGTGACCACAGTCTTCTTAGGGGATTTTTTCGGGGCTACAAAAATGGTTTTGTTGATCGGACGTAAGATTATAAGTTTTTTTTTGACATACCTAAGGATATTATGAATGGAACTGAATCACTACTTTGAAAAACAATGACAAACAACCACAAATAATATCATTGCATATAATGTGAAAGTGGAAATATTGTGTCCGAAATATATAATGAAAAAGGGGGAATTTTGTGGCATAGATGACAAATTAATAAATTAAGGAAAAAAAGGATCCTCAAGTGGAAGTCGAACCCACGACCTTATGATTTCTAGTCATATGCTCTACCGTCTGAGCTATTCGAGGACATAGGAATCGACACACACTCGTGAACCCTTTCCTTCCAGTTATAAGTACGTTTGATTTTCGATTCATTTCTCACTTGAATATTAAATTATGGAAGGAAAGGGTTCACGAGTGTGTGTCGATTCCTATGTCCTCGAATAGCTCAGACAGTAGAGCATATGACTAGAAATCATAAGGTCGTGGGTTCGACTCCCACTTGAGGATTCTTTTTTTTTCCTTAATTTAATAATTTTGTCCTCTATGCCACAAAATTCCCCCTTTTTCATTATATATTTCGGACACAATATTTCCACTTTCACCTTATATATTTGGCTAAATCTCATCAGTGGTTAGAGATCATCCGCTTAGATCTGCTACTGAAATTTTCGAATGACGATGAAGTTGAGTGGCAGGCAATGGATCTCGACGGCCAGTGATAAGTACGTTTGATTTTCGATTCATTTCTCATTTGAATATTAAATTATGGAAGGAAAGTGTTCACGAGTGTGTGTCGATTCCTATGTCCTCGAATAGCTCAGACGGTAGAGCATATGACTAGAAGTCATAAGGTCGTGGGTTCGACTCCCACTTGAGGATGCTTTTTTTCGTTAATTTAATAATTTGTCCTCTATGCCACAAAATTCCCCCTTTTTCATTGCATATAATATGCGAGAAAGTTTTGTTTGTGTGGCACACATTATTAAAATCACACTTCTCAGCACTACTTTATTTGGGGTAAGGTGACTGATACGGCTGGGAATTGTTTTTAAAATTATTGGGAGGAAGAAAAGATCTGGTTCTGGTGTTATTGTTTTGATGAAGTGAAATCCTTTCTTTTCTAAAGCGTTTATCGGTTTATGGGGTAGATGGTGTAGTGAGATATAATTTGTGATGAATTGGGGAGTCAGCAGGATATTCAAATGATCAAACTGGAAATTGAGAGTCCCATTGTGGAACCATCTATTTGTTTGAAAAATTGGTTTTTAAAGTTGAAAAATGTTGAGGACAGTGCGGATTCGATAGCTTCCAAGAAATCTGTGAGGGAAATTTTTGTGAATTTGTTTATTTCGTTCTATTTTTCTGTTATTAGGTTTCTTACAAGTTCTAATGGGATATTTATATATATATATATATATATATATATATATATATATACAAATTCCATGTTCACCAAATTCAACCCAATATCTTGAAAACCGTTTAAAAGCTCATAAATACTCAAAAACTGCATAAACAGCGCTAAACAACCACAAAAAAAACACAAATTACGATTTCAATTACACCCAAATCAAAAATCCTGGCCATGGAATACAACACTAAATAAAGAAATTTCTAGAAATGAACCACATTTAAAAAAATGCTAACAGCATAAACAACAGAACGGACATCAGCAATTTAAATAAAATTTGAATATCCTGCGACTGCCCAATTCATCACAAATTATATCTCACTACACCATCTACCCCGTAAACCGATAAACGTCTTTTCAGAAAAGAAAGCGATCTTCTCTTCATCAAAACAATAACACCAGAACCATCTATATCTTTCTCTCTCATCCCTCAATAGAATGTTTAAAAACAATTCCCAGCCGTATCAGTCGCCTTATCCCCGTACCCAAATAAAGCAGTGCTGAGAAGTATGATTTTAATAATGTGTGCCACACAAACAAAACACATATTTTATGCAATGGTGTTTGTGTTTTTTTGTCATTGTTTTTCAAAATAGTGATTCGTTAATATACTTTATAGGTGAGTAAAAAAAAAACTTGTAACTTTTCTTCCGACCAACAAAACCATTTTTGTAGCCCCGAAAAAATCCCCGAAGAAGACTGTGGTCACAGTCGAAACGTTGGAAATGTAATAAAATTACCACTTGAAAAAAGATCATAATTTCTGATATGAACCAAACCCCCAAGAAACAAGAAACCTAATTATATATTCCTGGTTCAAGAAAATCACATCCTACCCAAGCTTCGCTTTCGTGGTTTAACCAGATAATAAGACCGCAAATCGCACTCAGTAAAATTTCCAGGCAAAATGCTTTCTCGATTTTTTTTTTTTAAATTTAGCTATAAATCCCCCCAGCTCTTATGATATTACCCTCGATTAAATCATCTAGCATGAATGATATTTGATGAGAATATTTCCCGAATCACAATGATGTATAATAATTTCAAAAGTCATGCTCTATTTGGATTTAGAAATTTCTAATACTAATTTAATACTTCTAGTTCAACCTGAAGAGATCATATGACAAGCTTTCTAATATGTTATTCGCACAACTCAAATAAAAAATTATGACTATGCCATAAGACGGAAATAATAGTCAGTGACTCATTCTTAGCTTTAGGGTACCCAAGAGAGGGAAGGAAATTCCAGTGGCGGAAACAAAATGCAATGCACCAAATAACGCAAATATCCCGCAAGCACGACTATGCAGTGACTGACGTCGCTGACTATTATTTCCGTCTTATGGTATAGCTACTATCATCAGAAATTATGATTATTTATTTCATTTTGATTGCGCGAAATTGTTTTTCTAAAGACAGTGGTTATTAATAAAAAACAAGAGCTGTATAACTGAATACTGTCAGTTGCAATAATCACTTGGAATTCTTGATACACTTTGAGATAAAAATCTTTCGATTCTTTCGGTAATAAATTTGCACTCTGCTCTGGAATTGTACATTTGAAATCCAATTTACCCTATTTGAAATGACAGTCGAAATCATTCACATATTTCTGCTAAATAGATATTGTTGAGAACCTGGGGTTCCTGGCTATTAAATTACTGAACTGATTATTTTCCTTTTATTTATACTTCACAACACAAAACAATAATGAACTATGACAATTAAGTACTCAATAGAAATTAACTCAGTCAAAAATATACCGCGCATACCACTGAACTACCGTTTAACTTATATTTCTGAGTAAAAACTTGAACTTCACTCATTCTGAATAACAACTGAGTCATCGATTCGCTGATTCTTATAAAGGTCATTGGCACCCAGAAAATTCCTAACGGTAGTTTCTCTTTCAATCTCGGATTCCCTTGATCCTTTTGTCGAAATTTTCTGGAATTCCCGTCGTTGTGCCGGACAAACATGCAGTGGTGTAGGGTAATCGTTTTCGTAACAATATGCATATTTCCGGATATGGCTTCATATGATTTTAAGAATGAACTAAATAAACATTCGAAGTATTTTTAATTTCCATAACGAATAAATCAATATTTTGGGGCGCAAGTAATGATAAATAGTAATGTATGTTACTAATATTACACAAAATAATATATACACCATGGTTGTAAAGACATAGCACACATGCCTTAAATCCCCTTCGCTCCCAAGGATCTAAACTTTATACTTGGCACTTGACCATGATAGTATTCTTCTCAACCTTGGTATATAATATACTATTAATATACCTTTTTCAATAGTAATTCATCGTTTCACTACTTTTACCAGAAATGAGCATTTATTGGCAAATTCGTATAAATTATAATATTACAAGTGGTTAAATAATAATAATTTTCTCATCATAATCGTTACCAAGAACAAATTGTCAAGAATAATTCAAGCACGTGTAATATTCGAAAGAAAATTTCACACCAAAAATAATAAATAATATTGAAGAACCAATCTGACTTACTGAAGATATTCACTGGAATCAAAATTGCAAAGAAGGCCATCCTCATTTGTCATTATTGTTCAAACAATTATAACGACGTGAACCCATTGAATTCAATAGCGTTGCAAAATTTTAAATAACTAGATCTGTCAATAAAACGCCAAGGGCAATCCTTCCCTAAACAAGAATAGAGCCAATAAAATACAGCTTATGCACATCATAACCCTCCGGGTTGTAGCGTTACGCCATTGATGTATGGAGTGCCCTTCGTGCCGAAAGTAATTGTTCTCATACATATTTTCTTCACAAAAATAAATATTTTTAGGCCCACATATTCGCTAGTTGACACAAAGATATATTGAAACCGAACGAACATATTTTTTTTCATTGCTTTATCTAACGTCGGCCTATTTTTGCGACCAGGGCTGAACACCAACGCCGGTGAGCACACTCCCCCCCAACCGGAAATTTTGCCGAATCCTCTGTTGTTTCAGAGGTAGGGTTCTTTAACGAGCTCAACATCCATGAACTCGGGACTACCATCTTAACGTCCCCTCCGAAGGACGGCATATCTATCATCTTATCTCGTGCTCATTGATAAGATACCTGCAGATGCGAATATGCTACTACGCTACAGTTGTTAGGGCATTTTAACGCGCACCTTCACCACCAAGCGCGGCTGATGTTGCTTGGCTCAGATATCGATAAGACTCTCGTCAACCTGACCAGCCACCGGTGCCCATCCGAACGAACATATGTATTTCAGCATTCATTCATTTATAAATATCGTCAATTCATATTAGAGTTGTTACTTACCAATATATAAGAAAATTAGCTTTTGAGTTCAACTAAGATGACGGGAAGATCATCTAATCCATTTCTTCACAACCGCGGCAACTCTGTTGAAAAAAAAATAAGAAGAATGTTCTATTTTCCCGCAATAGGCCTTCTCACGACTCGTTACGCGCAAGCGCATCCGCCATGTTAAAAAAGCGGATAGTATGAAAATTTCGGCACTTTTAGTAAATATGGCTGTAATCACCCTTATTATCAGTGCAATTAAATGAAAAATGTATTGATGGTGCTTCGTTAGTACATACAACAGTTGTAGCACATAATTTGATCCATGTACGATTATGGCTTGCCCCCTCAGCTGTGTTCTCTGCTTGCTAGTTTTCTCTCAAATAGGTCTCTCCATGTAGTGGTCGATGGAGTTTCATCTGACACTCTACTCATAAATGCTGGTGTTCCGCAAGGATCTATTCTCGCACCAACACTATTTCTACTTCACATCAACGACCTGTTGAAAGCAACTTCATGTCCAGTACACAGCTTTGCCGATGATAGTACCCTCCATACCGCTTTCTCTTCCAGGGCCCCTATATCAGCCCGTGAAACCAGAAATGAACGAGGAAGAAATGTTAATAATATAAATATGGACTTAGCAACAATTCTCGAGTGGGGATCTAATAACTTGGTAGAATTCAAAGCAAACAAAACACAAGCATGTCTTTTCTCTAAAAAAGCCGATCTCACTGTGCCTAACATAACTTTGTCAGGAGTAACCATACCACTGAAGTCATCCATATCGATGCTTGGTATTACTATCAGCAATAACCTTTCCTGGGAAAATCACGTGAGGTCCATTGCCAAAAGTGCATCCCAAAAACTTGGTTTTTTGTTTCGTGCCAAGAGCTATTTCACCCCCACTCAGCTGCTTATGATCTATAAGGCACAGAACCAACCATGACCTGGAATACTGTTCCCATATTTGGAGCGGCACCTAAACATATCCTGAGGCTATTGGATTCTGTCCAAAAGGGCAATTGTCTCGTCGGTGATGCCTCGCTACAAACTCGCTCACTTGTCTGGAACACGTAGAAAAGTTGGCGATTTGTCTCTATTTTATAGATATTTTCATGGGCGATGCTCTTCTGAAATATCAACAATCGTTCCTGCTTTGGCAGTCTCTTCGAGACTAACCCGTCAAGTTCAGTCATCACACCCCTTCGTGGTCACTTTGGAGACCTGCAGAACATCACTTTCCAAAGACTCGTTCATCCAACGAACAGCGAGGCTTTGGAACTCATTGCCTAGGGAGGTGTTCCCCGAGGCATACAACCTCCAGAAATTTAAGAAGAACACCAACTCCTACCTTCTTTCCCTTGGTTCCCACGTTGTTCTCTGAACATTACAGGATATCCCTTTTCGTGGGAACCAGAACATAAAAAAAAAAAAAAATGGATGAAATGCCAATGGCCGCCCACAAGGTGGAAGAAAATCAGAACTTGTAGAAAGATTGGGATAGCAATGACAATGATGTTAGATTTAAATTAATAATTAGAAAAATAACGATAAATAATTAGAAATCCGGCAAAATATCTATCTAAAGAGTTATTCGAAAAAATCTAAAAAAAACACCGGTAGTTTCCAAACATATCGGCCAACATGTACTAGGCTAACCCAATCGTTATCATAGATCAACATGCTTATAGTTTCAATTTTAGGGTCATCTTCCTAGAAAGTGATGAGGAGAAGTTTTCAGTTCATCAATATTTGAATATTCAATACAATTAGCCAAAGAAATTTGTTCTTTGTAACAATTCATCAACTTTAGGTAAATCCTTTTTTTTTCAATTTCAGACTGAGCCCTTCGAAGATTTCCAGTCTTACAAAGGTGATATAATAGTTTGTTTGAAATTTGTCCCACCAGATATGACGGTTCAGAAAAAAGGCAAAAGATCGAGGGGAGCACTCCATGTTCTGGTTAAAGAAGCAAAGTCACTCGCAGCTGTGAAAGCAAATGGAACATCTGATCCCTTCTGTAAAAGGTAAGTTATGTTTGCCAACAGGCTTTCATACACCCCTAACTTTAAAATATTTCAGCTTCTCTTATATTGTACAACGACTCAATACACTGTTTTTTAGTTTTTCAGTTTCTAAAATTATCCTAATGTCTATCTTTCTGAAATGTCACCAGTTTGTATAACCAGCTCGTGTACATGATAAAATTTTCTATATCTACTTCCTTATGTCATCCTAAACCACCTTCATAAAATAGTCAATCCATCTGTTATGAGTTAATAATATGAATGATACATTATATATTTGTATATCACATGGGCTGCTTTCGCCAGTGTTATAATGTCAAAAGAACATTTCTACACATAACACAATTAATTATGGAATATGTCTCCCTATCTTGACATGTTTTTTTGGGTAACCTTCCACAGTCTGAAAATGAAAATATAATCAGCAAAATCTACACAACTGTAGGAAGGGCAAACTAATTTGTTCACCCCGATAAGTTACTGGAAATATAATTTGGTGAACGCATTAACTTATCGGGGTGAACAAATTAGTTCACACTTCTATAGATTTTCCTGATTATATTTTCATTTTCAGACTGTGGAAGGTTACCCAAAAAAACATGACAAGAAACGTTGTTCCTCCACAAAAAAATCACATTCATTCAATATGTGTCCCTAATAGAATAATATAAGGCACTGTTATCTATTTTATTCACCAATTGTCCTTCAGAACGGAGCTCACAAATGCTTGGTCTTTTTGAATAACTTTTCTCTCAATTAAAATGTCCCTTTTGAACTTAGTATAAATGTTTCCCTTGAATTTTTCAAAAAACAACTTGACCTTTTTCTCAATTATTCCAATTCTTATCACCCCAAAAACTCTTATATTGAAATTAATTAATATGATACAAAATCTCGCATAGCCTTTATCACCAATTCTCGTAAACTATTTAGTTTCTCATAGAAACTTAAAAAAATCATTTGTGTTGCCAAATAAGCCAACCAAATCGCTATAAAATGTATTCTCTGGGTACAAATTGTCTCTCGGTCGGACTCTAGTGCTGTATCATGGCTACAAGAAGCCACCCCTTTCTATGATTTATGCAAGTTCAACTATTCCGATGCTCAACAAATGTTCTCATGATCACATGTCTACCCTCGTAATCTAACGAAGCTTTACACTACGGTTATTTGTGTGGTTTACTAAAAGCGTCGCAACTCACCAAATCTGCAACAGTTTTTCCGTCCATTACAGGCTGCATTTCCCAGTCTTCAAGTAATCTCAAAGGTAATTCAAGTTATTTTCGTCCCAACATTTGCTATAGACGCTCACTGAAATTTCGGAAAAGTCACTTTAAGGATTAGGTACTCAAGTAATCCTACCAGATAACAGCGCTCTGTGATTGGATCGAGCATCATAAAATATCATCATCAAATGACATTCCCAGAAAGGACCTAGCCCGCCTATGAAATCATTGCATCGGCATAGGACACAGTGTTGTGGATAAACACTTCAGTAAAATCAGACAGGGTAAACTACATTTTCGGTCTATTTTGTAATTTAGTTCCTCGACTAGAGAACCTCCTCCTTTTTGGTTTCGTCGGTTGAAAATGCCGAATGAGTCTTGAAAATACATACATACAGACACTTTACATTGCAATATTTATCCTTATAAGTAGATCATACAAAATACCAATTTATGCTAACCGACCCAATTCTAACCAATCTTTCTTTTTACAGCTACTTACTTCCTGATAAAGGTCGTAGTTCGAAGCAGAAAACTCCAATCGCCAGAAGGACAATACATCCAGTGTGGAATTACACGTTTGTTTACGATGATGTGACATTACAAGAGCTGGCAGAAAGATGTTTGGAGTTGACCGTGTGGGACCACGACAGACTTGCCAGTAACGAGTTCCTAGGAGGAGTGAGGTTTTCTTTAGGAACAGGTAAATATGTTTCCTCGCATTGAGACATAAGTGCAAAACCAAAGTCACAAAACCAAGTTATTTTAATTTTCCCAAAAATCTATAAAATTTTAGTTAACCATATTTTATGTACAATAAGAGGTGTATTTGTGTTTTGATTCACAACTCATGGTATTTACTAGAATTTTTCTATGGCCCCATTCAATTGTCCCACAGAATTGTTAAGAACGAATGGAACAATTCCTTGGGTATAATATCACAATCATGGTATACATCCACTGCAGAACTGATGGGTTGCAGCCCATGGTTTAACTGCAATGTTTTTGCATACTATAAATGAGGATATTGCCTTATTGATCTCATCAGTTTTCCACATATATATCATAGATATATAAAAAATGAATTTCGCAATGGATATGTATGTCATATCCAAAAATAATTAGGCCGAAGCCAAACTTTTTTGGAGAGTATGATGAAATAGTTATTTAGCATACAGAAAGAAAAGTTATCGCCTAGTGTATTAATGGTGGCTGGCGATTAATGATCGAGATATTTCAATGTTAATGTTCGAGATTATCAATCGCCATTTTAATATACGAGTTGATTACCATTTTTTCCGTCGACCTCATTCCTGGGGTCAACGTGAAATTTTCGAAATCTATTTCCTTCAACTAGGAGAAAACTTACAATATTTGTATTTTAAAATACATACATTTGACAGCGCGAAAGTAATATGATTTGACATTTGAATAATATTCAAATTCGTGTATGTTTTAGTTGACTAAACCACAATTATACATTAATGGACCAAATCGACCCTTTACAGGTTTTTAATGGTCGATTTCGGTGTATGTTTAGTTGCACATATCACAATCATGCATTAAAGAGAAATTGAAGGTTGATAGGGGTCATTGACGTTCGATTTCGTGTAATAGATAGATAGATAAATGTTTATTTTCCAGTAGAGAACAGGATATTGTATAGGAATAGTCAAAATACACCTACATCTAGGTAAATAAAAAATTTAAAATCCAGAACAATATACTTAAAATACAAAATAGAATTTAAAAGCGAAAGAATTCATATTTAAAATTCAGAGTCTGGACCAATGTTCCTAAAATTATTTTAAAATACACATGTTAACATTTCAAGATAAAAATTTACAAACAAGGCAGTACAGTTTCAGGACATAAACTCTGCAACACTATACACACATTTTTCCAGTAAATATTCTCGTATTTGCTTTTTGAATATGTTTGTACTTTTACTTTCTTTAATATAGTTTGGTAGTTTATTAAATACCCTGGGCGTCATAGAGAAAGGAGAGTTGAAAGATACTGTATATTTATTAAAAGGATATCAAGGTCATTTTTAGTTCTGGTATTGAGTTGATGTCTATCTTCGTTGGTACTGAATAGCCTTTATTCTCAAATGAGTATACGGAAAGTTCAAAAATGACTAATGAAGGAACTTGTTTTTTTTTCAATCTTTCAACAGCCGCTATTTCAAAACTACTCCATCGATTTGGCATATCTCAGAAACTAGCGGAGATATCTATAAAAAATATTTTTGTGTCAAATTTCATTCCATTAAGTTGGAAAATGTGGCCTCCAGATTGTCTCCGTTGATGAGTTTTTGACAATTAACATAGTTTGATACCAGAATATACTCACAGATTAATATCGTTTTTTATATTTTTAGACTTTTTGAAATTAAATTTCAGATGCTTTTCCTCATTTGTGTCTCAATACGCATGCTTCTCGTTACATGACTGAAATTTTGACCTGGGTCAAATGCAATTTATTTACATGATGTAGTCAAATAAATCATATCGAAATCTATTTCAATATCAACACTTTATTTTTGTTGTCAGTCTGGCTTCGGTAAAAATCATTCGTGTGAAACATCTCTTCAATATACCATATCAACCTGGAAAAGGGCTGTAGATGTTAATAAGTATACTGTGGCTTTTTTTTTTTATTTGCGTAGAGCTTTTCAAACGATAGATCGAAACATCCTATTGGAAATTTTTTAATATTATGGCATATCTGGCAATGTGTTTAGGAAGTACCTAAGTTATCGTATTGATTCCAGGGTAATTTGAAGTCTGGGATACTTGTTCTCTTGTTTCCATTGAGACGTATAGGACGCAAATTTCAAGTCTTGTCCTTTTTGGGAAAGGTACTATTATTGTGGTTTAGTTATTATGAAATGATGCTCAGCCCATCCGAGGAGCCACCTTCTAGTGATTTCAAGTCCCCTAGCTGTAAGATCCCAGAGGGTTCCTTTCAATTTGCCCCTGACCATGAGGATAGTGTTATCGGCATACCCGAAGCAAGTAATGCCAAAATCAGTCGGTGACCTGAGTAGTTCTTCCGCAACAAGACTTCGTATTAGAAGTGTCAGTACCCCTTCCATCTTATCTGTATGTCATTTTCATTTCAGTGATTCTTAGTAGTTAGCATTTGGCACATCCGTGGGGATGTAGTCTTTGTTTTTACGGAGGAAAATTCTTTATAATACTCCAAGTATTGGTTCTGCCTTACCCTGGTAGTGTGAGACTCCGGGGATCCGTATACTCAATAAAAACCATCCCTAGGCCACACCCTTATCCAGAACTATCTTGCAGGCATCACTTCAGATATGAGAGAGAGGGAGAAATATGCGTTTATTGTCTGAAGAAAACAGGTTCTTATTGACAAACGTTAGAGTAAATAATAATATATAAAAACACCATTAATTAAAATCTAAAATATTCATGAGAAGCAGGTGCACTGCACATTTTAAAATTTGGACTTTTTTATCACGTACACAAGTAATCACAATATCATTGCTAATCGTGGTTACATTAAAAACAGGTTTTTATTGACAAACTATTCGCAGTTCATTAAAAGTAATATCAAATATTATAACTTTTAATAAATTTTATTGTGGTTACATTATAAAATTTAAAACACTACAAATATTAATGACACACAAATGCATTTGTCTTAATACATTAAAGCACCATTATAAAATTCTTCCAAATTATAATAGGTCTTATCAATCAGTAGTTCTTTTACGATTTTTCTGAATGCACTCAAAGAAGACTCGTTTTTAAGGTTTGTAGGGAGTTTGTTATACATCTTGATACCATTATAAATCAGTTGGTCTGTCGGGAATTATAGTTTAACCAAGTTGTGGTATTGAAAACGGATACTTTATTGTGGATCAGACTAACAGTTTTGTGAATAGTGGCCTGCAGGAGTCTCTCATTTTTGTCTTGCACATATACCTAATGACCCTTTTTTGAAGAACAAAAACACTTTGGATCATTTAACACCCTGTTGCCAGTTTTTTATTCAGGTGTAATATATATGTTCTTCGAATTTGAGTTTATTGTCGATGTGTATTCCTAAGAATTTTGTTTTTGATTTTATATCCAGGTTGTTATTGTCTAATCTTATGACTGGCATATTACACTTGAAGAAAATAATATTTGTTTTCTTAAAATTTAATGAGAGGAAATTTGAATCGCACCAGCTTTTTACGCTTTGCATTTCTGCAGATATTCTGTTTTGCCACAATAGGGTAGTGTCATCAGCAGAAAGGTTATTCTGGCACTGATCCTTAAGTGAGTGATATCATTTATATATAGAAGGAATAGATTGGGCCCCAGAATAGAACCTTGGGGGACTACTGTTTCGGTTTTACCAATGTTTGAGTCAGTTGAAAGTCTTACAAACTGTGTCCTGTGTGATAGATATGACTCAATCCAGTGTATAGTATTGTTATTAAAACCATAATATTTGAGCTTCTGCAGCAGAATATCATGATCCAACAAAGTCAAAGGCTTTTTTAAAATCACAGAAAACAGCTGCAGTAGAAGCACCAGTGTTAAGTTCACTGTATAGTTCCTGTAAAAGGTTAAAAATGGTATCATTTGTATTTTTATTATTTTGAAAGGCAAATTGTTGGGTAGTTAGGATGTTATTAGTGACAAGGAAGTCCATTATGCGCTTTTTGACTAGTTTTTCGATGATTTTTGCTTAAAGTTGGTATAAGAGCTATTGGTCTGTAGTAGGATGGGTCGTCCTTGTCAACTCCTTTGTGAATGGGTATTATTACAGAAAGCTTTAGGAAGTCAGGGAAAATGCCTTTTTCGAAGGAATCGTTTATTATTATAGCAAGGACATTCAGGACACAGTCTCGGAGACATTCAAAAATTCTGATGGACATACCGTCAAATCCTGATGTTGATTTTGTTATCTGCATTTATCATAAGATTTTGATAGTAGGATTCTTCCGCGGCATCAATTACTCGTCTATATATTTTCCTATATTGATTATAGTGTTTAGGGAAGTCAGTGTTAGTTGTGAATTTTCTAATATAGTGAAGTGATCGCATATTTGCTGATGCCGCTCTTATTCCTTTGGTTAACCATAGCTTGGTCTTGATTCTTTAGATGGGAAATGACTTGTTGAAAATTTGTACCAGGTCTTCATAAAATGTTTCAAAGTTATGTGTGTTCCCCCAGTTATGTTCCAAGGTTGATTGATAAAATCTATTATAATTGTTTTTGCTGTACAAACGCCCATAACTGTGTTTCTCATTAATATTTTCTATTTTTTAAGTAATTTTTGATTAAATAGCTTCATGATCTGGAAGTTTTGATGAAATTACTTCGCACCATATTTGGTTCTTGTTTATATTACTACAGAGATAATCGATACGCCTTCCCTTTTCCTACGATCCTCTACTAAGATGGCTTCAGTCTTGTGAGGGGCTATCTCTAGCCTGTGATCCGTAATCCATCCCGCAATCTTCTCTAAACTCTGGTTGGCCGTTCTTATCAGCACTTCCTTGCTGTTTGCCACGACCGTGATTGCAAGGTCGTCTGCATAAGCAACGGTAGTGCAGTTCTTTGGTAACTCAAGGAGTAGCACACCATTATATAAGATGTTTCACAGTGTGGGACCAAGTACTGAGCCTTTTGGCACGCCCTGTGTGAGCCCATGTCTAACCTACCAAAGCTTAGGGTTCTTTTCTTCTAATAGTTTTCAATTAACCGCCTCAGGTGCCAGCTGATTTGCAGGCGTCGCAGTTCCTGTTTGATAAAGTGTCATTTGGCAGTATTGATGGCGTTCTTCACCTCAATCTTGTTAATGACTCCCCAAGTCCTGCGGCTTCCATTCATCGTGACCATAACAGTCTGAATTGCACCAACGGTTGATAATCTAGCCCTAAATCGAACTGTGTGAGTGCGATGACTGTCCTATCATCCAGTTCTTTAACCAGTCTTGCCTTGACCAGATACTCGTACACTTTCCCCAGACAGTCTAATAGGTATATCGGCCCATATCTCAGTGCAATGCGTGGGTCACCTTTAGGAATTAAAATGGCTTTGCCCTTAGGAATTAAAATGGCTTTGCGCTTTTTCCACGTGTCCGAGAAGACTCCTCTGGATATAAGCCATTTAGGAGATTTAGGAGAGTGTATGATATCATCTCATCTGCCAGTTTCACTCCGTCCGGACCAGGCGATCTTTTATTTTCCAGGTTTTATACGGCTTCGGTGAGCTCAAGGATGTTAAAGAGGGATAAGGGGTCTCCACTGTACTCCCACTAGTTCCAAGGTCTAGGTTCGCGTTGTCTGTTTCAGGAAATAACTCTCTAAGAAGAATCTCCTTGCGCCCTTGCCCAATGTCGTAGGGTGCCCTAAAGCCCTCGTTGCGAACCTGTAACCCTGCCCTCACAGATCCTCCTGGGGATGTAGTCCTGTCCACTCCCTTGATCAAAAGTGCTATTTTCTAGACATTTTACCACTGCCACTGCAGTCGAAATTCCACCTACCACTCTTTATGATGTTCAATGATTTTGATAAATGTATTGTTAATTGTTTTGGATTTTTTAATCTAACTATAACTACATGACCTATCTTGTTTTTTAAATTTCATCCATACCCATTATTCAGGATAATGGTTCAAAATAATTTATACACTATTTATCTCAATAAAGAGAAAAATGCCTTCAACATGTATATCAATTTGTAGTAAAAATTGTTCTATTGAATTGTGTAACATCTGACCCATAATTCAATCATAGCTTTAAACTAGCACTGTCTCCTCAGTAAATTGTGGGTAAAAAACTTATATAGCAAGAGCTATTTTTACCATTAATCCCTAGTTAGCAAAAACGTCATACATATATATACCTACTTCAAAATAATGAACTTTTCCGGTGACCTCGTGTTAACGAGTCTGTTTAATCTACACGAAATCGATTGTTAATGACCCCTATTAACGTTCAATTTCTCTATTAATGCATAATTGTGATATATGCAGACGAACACATACCGAAATCGACCATTAATAACCTTTTAATGGTCGATTTCCCTATTAATGCATCACTGTGGTATATAATAATTATACACGAACTCAAATACTATTCAAATGTCAAGTCATATTACCCTCACTCTGTCGAATTTGTGTATTTTAAAATCCAAATATTGTAAGTTTCCTCTTAGTTGAAGCAAATGGATATTGAAAATTCCACGTTGACCTCAGAACTGATTCTCGAATACTTTGGAGGATTATCTCAAAGGAATGAAACATTAATGGTCTTACCCCAGTGTAGGAACGTTGGTCTGATTTTCTGAAATTAATTTCTATTTGAAATCTGAACTGAAACTTAGTGCATTGTTAGAAGATTTAGTGCCCCAAAACCAAATAATATATGAAGAGAACGACTATTTCATAAAAATACACTTCATCACCTGTATCATGCCAAGCAGGAAGTACTGCAACCGACAGCTGCTTGTGAACTGATGCACTAAGTTATCTTTCTCATTTTTTCGACAACTAAATAATGAATATATTTTTCAGGTAAACACTTTGGCAAAACTGTTGAATGGATGGACGCAACAGGAAGAGAACTCAGCCTCTGGAAGAACATGTTAGAAAAGCCCAATTTCTGGGTAGAAGGATGTCTTTCGCTGAGATCCAGCCTGGACACCCGTGTATCATAACAAAAATACTCCAGAAATATATTTTGAATTCATATGTAATGTTTCAATAATCATCAATAATTTTCAAATATTGTTAGTATGTTGCTGAAATGTACATGGGTTTAAAATGTGTAATCATTTTAATATGTAAGTAAATTTTTATTACTAGTTATTTAATGTATACCTTTTTAGGTAATTGTAACTCTAACAAACTGATATATTTTCTTATATGTAATAATAAATGTTTTATACGTTCATTTAGTTTTTGTATGGATCGATCAATCAATCAATCAAAATATACTTTATTGTCGAAAGATGGACATCTCATTGACAAAGCAATAATACATAGATACAATTAAAATAATGTCAGTCTGGAATTAGGTGCTAGTGACGAACAAAACCACTATAAGTTACTAAGACCAAACCTGACAACAACAATGAAATCAGTAAGTATTGCATATGAAAATCCATGTGAATCCGGGGATTGCTGACCACGCCTGGACTGAGCACCATCGAATTCTATGGGACGACGCAAGTGTTCTACATAGAGAGGAGCATTGGTTCAAACGAAAGTTCAAAGAGGCCGCCTACATCGAAGCCAATAACGCCGCGGACTGCAGAGGTGCGAAACTACACCACCATACCGCGCGATATTACATGCACCACTGCGCATGGCGGGCATTACACCGACAGACATATAAATTGGTAAGTAGCACCTAAACTTGTCAGTATTCACCTGAAGACGATTGCAGATACAAGCATTCCAAATGTCGTGAAAACCTGTTAAATCCATTTAGACGATGGACGTCTGAAACGAGAGTAATCACTATAAAGTTAACAATTGAGAGGGAAAAAATAAATATTAAAATGTTTGTCTATCATTCATCCTGTTGTCTTCTTACATTCAGGAAAAAAACACATTAAAAGTAGAATTATAAATAAAATATTAGATATAGATGAACAAATAGTCACACTTTAACAGGAAAATGAAGCAGTAATAAATAAAATATATTAATAAGTAAATGAAATAAATGGAACTATAGCCACTAGAATAGAATAGAAATAGCATAGAATAAAAATGTATTCATCATTGAAAGATTTCATACATGTATTATATACAGATGTAAAAAACTTTATCAGACTAGTTCGAACATATACAGCCACTAAGCTTATCTAAAGTTATATTGTATAACATAAATAATTAAGTTAATTGAACATATTAAAAAAAGGGTAAGACCATTAATAAATAAATCAAGATATTCCAGTGAGTTGAAATTGTGAGAGTTATATGTTTGTACAAGTAATATCAATATAGCATCTAGGATTGTAAAAATTCTTCAATAGAATAGAATGCATTTTTTGCAAGATACTCAATCAAGTAATGAGTTTTTGAATTTACTGTAGCTACAAACATCATTTGATATGGTTGAGCTGCTCTATAGATTTATGATCGAATCTTATGAGGAAACTGTAATCATATGAAATATTTTTTTGCTGGAAGAGCATGAAGACTTTTATTTGTGTTAATTAGTAGGCCATTATTTTTACACCAGTTTGAGAATTAGGTTGGGACATGATTTTTTTTAATCGAATATTTAGAATCTATGCATACGACTTCATTATTAAATATTTTTACTACGTTTCTAAAACAATTTTTGCCTAGTTTCAAAACGCCTCCATGACCTTGGAGAGAGAGCATGACGTCACAATACTGTTGGGCCCGTTGATCCTCTCTTCTGCAGTAGGCAGCGAGCACGTGTTGCTGCCGCTAAAATTGTGAAGTGTTTATTGTTCGCGTTGTTATCAATATTCATATTGTAATTATTAAAATGCTACTCTCAAAAGAGTTATTGTTAGTGTTATATGTCTGGTTGTGAGAATTCAACAAGAAAAACACCGCAAAAATTATAACGCAATTGTTTTGCTGCGGAGATCATTTCACTTTGAAGGATGATATGAAAAACTACATACAGTATTCATTGACGGGTACTGCAAGAAAATTGAAAAAAGACTGTCTGCCCCACATTTTCAATGAGCAGCTTGTTGCAAATTTGAGGCTGTAACTGGACCATATCGCAACTCATGCCACAATGAAGAGTCGTTTTGAGACCTACTCGAAAGTTCTGCTTCTATCATGATATGATGAATAGACAAACAAAATAATATCGAGTAAAGTGCACGTCAATTTGTTTTTCCTGAGCTGCCACTGAAAATTCGCGTAAAAATTATTTTTTCGCATCGTTTGTGTATGGCCAGCAGAGTTATCGAATTAAGATAGGACTTTTATGAATTTTTTAGTTGTTCCTACAGTAGATAAAACGGATTTTTTACAATAGCACAGTACTTCAGTAACAGCCTGTTCTTCATTCCGGCATTATAACCACATTAAAAAAGCTTATTGCATGTTTACTACCCCATGAAAACAAAGAAAGGGCTGCTGCTTAAAAAATGTTGTGCTAGTGGCTCAGTGGTATGATCGTTAGTAGTAGCCACTGTTTCTACCCTGCGGAAATTCGATTCTCGCAGCCGGCGAAGTTTTTCAAGGCCCCAAGAGTGGTTTCGGATCCCACTATGAAAGGTAAGGCCTCCGTGATCTTAACACGTACAAGTTTTCATTAACTTCTGAGGGTTAGTCAAACAACTAAGAAAGTGGTTAAAAACATTTTTTAACAAAAGTTACTGACAAGTTCTATGAATTTTCAGGTGGTTTCCGACAGCGTCAAAAAAAGTAGTGCAATAAATTTCTGGTTGTAAGTTCCCATAAAAACTTTTTAACAAAAAATTAAACCGACGAAAAACGGAACTGAAAAGAAAATAAACCTTTTTAGTCTTAATAACTAAGCTCCTAAACTAATGTAAGTAACTAATTTTGAGTCGGCGCCAAACAAACAAGCAAATGAGTTAGGTAAAGCATAAAATGATCGCATCAAGATGCGTGGTGACATTTTGATAATTTTTTTGAAGTAATTTAATGATCTTCGTTGTTTGTTTGTTTGGCGCCAAAATTAGTTACTTATATTAGTTTAGGAACTTAAATATTAAGACTGAGAAGGTTTATTTTATATTTTGCTTTTCAGTTCCGTTTTTCATCGGTTTAATTTTTTGTTAAAAAGTTTTTATTTTTCAATTTTTTGTGGCTGAAATCTACTAATTTCTATAAAATCTGGTTTGTTTCGGTCCATTACAACTTCAAGCTGTTGAATCTTCCTTGGTGCCATGTCCTGGATATTTAGGTGCATAATGGTCAGAGATGCTTCCTCATTCTTCCAATCATCCTTTGATTGAATCGATGCTTCAGTGTTTCCTTCTGCCCGTTCATTAGCAAAGCGTTTCGCTAGACAGGTTTGTTTTTGTTCTTAAAAATCTCCCTCATATGGTCGAATCAATTTGAATGATGTTGGTGTGTATGGTATTTCTTGAAGTCAAAGCGTCATATAGCAACGCTTTTTAGCCAGTTGTTCGGGTTATACAGTTCATCTTGCAGACTGAAGTCAGTACTTAGCATGAAACACTTGTTTTGTGTAGCAGGGGTTTGTAGTTCCTTGATGTTAATTTTCGCCTCTTTGCAACAATTAATTTTATATCTGTATGTCATCCATATCTTTGTCAATGTATTCTTGAACACTATAAAATACCTGTTCAATAAGAACTTGTTTTACAGACTTCTTGAACCGATCATATTCTAGCTGCATTATAGATAATCGATTTTTTAAATCAAATTTGATGATGGAATGGACAGCATTAGCTTGTCATTTTGGCGTGTGAAACAACGATAACAATAACATCGCAAGATGATTTGTTCTTACGTATACTAGGCACACAGTTTCTAGGATGAATAAAGAAGAAATTGTAAGTAATTTTTGCTCCTTGAACAAGGGTTTACAAGACACTCTGGGCCCGGCATTGCACAGGTATCGAATAGCGCGCTTTTGAAGAATAAATATTGCATTGAAGTGCTGTTGGTTGCAGGTGCCCCAGAATGATATGCCATACCTTGGATGTGATTCAATTACAGCGTGGTACACAATTTTTGCGGTCACAATACCCAATTCCTTCGATACCATTCGTAAAGCACAACATCCTGAAGGCTGGTTTTTTGCTCATTATTTTTATACGATTATTAAAATTGTGGTTGTTGTCCAAGTTGATTCCAAGAAATGTATTGTATTTCTTATTTCATATAACATCACTACCCAAGGGAATGCCTGATAAATTACAATTAAATCACAGGTTGGTTTTTGCTATATTGAAGGAAAGCAGATTGGAGTGGAACCACTCTCTTACACTGATAATATCTTGTGCAATTTTGTTATGAAGATTGTTTTCCTTGGTGTCATGCCACATGATGGTTTCATCACCCCCAAAAATGTGAACATTCCATTAGATTATATATTAGCCAGACCATTAAAATATAACAAGAGTACTGGTCCTAGTACCGAGCCCTGAGGCTCACCGTGCCTGACAAAAGCCAGTATCTGGCAGCGTGTCAGTTCTCACATCTTGGGTCCGTTGACTCAGATATGATTCGATCCATTTAAGACTTTGATTTCTGAACCAATAGTGCTGGAGTTTGTGCAGCAGTATTTCGAACAAGTACCAGAAAACTGCTGCACACACCTTTTTCAAGTTGAACTCTGAATAAAGACTTTTCAACACATAGAAAATGGCATCAGTACTCTTTTTGAATTGAAAGACAAATTGTTGAGGATTAAAGATTTTGTGGGTAGATATAAAATTCATCAACCTAACTATGATTTTTCCAAGGGTTGGAATAAGCAAGACTGGTTGTTTTGCAGTAAGAGTCATCTCATCAGAGTTGAATACATCTGCAGCAAGAGCAGTCTATATCTGAGATATCTTAGTAAAGCTAAGCCCAGAGAACCGTGTCAACCCTTATTTATAGCGCATTGACTTCATCTTCATTCTAGAGAGTGTATGTATGATCCATAAAAAATGTGGTACTAACATTCATTCGATGCCACTAAACAACACAAGGAATGAAAATTCATGGTTTCCCTACTTATTCCCAGAAGTATATTAATAAAGAAATCTATTATTTACAATGCCAAGAAAATGTTTAATCACCTGCCTTCATAAATTCGTTCATTGGTAACATATATTAATTTCAGAAAAACAGTTGAAGAGCTACTATTGAATAAGTAGGTAAATCTTGCAAGAATTTTATGAAGATAGATTTAAATAAGTATGTAAATTCTTAATTCGTTTTTGTATTTTCTAATTGTTCAATATCTTCTTTTTTATAGTATAAATTTTACCAGTATATGTTCCACTTAAATGTTTTGTTCTTGTACATGTGTATGATATTTTACATGAATTTTATAGTTTTAATATTACTTATAGTACATCACATACTTTGTCAACAAAAACTTTTGGTTTTCAGCACAATACTTTCTTCTTCTTCTTTGATAATTGTGCTTTAACAATATTTTTTGACAGTCGGTCAGCTATGGATCATGAAACAAATATGTGGTCTTATTTGTATAATACAACATTGGCAAGGTTTCTTCACATACAGTGAGTTTTTCAAATTTGAGGTATTTCGGCAGTGCCACAAAGATATTTGCCGATTATAACTATTCATTAGTATTTTCAAAGTGCCAGATCAGTCAGCACTCAGTGATGAAATGAAAATCAACTCATAAAAATAAATGTAAATGAGGAAGACTCTTCAGTACATCTAATTATGATACATTTTATAAAATTCGGATACAGAAAGATTGGAATGCTTGCTTGGGAACTGATAACCCTTTCTTGTCTTATTATAATATCCTCATATATTGCTTCAACCAAGCATTTCCCATTATAAAAATCAAATTGAAAAGTAAAAATAAAACAAAACTCTAAATTTATGGAACTATGGGGAACATTTTAAAATGGTATGAATCATATTACATCTGTTCAAATGGAAATAAAATTATGGGTACCTCGAGGGTCTGTTCTCGGCCTATTACTTTTTTAAGAATATAAATGATTTGGCCGACATATCAATTCAGGAAAAGTTGCTCACTTTACAAAACAATATAGAAAAAGATCTACAAGAAGTTAAAAGTTGGTGTGATGCAAATTTATTAACTTTCAATGTCTCAAAAAAAACTAACATTTAAATGTAATATAGACCAGGTCTTTCTAAATTAATAAATTATTGTTGATTCAAAACTAGAGAATATATTTTTAGGTCTATATATTGATAACAGAAAATGTGAAAATCACATTAACAGATTATGCAAAAAATTGTTCAAGTTGCTATGCCATAAGAGCAGTTTCCAACACTCACGACCTTCTGTCAGCAAGAAATGCATACTTTGCACTTTGCGAGTCTCACTTGTGTTATGGAATACCTTTCTAGGGTGTAAGCTCCGAGTATTTAACTAATGTTGTATTTAAAATTAAAAAAGGGCTCTCTGTTATATATTACGAGCAGGAAAGCGAGATTCTTGTAGACCGATTTTTATTTATATCGCAAGAAATTTTACCATTAGCTTGCGTTTTCATTCTGGAAACTGTTTGCTTGCTCCACAAAAAACAGAAGGATACCATTATGTCCCACCACATGACTTGATTTACACATAACATTACTCTTCCTTTCCAAAAAAAAATACTTAATAAATATTACTGTTCCATAGGAAAAAAACGATCAGATAATGTCCCGTCTGCACCTAACCCACTGGAATACATGAACAATATAAATAATTCACAAAATTTCATACTATCTGACACTTATTTATGTGAAGTGATAATAGTATATTACGTATCAAGTGTTGTAAAAAGCATATTACGCACGAATGGAAAAATTGCTTTACAACACGCATTACGTACTATTCTTTACCTACGGCCATATACAGTGTGCCAAAAAGTCTGGACTACTTTTCATTATTATTAGGTATTGTAAATGATGCTTAAACACGTCGATTTTTTATTTTAGTTGTCGTTTTTTGTTGTTTGTTGTTTGTTTCATGTATACACAGATATCTAAAAACTAGTTATGACAGAGTACTTCATTTCTTTTTTAGTCTCCAGTCCATGAATCTACTGTAACTATTTTTGTATCGTTCGCGGGATTTACTTGGCAGTAAATCATTCGTTGCCAATGTTGCCATTGCCATGACGTTGGGAGGAGTTAAATTTTCGTTCTCACTATCACTTGACATATTGAAAATGTAGGTATTCTTTATCAAACAGTATGTATCTTATAATTATTAACTAGAACTTATTTGTGTTTCAAAAAAGGTGGTTTGTATTATTTTGATTTTGACAGTTGCTATGACTACGCTGTTGACGGGCGATTGCGCGATCATGACCTGCTTGCGGAATAATTAAATGTTCCGCTTACTTTTAGGTATAAATTTTAATATATTAAAACTGTGCGTTTTGTTTACGAAAACTGTGCGATTTGTTTACCGTGCGTTATGAGCTATTTACTGAGGCTGTCTGTCGTGTTTTTGCCTATTTTCTACAGTGGTCTTAGGTAAACAAATATAAAACGAAAAACGAATGCATAACACCCCAATAAAAATCTCGAGAATATTCTAATTTTCAAACTAGAATTCAACTATAGACCCACCTCACTTATAGCAGCTCTAGGAAAAATCATAAACTAGTAAAAGTAAGACTAATGATACAAGTGTTTCTTGCTAAGTGCTGACTTCAGTCTGAAAGATGAACTGTAAAACCTGAATAACTGGCTAAAAAGCGTTGCTATATGACGTTTTGACTTCAAGAAATACCATAACATCATTCAAATTGATTCGACCATATGAGGGAGATTTTTAGGAACAAAAACAAACCTGTCTAGCGAAACGCTTTGCTAATGAACGGGCAGAAGGAAACACTGAAGCATCGATTCAATCAAAGGATGATTGGAAGAATGACCATTATGCACCTAAATATCCAGGGCATGGCACCAAGGAAGATACAACAGCTTGAAGATATAATGGACCGAAACAAACCAGACATTTTATGTTCATCAGAACATTGGCTCACAACACCAGAAATCAAAGTACTAAACATATATAATTACAACTTAGTAAATAATTACTGTAGAGAAAATATATGGTCATGGTCCTCTCAAAGAAAAGTTATGTTCTCAAACCTCTTGCCTTTGAAAATATAAAAAAAAAAAAAAATTCCAAACTGCAAAAAATGCCAACTATATATTATAACAGTATACATAACACCAAACAGTGATTTTAACAC
The DNA here is from genome assembly GCA_018342105.1 of Gonioctena quinquepunctata. Lineage (NCBI taxonomy): Eukaryota > Metazoa > Arthropoda > Insecta > Coleoptera > Chrysomelidae > Gonioctena > Gonioctena quinquepunctata. The sequence goes on from JAFIRS010001186.1 coordinate 202,742, forward strand.
ATTTGTGAATGGAATCTATGATCTGATGTGTAACCTTTACAAAAAAAATAACTACTACATTCTATGCGGTGATATAAATAAAGACCTACTAACCGATCACCTGGAATCGCGAAAAATAAAAAATATCTTCTGCGAATTCACACGTATCAATAAGGGAATAGATGTTCCTGCTACAGGTGTATATGTTGAGGACACTCATCTGTCAGATCATAGATTACAACTATGCAAGTTTGTGATACCAACACGCCAGAGCAAGAACACTTTCTATAGCCGTAATTACTCAGATGATAACCTGATAACTTTCAGGAACCTACTAATAAATGAAGAATACAAAGAGGTACACAAATTCACATATGTAAATCAATGTTTCAATATGTTTTATACAACATTTCAATTCCACTACTATAATGCATTTCCGCTTAAGAAAAGAAGGGCCAAAAATAGTAAAAAACCATGGATAACTAGGAACATCAAAGAACTACATCAAATGGTATGTGATATGGATAAAATAGTTAAGGCTACAAATAATGAAGTCATAAAAAATCAATATAAACAAGTCAGATATCCATATGAAGAGGTAATAAAGAAAACCAAAACAGAGTTCAGTAATAATTGAATATTAAATACAAATAACTCAAGTAAGGAAAAGGGAAAATTATTAACGAAAGTAGAAATGTTACAAAAATAGTAATACAACTGAACTCACTATTAACAATGATACAATCACAGATTGGGAAATAATCGGTAATCACTTCAATGATTTCTTTATGCATATTGAGAAAACTAGAGTCATTTTCGATCAATAATCTATTTCTAGACCCGACAACCCCAAACGAGGTTCAAGAGATTATCAATAAAACAACAAAAACCCCAACCCCAGATGTAGATGGAATACATGGAAAAACTCTGAGAACAGTCAGTGACCTTATATGTCACCTTCTATCATACATAATTGATAAATCGTTTTGTGCAGGGAAACTCTCAAAATATCAAAATCTATGCCCATATACAAAAATAATCAATAAAAAAATGAAGTCAACAACTACAGAAACGCATGTCTGCAATCACAATTAGCAAACATATTTGATTATAGTTATTATAAAAGATTAAGTAAATTTACTGAACATAACAAACTTATTCCTGATTGTCAGCATGGTTTCAGGCAGCAAATATCAACATCCACTGCAATAAATGAACTTTGTGATCACATATACACAAACCTTAATGAGAAGCAATTTCCAGCTTGCTTATTTTTTTATCTTACTAGAGCCTTCGACACGGTTCACTATGAACTTCTTATCGAAAAACTCTACCGAATGGGAATTAGGGGGGTGGCCAATGACTGGGTTGCCTCATATCTGAAAAACAGGGTGCAGGTAGTAGTTATCGAAACGGTAAAATCAGAACCCGCTCTAGTAACAATGGGGGTAACACAAGGCTCAACACTGGCTCCATTATTTTTCATAATATTTATGAGCGATCTAATACTCTTAGCTATGTCACCAAGCAAAACTGTAATATATGCAGATTATACAAGTCAAGTAGTTGCAAAAAATAACCTTCCACAATCGATAACCTGCAAACAAAGCTGCAGAAGAATTAGGTTGGGACATGATGTGAAAAATCAGTATAAAACCAATTTTATTACAGAGATTGATCACTGAGAAGGATAATACCGTTGAAAAAAACTATTTTCGCCATAAATTTTTCGTTAAAAATGAGTTTAAAAATCTGTGCAGTGGCATTTCGGTAGCGTGACGTCACCAAACTCTGACCGCCTACATGCATCGTGTGGAAATTACAGTAGATGAAGAAGATGTCATTCAAAACGTTTCCTGTTTGGATTGTGCAGCTGCGAAAGCCATGAAAATGGAAAAATCGAGTATTGAGATATTTGTTTTTGAAAGGCAATCAAATACGAGTTGGACGCTGTGTACAGGAACTCTGCACCATCATTTACCGCTGTGAAATTTTGGGCAGCTGAATTTGAGCGTGGCCCTACCAACTTGGATGATGAACGTTCAGTACATCCAAAAACTGCAACCACTGACAATAACTTTATATACATACAGATCTGGAATAAAATTATCGCCATATAGGTCCAGTCGATCAGTACAAAATACAACAGATATACGCAATGGATAATCTAGTATTCAACTGGACCACTGTAGACTGTTGGGTTCCAGTTAAGTACTTGATTATCCATCGCGTATAATATCTGTTATATTTTGTACTGGTCGACTGGAACGATATACCCATAATTTTATTCCAGATCTGTATAAGCACCTAGTCTTAGTAGGACCTGCATGTGCAACCTAAAGATAAATATTAATTAAAATACTTTATTACAGTTAAATGTTATTGTATTATCTAATCTAGAGTTAAAAAGTTAAAATATTAGCTACTACAATAGAGTGGTGAGCTGTAGAGCTGGCGATGAACAATTTGTAAAACTGTAGTGGAGATTAATTTAGGTAGGTTATTCTTAAATTATGTTTGAATATTGTGAGTAGTTTTTGTGATATGGATCTTTGGAAAACAATTTATAGTTTACTATGTCATCGCTCAAGTTCACCAAATGGTGCTAGACGACCGTCGAATTGAACTGAGAGAGATAGCAGAGGCTATGAATATGTCCAAAGAACATGTTTGTCACATATTGCTTGAATAATTAGGCATAAGAAAGCTGCCCGCGCGTTGGGTGGCGCGTTTGCTCACGTTAAACCTGTTCTTATGAATATTTCCAACGCTCTGTTTTGGCAATTTGGGCGCAATAAATCAGACTTTTGGCTTCAATTAATTACTGTAGATTAAACTTGGGTATACCATTATACCCCAGTAAATAGGTCATTTCATGTAAGAATGAGCTTGACATTCTATTAGTGCTTAGTAACGCTGATAGGGGATACAGTGAGGCTTGTAGGGCAAAAAAGCGGGAATACAATAGTCTTTTAAAATATTTGAGGGGTGCTCACTATAAAAAAAAATAATATTGAAAAAATAAATCAAATGTGTCTGGCAGATTGTTAAGAAAATTAATGGTACTGGCACTGAGCAAGTTGATCAAACTTCACAAATTCCTAGGGAACCTAAAGATATTTGTTCAGAATTCTACAGATTTGTACTCGAGGCAGAACTTAACAGAAACTCAACCCCGAAACTCCCTTTTCCTGTAGTATTTTCCATAACAAATCCTTTTTCGTAACGCCAGTAACTCATGTTGAAATTCTTAATATAATCTCAAAACTGAAAAATAAAAAAAGTGCAGGCATGACGGGATCTCAGCGAATCTGCTGAAATATAGTACGGAAGAGATTGTAGAGCCCTTGTGACACATTATCAATAATCCATTCAAATATGGTATTTTTCCCAACCAATTAGAGTTAGCCTTGGTTAAGCCTTTGTATAAGAAAGAAGACAAAACTAAGCTAGAAAATTATAGGCCCATCAGTATATTATCAAGTTTCTCTAAAAAATTTGAAATCGCAATGTGCACAAGAATCCAGCAATTCTTACACTCCGGAAAACTCATAAGTGGGTCACAGCATAGCTATCTCAAGGACAAATCTGTTGAAAGAGCCACATATGAGTTTGTAGATAAAATTTCAAATGGGTGGGAGATAGGGAACATTTCCATGGAAATGTTCCTGGACTTTTCAAAGGCCTTTGATAGTATAGATCATCAGATCTTAGTTGACAAGATGGAGCATATGTTCTGGAATGGATAAAATGTTACATCACCAATAGGTGGCAGAAAGTCTGTATAACCCGAGAAGGACGACCATTTTTTTCAAGGGAAGGCCACTTACATCTTGTCATTGCCCTGTGTAGCGTCTGGGCCCAATCCTTTTTGTTTTTTATGTTAACAATCTTGCAAGAGAGATACTTGATAATAGATCCCATCTTGTCAATTTTGCCGACAATGCAAACCTGTTAACATTAGCGCAACACTGTCGGATCTTCTAAGCATTTCTTTAGATCGCTTAAAGGCAGCTCAGGATTGCTTTTAAAAAATAGATTGATTCTTAATAAAGAAAAGACAAATTGTGTTTGTTTCCGTACAAAACAGCAATTTGGAGATCCCTGAAGAAATTTTACTAGACAATCAAAATGTAGTATTGTCAACCTACAGCATTTGGACTAGTCTAGGAACCTGAGTGTTGTTTGCAGAAAAATCAGCATGGCATGCTATTCATTAAGAGTTATGTCAAAGTATTTAAACTTGGAACACCTTAAAACTGTATATTTTGCAAGTATCTACTCAACGCTCAGATAAGGTATGTTCAGGGGCAGAGGAAATGATGTTGGTAGAACATTCAGTGCAAAAAAGAGCTATAAGAACCATGCTCAATTGATGTAAACAAAACTCTTGAGGAGCTTGGATTGTTGACACTGGCAGGTCTAAATATATATATATATAGATATATATATACATCTTACTATAATTGAAGCGTCCATATAAAAATGAAGCTTGGAGCGTCCATGTCTGAAAATTAAATATATTATATCTCACTTTACTTACGTTAGGGCGTCCTTTCATCAGTATATCATCGGGGCGTCCTCAATATACGGCCCACTTTCATTCCATAACCTGTTGATCGTCCTTGGTGTATACCGTCATTTATTCATTAATCATGAGAGCATCGTGCGGTGTTGCCGATATAAGTGAACATCAATAGAGTGAGTTTATTATTTCATGAGCTCAAACATTGAATGCACTAACTCAGTTCTTGTTTATTATCTTTTTCCATTAAAAATTGCTTCATGTCAATTCGTTTGATTTAATTTATGTTATTAAATTCTTTACATATTTTCATTACAAGTCATTCTGTCATTCTTTCCGGTTCAAAATTTCGAATCCATTTTTGGAGCACTTGCCGACATCCGATTGAGCTGAAATTATTCCAGTGAAAATACATTATGAAATTTTTGTTAGAGAAAAAACAAAATGGCGGCTTCAAGATGGCGAGTTTTGTGATTATGGTTCGATTCATTTCGAAATTGGTATGTGGGGGTTTTCGGGGACAGAGATTGTGAATTCTTTGTCCAAATTAAAAAATTCAAGATGGCGGACAAGTTTTGTGATTATGGTCCGATTTTATTCAAAATTGGTGTGTGGAGGTTTTCAGGGTCGGAGACTATGAACTTTTGTCAAAATTCATAAACTTAAAATGGCGGCTTCAAAATGGCCGAAGAGTTCTGTGATTATGGTCCGATTCTATTCAAAATTTGTATGTGGGAGTTTTCGGAGTAGGAAATTATGAATTTTTCGTTGAAATTTATGAAATTGAAATGGCGGCTTATGGAATTTTTGTAAGAGAAAAAAACAAAATGGCTCTCCAAGATGGCGGACGAGATTTAGGTAAATGGTCCCATTGGATTCAAAATTGGTATGTGGGGTTTTCAGGGTCGAAGATTATGAATTTTTCTTCAAAATTCATAAAATCAACATGGCGACTCCAAGATGGCCGATGAACTCTGTGTTTATGGTCCGATTCTCTTCAAAATTGATAAGTGGAGGTTTTCGGGGTCGAAGATTATGCATTTTTAACAAAATTAACAAATTCGAGATGACGGACGAGTTTTGTGAGTCGATTCGATTCAAAATTGGTTTTTTGGGGTCGGAGATTATGAATTTAGTCAAAGATTATTGAGTTTTGGTTAAAATTGATGAATTGAAGATGGCATCTCGAAGATGTCGAATGAATTAATCTTTAGATGGTCTCCTAATTGAAGGACTATATAGCTCAGAACATACAGGGAAAAAAAGGCCTCATAATATCAATGCTTCAATATAAAGGGATAGATTGAGGCGTACTCAAGTACTAAAAAGCACAGAATAAAATCATTGATAAAAATCCTTTTAAAAGACAAGCTTTTATTCAAATGCACTAAAAAGTTAAAAATCATTTCTCAGGATGTGTGACGTAGGTTATTCCGTGAGTTATAGATTCAAAAGCTTGTCACTTTCGAATCTATAACCAAATGTAAAATACACCTGTTCGCAGATGACACTCTTATATATTACTGTTCCAGTGATATGGATGATCTGATGAACACTTTAAACAATGAGCTCGGCAAAATAAGCCAGTGGTGTAGCTCTAATACTCTAAAACTCAATAGTGATAAATCAAAATATCTGAAGTTGGGTAGTAGAGCATTCCACAGTGAAATTGAAAATAAAAACCTGCAGATAAATATTGAAAATAGCAACATCGAAAATGTTAGTGTAGTGAAATACCTTGGAGTTTTAATTGACCAGGAACTAACTTTTAAAGCTCATGTACTTCAAGTTATTAAAAAAGTAACATTAAACATTAACTTTATGAAATGAGTATCAAGAAACCTGTCTAGATGTTCAAAACTAACAATATACAACATGTTAGTACTACCACATTTAACATTCTGTGCATCAATAATATTCACAGCTAATAAGAATGAGTTAGACCGACTGCAAAACAGAGCTATGAGAAGTATATTGAAGTTACCTAGAGATACACCAATTAGTAGTGTGCTTAAAGACTTGAAGTGGATGTCCGTAAAAGATTATATATATTACCATACCATGATACTGATCTACAAAATGTACCACAATATATCACCGGATTACCTAAGTAAAAAAATTTAACTCAATGAAAACCACCACCAGTATAATTCTAGGACTAGACATAATATATATATATATATATATATATATATATATATATATATATATATATATATATTGGAGTCAAAAGTAAAAAAAGCACTGAAAAATCCATATATCATGCAGGAATGTTAGCCTTCAACAGCCTAGATAGCACCCTCAAAGAATGTACTCCGCTAGGTTTATTCAAAAAGAAATTGAGAGACCACTTGCTCAGGGAATGACTTGAACCTGTTCAATTTATTTAATTTATCTTCTTAAAAATGTGTTATTTTTCTTAACGAAAAACCTAAATATTAATAATCACGGTTTTGAATGTGTCTATCAAATCTTAATGTTTCACTTTATATTTTAAGAGTGTCTTGACAAATTTGTTTATATGTTTATACCTCTATAATTTTTATATTTTTATATATTTGTATTTATTTGCTATTGTGACAGTATTTATACACATTAGTGTCTTGACCTTGTGTATATCTCTATATTTTTTATACTTTATGTATTCATATTTTTTTATATCATGACAGTGTTTATACACATTTCTGTACTATTAGCATTTTTGCTAAATAAAGGATTTATATATATATATATATATATATATATAAATTTAGAAATAACGACTGAAAATTGGTATGAACAGTGGGGAATAACGTTATTCCCCACTGTTTATATATATATATATATATATATATATATATATATATATATAAAGTAGAAGGAATTTAATGGACATAGCCCTCAGAGAGAAGTGTTAACCGTAGACACGTGTTTCGGGCTCTCGGCCCTCATCAGTACGGTGGAGAAGTGCAAAGATGAACAACACTTGGTAGAAAACGACAAATCAACGGAGTCAACAAACAGACGCCAACCGCTCATTTGTGGTTTCGGTCAGCAGACCCTGAATTCCAGGGCAACAACCAACGTCACCACGGAGGCAGCTATAGCTACCTGCGTGACATCCGAGTCCAGGAATATAAATATGAAAGAGAGTAATAGTGAGGGGACTGTTGAAAACAAAGTAGAAGGAATTTAATGGACATAGCCCTCAGAGAGAAGTGTTAACCGTAGACACGTGTTTCGGGCTCTCGGCCCTCATCAGTACGGTGGAGAAGTGCAAAGATGAACAACACTTGGTAGAAAACGACAAATCAACGGAGTCAACAAACAGACGCCAACCGCTCATTTGTGGTTTCGGTCAGCAGACCCTGAATTCCAGGGCAACAACCAACGTCACCACGGAGGCAGCTATAGCTACCTGCGTGACATCCGAGTCCAGGAATATAAATATGAAAGAGAGTAATAGTGAGGGACTGTTGAAAACAAAGTAGAAGGAATTTAATGGACATAGCCCTCAGAGAGAAGTGTTAACCGTAGACACGTGTTTCGGGCTCTCGGCCCTCATCAGTACGGTGGAGAAGTGCAAAGATGAACAACACTTGGTAGAAAACGACAAATCAACGGAGTCAACAAACAGACGCCAACCGCTCATTTGTGGTTTCGGTCAGCAGACCCTGAATTCCAGGGCAACAACCAACGTCACCACGGAGGCAGCTATAGCTACCTGCGTGACATCCGAGTCCAGGAATATAATATGAAGAGAGTGATAGTGAGGGACTGTTGAAAACAAGTAGAAGGAATTTAATGGACATAGCCTCAGAGAAGTGTTAACTAGACACGTGTTGGTCTCGGCCTCATCAGACGGTGGAGAAGTGCAAGATGAACAACCTTGTAGAACGACAAATCACGGAGTCAACAAACAGCGCAACGCTCATTTGTGGTTGTCAGCAACCTTCCAGGGAACAAACGTCACCACGAGGCAGCTATAGCTACCGGCGTGACATCCGAAGTCCAGGAATATAAATATGAAAGAGAGTAAAAGTGAGGTGACTGTTGAAAACAAAGTAGAAGGAATTCAGGGTCTGCTGACCGAAACCACAAATGAGCCGGTTGGCGTCTGTTTGTTGACTCCGCTGATTTGTCGTTTCTACCAAGTGTTGTTCATCTTTGCACTTCTCCACCGACTGATGAGGGCCGAGAGCCCGAAACACGGTCTACGGTTAACACTTCTCTGAGGGCTATGTCCATTAAATTCCTTCTACTTTGTTTTCAACAGTCCCTCACTATTACTCTCTTCATATTTATATTCCTGACTCGATGTCACGCAGGTAGCTATAGCTGCCTCCGGGTGACGTGGTTGTTGCCCTGGAATTCAGGGTCTGCTGACCGAAACCACAAATGAGCGGTTGGCGTCTGTTTGTTGACTCGCTGATTTGTCGTTTTCTACCAAGTGTTGTTCATCTTTGCACTTCCACCGTACTGATGAGGGCCGAGCCAAACACGGTCTACGGTTAACACTTCTCTCTGAGGGCTATGTCCATTAAATTCCTTCTACTTTGTTTTCAACAGTCCCCTCACTATTACTCTCTTTCATATATATATATATATATATATATATATATATATATATATATATATATATATATGTATATATATATATATAATAACGGAATAACTTACGTCACACATCCTAAGCAATTAATTTTAACTTTTTAGTGCATTTGAATGGAAGCTTGCCTTTAAAAAGGTGTTTATTAATTATTTTATTTTTGCAAGCTTTTATTTAGTTTCACCTGTCCCGATGTGTGTAATCAAATGTTACAAGTTAAATTTTACCCCGTTCTAGTTGTCCGATTAACGTGAAATTTGGCAGGTGGTCATAGTTTCCGTGACAATGCATTATGTATTTTTTTATTTGTTAGAGAAGAAAACAAAATGGCGGCTCCAATATGCCGACGAAATTTGTGTTTATGATCGGATTTGATTTAAAATGGGTATGTGGGGGTTTTTGGGGTCGAATGTAATGGTATTTTTGTCAAAATCCGTAAAATCAAAATGGCGACTCCAAGATGGCTGACAATTTTTGTGATTATGGACCGATTCCATTCAAAATTGGTATGTGAAGGTTTTTGGGGTCGGAGATTATGAACTTATCATAAATTCAAGATGGCGGCTCCAAGATGGTGGACGAGTTTTGTGATTATGGACCGTTTCTATTCAAAATTGGTATGTCGGGGTTTTTGGGGTCGGAGTTTATGAATTTAATCTAAAATGATTGATGTTTTGTCAAAATTCATAAATTGAAGATTGCAGATCCAGGATGGCGGAAAAGTTAATCTTTAGATGGTTTCCTCATTGAAGAAATAGATAGCTCATAACTTACAGGAAAAAGGCCTCATAATAACGATGCTTCAACAAAAATGCCTAGATTAAGGCTTGCCTACTTACTAAAAAGCACAAAATAAAATAATTAATAGAGAACCTTTTTAAAGACAAGCTTTTATACAAATGCGCTGAAAAGTTGAAAATAATTGCTTTGAATGTGTGACGTAGGTTATTCCGCGTGTTATCGATTCAAGAACTTTTGTATTCGAACTGAAAACTTTGCGCGACTAACTCTTGAATCTATAACTTTCCGAATAACCTAGGTCACACATCCAAAGCCATTATTTTTAACTTTTGAGTGCAATCGAATGGAAGATTGTCCTTAAAAAGGTTTATTATTAATTAATTTATTTTTATAATCAATGCAAGTATTCTCAACTTTTATATCTTTTCACTACTTATATGAAACAATAAAAATTAATATAGTTGGATGTAACGGGAATTAGGACCAGGGAGTAAAACTAATTTTTTATCGCTGTCGTTTTGGAATTAATTAATTCCTTTTTCAAAGCTAAAATGATAATATTCACGTATAGATTGAAACAAAGAACATATATATGACCCACCTTCAAAACTAAAGTTTTTTCTGCTCATGGATTCAGCTAGAGAAGTGTTGAGTAGTCGATACAAACTCTGGTCGATAAAAACACATTTACATAAATGACATATTGAAAAAAATTAAAACTTTAAAAATGTATATAAACAAATACAGACACGTTGAAAAGAAACAACACACAACAGTGTATCGTCAATAAGCAACTGATCATCCCACCTGAAATATTTCAGCGTTACATAAATAAAGCAAAGAAAAAAAACAAAACAAATCTTGTGTGTATATTTTTTGTCAGGTTTTGTGTATCACTTTTTTGGTTTACGAAATTATCATGGAGATTCATTTGAATCATTTCTCCCAACAATCTCTTTGAATAAGTCATCTCTTTGTCCAAAATTTTTACCGAATTGAAATCAAAATTGCACGATGATTCAAAATGATATGCAAATGGTTTTTTTTATTATTTCTATTCTTTCCAGTCTTACTTGTGTTGATATATTGTGATATTGTTTATTCACATGGAATACTATATATTACACATGAATCACATTCAGCTGATATCTTATCTTTTAACTGCAGGAAAATTATGCACGCAGTTTAAAGACAAGATACCAGCTTAATCAGATCCATGAGTTATATATAGTATTCCCTGTGAATGTGGGAAATGCTATATAGGGCAAACTAAACAATACCTAAAAACCAGAATATATCAACACAAATATGACTGCAATGAAAAGAATAGAAATAAAAAAAGTGGAAGGGTCGGTAATCGACCCACTCGAAAAGGACCTAATCTACTCATTATGATGACCTGGTAATTATGCACACATAAGTTAAACCGAGAATGCCGTTTTTCATCATGGGCATCAAAAACAGCAAGCGAGGCTCGCACCACCAACGCATATGAATCTTTCCATTCGCATATCAGCAAAACTTTTAATTCTCCACATGCTATTTGTTTTCATTGATTTCTTGATTAATTTCCAAAATGAAATAATGTAAAGTTTCAAAGTATTCACAAGCCATTTGAACCTTATTCGAACACTCGGAAAAGACAAGAATACCTTAAAGAAAAAAAAAACATTATAATAATGGGAAACTGTCAATGTTAGAATTTGTTGAGTTACCTTCGCATTATTATAGTTCTGTTATATTAATTTTTTTTTTATAGTTTTAAGAATTAATGTACTGTTCTTGGGTTTATGTTTAATAAACTTTTATGATGTATGATGAATTTGTTATATTATTGAAAAAAATTTGTTCAGATATTGAGGTACTCTTAGCCACATTAGATACGTATACCTATACAGATTAGGACTGATTTTGACCGCGAGGATTGAAATAGCTAAAGTGGCTGAAATTACCTCTGCCCTTGAAAATTATTCGAGGGGTACCTACTTTTGACCCCTTGGGAGTTTTATTTTGTAAAATCTTCTTTCATATACATACATACCTAACCCTGCACAAAATTCCATCCCCTATTACTTTCCTTTGAGATATAACGTGTTTCATAATGAGGGTAATTTTTACTGCCAGGGCTGCAAAATCCGGACACAATAAATTATTTTCAGTCAAAACTAAAAGGGGCGTGTTTTGCCGTTTTTCTTTCGAAAATGGTTGAAAATTATTCAAATATTCAGGGGGTAGTTTTGACCCCTTGAGATTCAAATTTTAGAAAATCGTTCTTTAGTACGAACCTAACCCTGGAATGTAACCCTCATAATGAATTGTATTCCTGTTACTGATTCTCTTTGGGGCTATAACCTGTTCTATAATAGGGACAGATTTTACCGGTTTTAAATCAAAATTCAAACATGAAAAAATATTTTTTTTTTGATAAACTGTTTCATATATACAAATTATTCAAATTTTCAGGGCCTCATTTCGTACTTACTCCTGAGAAGTAACGCTTACGCATTTTTTTTCTCCCGACATTGAAATTTTTTGAGAAATAACCTGTTGCATAACCAAGTTTTTACCAACTGGGGTGAAAAATTGTTGGTGTACAATTATTTTTCTAATAATAGACATTTAGAATTAGAAATAAAAATGCAGTCAAAACAATGGACTGTGAAAGGGGAATCGGCTCTAAAAAAGCAAAAACTCTTTTTTCGGCTGGGAAAGTGATGGAGACTGTTTTTTTGGCTAGTCATGGAGTTATCTTAATCAATTATCTTCTAAAAGGAAAAACCATTACAAGAGCATACTGCGGCATCATTACTTGACAAGCTAAAAGCAGATATTGCAGAAAAACGGCCACATTTGAAGAAGAAAAAAGAGTGTGCTTTAGACCACACGACTGAAGTAAAACTTATTTAGCTCCATCTATATGTATGTATATATATATGTATAACATATACATGTATATATATATATATATGTATAATATATACATGTATATACATATATTAATTTTCTAATAACCTATAATTTCATCATTTTGGTTTGTTAATTTTGTAAATTATTAGAGTTATGAATGATTATAAAAATAAAATAAAAATTAATTTACCTAACTCCAATAATTTGTCTCGGTTTTTGTACATGATCTATAGTGGGATTTTCATCAACTTCCATTTGATTATTGTCATGTTCAATCACGATGTCACCAACTTTTTGTAATGGTGAACCTCTACAATTAATAAGTATTTTATTATTTACGTATCAGTTAAATTTTATGTTATTCTATTTTAAAAATTTGCTGAAGTATATCAAATTCTGACACAGGCAATATTGTTTTTTCATGTTATATTGCTGAGAACACATTCAATGGACAAGAAGCTGATGCTTGGATAGTCCGCCTGATCGGTGGCCCAGCAGCTATAAGTACCCCCCTGTTAGCGAGCCAGACAACTACGTGAAGTCTAGCTACGAGCTACACAAACCATAATCAGAGGTACATCGTCTTCGATAAAACCGACAGATTCAGCAAACAATGTAATAAAAAAGCAATATTTCTTTCCTTTTCTTTTGTCATACAGAATGATACAAAATTTGTTGTTCAACTGGAAATGATGTAAATTTGTAAATAGATTAATATAAGTTTGACATTTGTTTTATTGTTGTAGTTATTTACAGAAGGAAACGTTATTTGATTTGCAATTATCATTGAATAGGGAATTTGAATGTTTATCCCAATTAAACAAAAAATTCTGGTGTCCATTCAAATTCACAATATCTTAAAACTATGCTTGAAACATAAATAAATTTGAAACTAGCAAGGCGGTCCAAAGAACTCCACACCGCTCTTCACTGAATAGTCTGGGCATTCTATTACAACAATTAACTTGTTTAACATTACAATTGTAGAAACGCGAGGCCGAAATACGGAAGAGTAACAAGGAGAATGAGAGAAAAGAAAAGGACAGAGAATCAATCAATAAAAATTTACTTTATTGTCATAAGAATTAGATCTTGTGGACAAAGTGTGTACAAACGCGCCCCAATGTTGAGAGTAGAATGCCGCGTATTAGTAGAGGTTAAACTGCTTGACAACCCTACTTACTCACCTTTGTCGAGACCGTTCGCCTCGCCCGATCACACTTTTCGTAACGCTCTCGTCACGCATTCACCAGCTTACTCCCCAAGTCGAGCGTGCGTAAAGAAGTTTTACTTCAAAAATTGTTTCAGAGATACATTACGGTTTAAACTGCTTGACAACCCTACTTACTCAGCAGATCTAGCCCCAAGCGACTTTTTTCGGTTCCCTAAGTTAAGAGTTGGGCTTGGAGGACCGAGATTTTCGTCAAATGAGGAGGCCATTATTTTGCAGAGAAAGGCGACGAATACTACTTGGACGGGTTAAAGAAATAGGAGTATCGCTGGAAGAAGGGTGTAGACTTACAAGGAGACTATGTAGGATAAAATAATTAATAAAAAAACCTTTTTAAAGACAAGCGTTTATTCAAATGCGCTAAAAAGTAAAAAATAATAGCTTTGGATGTGCCACGTAGGTTATTCTGTGAGTTATAGATTCAAAACCTTGTCACTTCTGTATTCGAACTGAAAACTTTGCGCGACAAGCTTTTGAATCTATAACTCACGGAATAACCTACGTCGCACATCCAAAACTATTATTGTTTACTTTTTAGCGCATTTGAATGAAAGCCTGTCTTTAAAAAGGTTTTTTTATTAATTATTTTATTTTGTGCTTTTTAGTAAGTACACCTTAATCTATGCATTTTTGTTAATGCATACTCATTATGAGGCCTTTTTCCTGTAAGTTCTGAGCTATCTAGTTCTTCAGTGAGGAGACCATCTGAAGATTAACTCCTACGCCATCTTCAATTTATGAATTCTGACAAAAAAACAATAATCTTCGACTAAATTCATAATCTCTGACCCCGAATACCAATTTTGAATAGAAACGTTCCATTATCACAACCATGTGGATCTTGAATTTATGAATTTTGAGAATAAATTCATAGTCTTTGACCCCAAAAACCTTCACATACCAATTTTTAATAGAATCGGACCATAATTACAAAACTCGTTCGCCATCTTATAGCCGCCATCTTGAATTTATGAATTTTGAAAGAAAATTCATAATCTCCGACCCCGAAAACCCCCACATACTAATTTTGAGTCAAATCGGATCATAAACACAAATCTCGTCCGCCATCTTAGAGCCGCCATCTTAAATTTGTGAATTTTGAAAGAAAATTCATAATCTCCGACCCCGAAAACCCCCACATACTAATTTTGAGTCAAATCGGACCATAAACAAAATCTCGTCCGCCATCTTAGACCCGCCATCTTGAATTTGTGAACTTTGAAAGAAAATGCATAATCTCCGACCCCAAAACCCCCACATGCTAATTTTGAGTCGAATCGGACCATAAACAAAATCTCGTCCGCCATCTTAGAGCCGCCATCTTGAATTTGTGAATTTGAAAGAAAATTCATAATCTCCGACCCCGAAAACCCCCACATACTAATTTTGAGTCGAATCGGACCATAAACACAAATCTCGTCCGCCATCTTAGAGCCGCCATCTTGAATTTGTGAATTTTGAAAGAAAATTCATAATCTCCGACCCCGAAAACCCCCACATACTAATTTTGAGTCGAATCGGACCATAAACACAAATCTCGTCCTCCATCTTAGAGCCGCCATCTTGAATTTGTGAATTTTGAAAGAAAATTCATAATCTCCGACCCCGAAAACCCCCACATACTAATTTTGAGTCGAATCGGACCATAAACACAAATCTCGTCCGCCATCTTAGAGCCGCCATCTTGAATTTGTGAATTTTGAAAGAAAATTCATAATTCCGACCCCAAAACCCCCACATACTAATTTTGAGTCGAATCGGACCATAAACACAAATCTCGTCCGCCATCTCAGAGCCGCCATTTCGTTTTTTTTTTCTCAAAAATTCCATAATGCATTGTCACGGGAACTATGAATCGGGCAACTGGAAGTGGATCAAATTTCATTTGCAAGATTTGATGACAAACATCGGGAAACTAAATAAAAGCTTGTAAAAATAAAAATAAATTTGAAAAAAAATATATCTTGTACCTTTGTTGGCTCGGATTTTCTTCAGTCCACTCTTGTACCTAACATTAATCGCAAAAATTTTTATTTTGAAAACTAATATGACTTGCGCTAGTGATTAAGAAGAATGTTCATTCCTGATAATGATTAATTAAGGTAAGTGCGAATCAGGGAGAAAAACTGAATTGGGAAAAATTGTAAATAAAATTGACAGTTGGAAATATCCATTTATTTCTACAAAAGATACACCGTCTGGTGGACCTCAGGTTCGATTTTGAAATGAATGAATGATAGGTATGAAGGCGCTAGTAGTGAAAAAATAATATATACATATGTTTCGTCAGGACTGTTACAGCCAATATAGCTCAAATGCTGAATATAATCTTGGGGCACGAACTATAACTTCTCTCAACCTTGGTGAATAATGTACTATTAAAGAGAATTCCAAAAATTTATCATTTGTCAACTGTTGACCTGATTGTCAAGGTCATATCAGGAAAAAATTAAAAAACACAGAAGCACAGGTGAAGCTTCTCTTCTCTATCCATTCTTGTTGAAGATTTCTTGAGCTTATACACAAAGTTGATGAAAGAAGCCGATATTGAGCAGGCGAAAAATAGGGGACCGAATAATTATATCATGTGATTTGATTCATATATTTTATGAATTACTATTACTAGTTTTGTAAAACAAACTGAATTTGATGAAATATATGTTTTCAAATATCACTTAATGCCAATTACAAACATATGGGTGATTCCCTTAAAAAAACTCCCAGAAGTATGGGAAAAGCTATCAAAACACCTTTCATGTTGTAGATATAGTTGACTGATAAAAAATATAATTTCCTTAAAGTAATACTATCATTATTACCACAAGCACTTTTCTAATTATTTTTGCGCTTCTCTCGATTCTGGCTTATTTTTAGGTGGTTTGAAGACTTTGATTTTTTTACTCTTTTTATCCTTGGATTTTGAAGTGAAGGTTTGCCAGCTGGTTACACGGTTTTGGCGAGATTCCTGAAAAAAAAAAAAGATTATACATAAATTATTGACGTCATAATACTTGATAAACTTTGATACATAGTACTAAAACCTGACATCTTGAAAACTTCAAACTAGTTACAATTTTTCATTGTAATGAACTAGAAATGGTTGAAAATAAAAATGGTTTTGACCAATTTGCAGAGTCAACATAATTCATTCTTTGTTCCTACAGATGTAGCAATTTACCTATTACTGAAAATTATGCAGAATAATAGTGAGTCATATGGTTAGGATGAAATTCCAAATTTCTAGTGAGAAATGTCCTCCACTCTTTAATAAAAGAAATTGAACCTTTCTAGTCAATTCATTTTGAAATGGTACTTTTACAATTACAAAACTTGTCCGACATCTTGAATTTGTGAATTTCGATAAAAAATTCATAATCTCCGACCCTGAATACCAATTTTGAATAGAATCGGCCAATAAACACAGAGATCATCGGCCATCTTGGAGCCGCCATCTTGATTTTATGAATTTTGAAGAATAATTCATAATCTTCACCCGAAAACCCCCCAATTTTAAAAGGCCAAATTTTATTTCAATTTCATACATTTTGACAAAAAATTCATAATCTCCGACTCCGAAAACCCCCACATACAAATTTTGAATAAATTTGGACCATAATCACAAAACTCTCCGCCATCTTGGAGCCGCCATCTTGAATTTTTACAAACAAAAATCATAATCTCTGTCCCCGAAAACCCCACATACCAATTTTGAATCGAATCGGACCATAATCACAAAACTTATCCGCCATCTTGGAGCCGCCATCTTGAATTTTGACAAAAAAAAAATCACAATATCCGTCCCCGAAAACCCCCCATACCAATTTTGAATCGAATCGTACCATAATCACAAAACTCGTCCGACATCTTGGGGCCGCCATGTTGTTTTTTCTCTAACAAAAATTTCAAAATGCATTGTCACCGTAATTATGAACACCTGCCAAATTTCAGCTCAATCGGATGTTGGCAAGTGCTCCAAAAATGGAATACAAATTTTGAATCGGAAATAATGACAGAATGACATACGAACGAAGCAAGTTAAATAAAAGTTTGTAAAAATCATAATATCGGACCCCAGACACAACCTACCCTATTTAAAAATTCTGAACCGGAAATCGTCCATTTTAGATTTTAACCATTCTTATTTATAAATTTCATCTAGATCCCTATGACAGATTTGACGCCTTGTCATCACCTTTACTAAATAATAGTTTCGCTTGGGATACCTTCCCTCCTACCAGTATTCGGCCTAACACTGTCCCTTGTGGGACCCCGATTTTTGCAATTGAGTCAGAGCTCAGTTCGTTTCCAATTTTCACTTTCTGTACTCTACCTGTTAAATAATTGGACAGAAGGTCTAGCGCTCGACCACGAATATCGTAATGACTTAGTTTGCTGAGTAGTAATTCGTTTGGAAATGTGTCAAAAGCCTTGGCAAGATCTAAGAAAACTGCTGCACACTTTAATGAGTTGTCCAAGACTTTGACCGTTTGTTTTAGAAAATCCACTACAGCATCTTCAGTATATGATGGATGAAGCCGTACTGCCTATCAGTATTGTGTTTGTGAAAAAAATTCATAAACCTCTTCTTAACTACATGTTCAAATATTTTTGCTAGGTTATTGATAATGGATATTAGCCTGTAGTTATTTGGTAGGCCACGATTTCCAGACTAGAAAATTGGAGTGATAACTGATTCTTTCCATTGCTGTAGAATTTTTCCACTTAACAAACATAAATTGATTATATGTATCAGAAGGGAAATAATATATTCATGAATAATTTTTATGGTTTCTACAGCTAATTTATCCAGACCAGAAGAACATTTATTTTTGAGATTTGACATGTGAATGATAACTTCATTTTTTGTTTAAGGAATATGGTAGGGTCAACTTTATCATTTTCTGAAAAATTGTGTGGCACATTCATCTTGGGTATTTTGTCTGACATGTTTATACCTAGGTTGGTGAATTTTTTTTTAAAAGTGTCAGCTTTTTCTTTATTATTTGTTATTATACTTCCTTTGCCATTACTAATTGGTGTGTTTTCAATTTGTATATTTGATATTTTGTTATGGCCTGTTGAATCATTTATGAAGGTCCAAATTTTTTTGCATTGTTTTCCAGCATCCCTTATTTTATTTTGATATTAATTTTTTGTTTTTATTAGAGTATTAAGTTTATTTCTGTATTGTTCATATTCCTCTTCAGTTTCTTTAGAAAAACTTTTTATTATAAGTTTTTTTTTCAGGTGATCTCTATGCTCGATGGATTGAATTAAGCCTCTGGTGATCCAGAGTTTAATTTTTGTATATTTTTATTTTTGATAGTTTTAGTCACTGTTGAATCAATAATGTATTTGTTTAGTTTATCACTGAAGACTTGTTAGGCTAACTAAGAATTTTTTCAACATTTTCACTCCAATCACGCCCACGGGGTAACAAAGCATTCTAAAATCTCTTGCATCAATAAATCTACAAAATTTGATCATGCAATGGGATAAGCTCTACAATGTCATTTTAACGAGGAACTTTGCAGCCAAGTTACATTTTTCTTGGTGTATTTTGTAGTTGTGGATAACCTCACACCCGTAGAGGTTAGGATGTTTGTAACTGGTGAAGGATGTTTTGGTACAGCCAGTTGTACCAAAATAAGTGGAAAATAAGTGGTTAAGTGCGCTAAAAAAAAATCCTGACTGATTTTGACAAAAAAATTGTGCAAGAAAATGACCTAATTCTGAACTTTGGAGAGCTATGACTCGGAAAAGGGATGTGAGCGTTTCCATTTCAGATTATTGCCTTTTGTTCGGGAGTCAAAAATACGTAAATACCTCCAAACAACTTTTTTCAGAGAGCATGAGTAGGCACAACTAGACATTTTCCAATGTCCTTTCTGTTCTTATATATTAAGGTTCAAATCCTTTATATTGGTCATATCAGCATCAGCCAATAATTATAAATGGTACAGACGCCGATACTGATATATTTATTGTTAGATCCCTAATATTAGCAAAGACAAGCTCAATAAAATGTTCCTTTTCCAAATTGTAGTTCTGTTGAAAGATCCGAAAACATAAAGCTGTTTCTTTTTGGTAAGCGTGGAGCATTGGAGATTTGAAAAGTTACCTTGGACCTGACTAACCTCAAAATTTTTCTGCCATTCCTTCTGTGCCTTGGCATTTTCCTCTTCTTCTATCTCCGCTTCTCTTTTCCGTTTTCTTTCTTCTTGGTCGCGGTCTGCTAATTCACGTCTTTTACGTTCCATATCTGCAAAGAGTTTCATTGTGAGGACATAAATGGCATGTTTATATTTTGCAGGATCATCTTCTGGTATGCCATCTTTCCCTTCTTTTTTGGCTTTCTTTCTCTTCTCTGTAAGCTAGAAAGCCTTGTCAAGTAAGTATTTCAATAAATTATGATATAGGCCAGTAAATAGATACCTCAAAATGGTTTGAACAAAAGTAATTTTTTTGTACCAGGTTTGATAAAGTGCATACTTTAATAATCTGAAAAGTTCTCCAGCCTAGCAGGTGGGAAATTTGGAACAATATAAAAAAACGATTTTTCCTTAAATTTGTAAAATGGGGGTGTTGTAATAAAAAAGATATATTCGAAAAGGGCAGCTCATTTAATTTTACGTAAAAAAGGTTCTCTTACAAATTTTCTCAAATACCATAGTTTAGCTTCAAAAAAGTAATTGAAGCCAAGCAGCCTAGCGCGCTTAATAATCTGCTATTTCTCCTCCAAAAATGGTCCAATTTTGGAACGTAAACATGCGCTAGAAAGAAAAAAGCCTGAGCATTTTATAATACTACAACATGAACTTCATTTAGAAATTTGCATTAATATTATCAAAACTTTCCAAAGCAACTAATTAAATAAATAATTTGGTGAACGTTGAAAATGATTGAAAATCTTCTTTTTGCAGAAAATATGTTAATTTGAGGAATACTATATTTATTTGCCCTACAACGATCTTGATTAAACTTTTAAAGTTTCTGAAATTTGGCTAGTTAGAAGAGTTCAATGAAAAATTAGAGAAAAGTGCTCGAATATCAATGAAGAAAGCACACATTTTAATAAGGTAAATGGAGTTTTCAAGGGAAAAGTACCTATTTTTAGAATACATAGGTATACAGTATTGTATTTTTTGACCTATCTAAGGCATTTGACTGCTTAAATCACCGCACTATACTTGATGAATTAGAGAGATACGGGATTAGAGTGCCAGCACTAAAATGGTTTGAATCATATCTATCAAACAGAAAACAAATGGTAGTACTCGAAAAGGTCATCAAATAGCAAGATATGACTTGAAAATCATAGAATTTGGAGTACCCCAGGGGAGTATAACGGGTCCGTTTCTATTTATATTATATTTGAATGATCTGGAAGAAATAACAACTGAGAAATGTAAAATGACGAATTATGCTGATGACACAAACTTGCTTATGAATGCTAAATACTTTCCAGGGATCACCGCCGAAGCAAATAAAGCACTCACAAAGGCAAAGCAGTGGTTTGGAAAAAATAATCTGATACTGAATGAGAATAAGACTAGCGCCATCCTGTTCAAAACAAACCATGCACGTCTTGAAACACCCAAGGAAATAAAACTTCCTAACAGCTCACTACAAATAACAAATGATACCAAATTTCTAGGCTTGTATATTGACAGTCATGTTGACTATATAAGTAAAAAAAGTTGTTTACTCCATAAGAGTCATAGTGCAATATGTAGATCAGAAAACATTGAAAATTGTATACCATGCAAATCTTGAATCAGTGATTCGACATGGCATAACATTTTATGGATGTAGTAGAGGTAGTGGAAGAATTTTTACTATACAGAAAAGAGCTCCTAGATTAATGCTAAAACTGAAACATAGAGAGACCTCTCGCGGAAAATTCAAATTAAATGGGTTACTAACTCTCATATAGTATATATACAGGATATTCTATTATTTTTCTTCAGAAACAAACATACAACACTCGAAATTCTGATTATAATTATCCAAGACATAGGTTAACCATAACAGAAAAAGGTTCATTTTATAACTGTATAAAAATGTTCAACAAATTGCCAACTAAAATCAAGCTGATGAATAACATCAAAGAATTCAAAAAGAGTGTGTTTGAAGTACTTCTTAGGATATAACCTTACAAAATAGATGATTATTTGAATCACTGAATAATTAGAATACATTCATATGTAACTTTTCCTCAAAATAAAGATTATTATTATTTCCACAAATTTTGAATAGTACTTGATTAAACACGTCCCAGTACTGCCATTCATAGCACAAATACCATGGATTAACACTTTCGCTTATGTCGTACTAAATTTAGTCGTAGTTTTCTAAAAAATTTCGTATCTAATTGAGTGGATGTTTTTTTACATTTTTCTCACGTTGTGCTAAATATTTGGCACCTCTATTTTACTAGAAACATTGTTCTGCTATCTATGACACTATTGCATATTCATTTCCTACATGATAAAGTTGTCAAAGGGTTTTTTTTTCTTGGGGTGAAGAAAATCCTTTATGGACAATTTACAGTAGTAAGGTAGTGTGGGGTTCTATGGGTTTGTGTACCCTCTACCTCCGATTTACCCACTAAAAACTCCACCCAGTTGGCTCGTCTGGTTGTAACCTCCGATGACACTTGGGCCTGCTGGCCCATTGTATCTTGCCTGTTGTTCACATTTACAGCACCCATTCCAGTAATTTCGTGCCTTGCACAAATTTGTACAAGTCCTTTACTGGGTTGTGTGCTGTACAATTTCGGTTCACCAATTGGTTGCCCGAAAATCGACTTCTGCGATCCAAAGCTCCGCAGTTGTACAGTATGTACTGTTCCTCTAGTTCCTTACCACATGATCTGAATGTTAGGGCGCCATTGAACAGTCCCATTTTGTTAAGGTGCTATTTTACTGGAAAATATCCAGTTATGAGCCCCATAATGAGCTCAATTTTTACCCGTTTAAAATAAACAGGTCTGTTGGTTTTTTCCGGCTCGAGCCTTTGATGTATTCCTTTCCATGTCTGTTCCCTGGAATGTTATTCCAGTATTGATTATGTTTTTCCTGGATCCAGTCTTCTACTGACACTCGTGCCATGCGCTTCGGTACCCCGACTGTCTGTCCTGGACCGGGTTGGTTTTCCGATCTTCTTCTAGCGAGTTCGTCGACTTTTTCATTCCCTGCAAATCCCTGATGTCCTGGCTTGACGCGGTTTTGTTCTGCCAGTATTGTCAGTTCATCTTTGCAGGTCCATACCAGTTCCTGACTACTCAGAACCTTTAGTGCTGCCTAGCTGAATGTGGATCTGCTCGTCTACTATTGCTCTCCTGTTGTTTTCCTTCTCACATTAAAGGATTGCGAAGATGTCTGCCAGAGACACAAAGGTGTGATTACCCAGTGAGTAACTGAACTCTATACCATTCTCCATCTATGATCCGTCTGTGTACCATATCTTGCCCTGTAGAATGGTGTTGAGTTCTGTGTTGTTCCATACAGTTCTGTCTAGTATAGATACCCTGTATGACTTGTCAAAGGAGAATCATTTCGCAATGTTGTCTGATCTCAGGTCTACCATGTCCCTGGATACAATGCTTACAATACTCATGTGTCCCATCCCAACGTTTATGTTGTCCAGTGTTTCTCAGTCTGAAGGCACCTGCCTTGTCTCACCAAGGGGAGGCAATCCCAACAGTGTCTCCATGGCTGCAGTGCATGTTGATTTCATTGCCCCTGCGATGCCTAGGCAGGCAAGTCATTGCACCTTGCCTAATTTAGTTTTAGCGCTTCTTTGCTGTGTCTTTGGCCACCACACCAGGAAGGCGAACATGCTCCTTTGCTGTGTCTTTGGCCACCACACAAGGGAGGCGTACGTTATGGCTGCTTTTACCACCATGTTGTAGAACCCCTGTACCATATGTGGTTTTACCCCCCATTTCTTCCCAAGAGGGTTTGCCACAATTAATGTGGTCACCACTTTTCTGGTCACTTTCATCAGATAGACAGATTTATTTCAGAAATAATTTGTAGGCAATGTACAGGAAACAGTATATACAATTTGTTTGAAACAGGTAAAATGTTTTAAATTGTGAAGATGAAGGTAAGAGTAGTTTAGTTTAAGATAATATATAGTTTGAACATTATGGTGAGTATATATTATGAAGGTTGGAAATGGCTATGTTCTTATCAAGAAGTAATCATATAACTTGTCTTTGAAATTCTTTAAGTTTTGAATATCTTTTATATATGTTGGTAAGTGGTTAAAAAAAATTATAGAAGCGTAGTGACAACCTTTTTCAGTGGTCGATAAAAGATGGATCGGATAATTTGGATCTTTCTTTCTTTTGGTATTATAAGTGTGTTGGATAGTGCTAGAGGAATAGCTGCTTGGATGATTTTTCAGATAAATTATGCTTTCATAGATGTAAATTCTGTATAGGGACTGAAGGTTATTTCGATGAAAAACTCCTCTGCATGACTCTCTAAAGCCCATTTTGAACATTATACGGATAGCTTTTTTTTGTATTGAGAATATTTTCTCAGCATTGTGGGAGGATCCCCAAAAAATTATACCATATTTTAGACTAGAAAGGAATAGAGCATGGTATACGTTTTTAACTGCTTCCAGTGTGGGAGGATCCACAAAAAATTATAACGTAATTTAGACTAGAAAGGAATAGAGCATGGTATACGTTTTTAACTGCTTCCAGTTTTAATTTTTTTATATGTTTCTGATTGCGAAACATATAGATGATAGTTTGCTGCTTAGTGAGTCAATGTGTTTAGGCCAATCTATGGATGAGTCAATGTATTTCCTGGAAACTTACAGTTCTTGGTGATATCTGTAGGGTTATTCATAACTATGGTTTCTGGTGTATCTACATCTGTTTGGTGTTTTTTGAAGAACATGCATTGTGTTTATGACTGGTTCAGGACCAGTCCGTTTTTCTGAAACCAAGTTACTATTTCTTTGGATTGTATGTCGATTTTATTCAGTAAGGAATTTAAGCAGTGTCCTTTCATTATGATATTTGAAGTAGAAGTAGAAGTATTTATTTCACTACAATATACATAAGTAATAGTAGAACGTCAGAACAGAACAGAAGGGATATATATATATATATATATATATAAATATAAATACACAGAGTAAAGAACATAAATATAGCATAAATATAACATAAATTATCTGGATAAAAACATTCAGGTGAGGAGTGTCCATCATATACATTCAAATTCATTTTTATTTAAATCAAGATACTCATTGACACTATAAAGACAATGTTTCAATAGAAAAGTCTTGATTTGCACCTTGAATTGAAAGAAACCTAGACTCCTTATCCTAGAAGGTAATCTGTTGTACAAATGAAGGTTCAGAGAGTTATTTTGTGACATTTGAAGCCTGAACCGAGGAGTAGAAATTAGATCAGCATGGCGAGTGGTGTAACCATGGACATCGGATTGAGTCGAGTATTTATGTTTAGTTTCATGGATTTCAAGTAAACATGAGTAAATAAATAGAGTAGGAAGTGGCATTATTTGATAACTGATGAAGAGAGGACGGCAATGTTCACGATAGTGAGCTCCCGCCATTACTCTGATCACTCTCTTTTGAAGAATGAATGCCTTAAGAGAGTGGCACGATTCACCCCATAGAAGAATACCATAGGACAGATGACTATGGAACAAACCAAAATAACATGATTTGAGTACGTTAATACTGACGATATTTTTCAAACGTCGAATCAGAAAGGTAATACTAGACAGTTTCTTTGCTAATGCTGCGATATGAGGGCCCCAGTTGAGTCTATCGTCAAGTTGCATGCCAAGTGATTTCACACAGCTACCTCGAGTGAGATTTGATTTTGACGATATAAGAATGGATTGATTCTTTTCCAAATTGAGTTTAAGTTTATTACTAGTCAACCAAGTTTTGGCTAAATCCATTATATTATTAGATAACGTGGACAGATTGCCAACATTCTTACTCTGACAAATAAATGTTGTATCATCTGCAAAAAGAACGCTTCTCGTTGAAAGAATGGATAAATATAAATCATTTATATAGATTAAAAACAGAAGGGGGCCCAGAACCGAGCCTTGAGGAATACCGTGATTTACTGTCTTACTATTTGATAGAACACCATTTAGTCTGACACATTGAGATCGTTCACTGAGGTAAGATTCGAAAAAATTGAGAGCTATGCCCCTGATGCCATAGCAGTGTAGTTTTTCCAATAGTATATCATGTGAGACACAGTCGAAGGCCTTGGAAAGATCACACAACTCAAGTTGTGAGTGTTTACCTTCCTCAAGGCCCTCGACAATGTCCGACACTACTTGGAGAAGAGCTTTTGTTGTGGACATCTTTTTTCTAAAACCATATTGACCTGGACAAAACAGAGAGTGCATTTCCATGAAGTTATAGAGTTGTTTTTTGACGATGATTTCAATGATCTTGCCAATTATTGGAACAATAGATATTGGACGAAAGTTATTTACATCATCAGTGCTTCCTTTTTTCAATACAGGTATAACAACAGAAAATTTCAGGGCATTTGGGAAAATTCCTGCACAGAAACAGTCATTAATAAGGTTCAGCAATAATATCCGCAACGGATTTCATAATTTTGCTATTTAATTCTGAAGTATCACAAGCGTTAGAATTTTTTAGGCCAAGAATAACATCATAAATATCACCTGGAGTAACAGGGTTTAGCACGAACGAGTTTATCGGGGATTTTAATGATTTCAGATAAGAAGTAGGTTCATGGGGGACATTAGGCTTATGATCTTCTCAGCGATTGTAGCAAAATAGATATTGAATTGTTCCTCTGAAATATTTGTTTCTAGTGGCTTTTTTTGTCTCCTATTTCCTTCAAGATTTATCTGGTTCCAACTGTCCCTCATAACGTTGTCAGATTTTAACAAATAGTTGTTATAAGCTTCCGTCTTGCTGATTTTTATTTGAGCTTGATAATCCCTACTCAGACTCTTATAAGCATTCAAAGAATAAATATCCTTGTCAATATCATGCACAGTTTTTATGGCATTCAAAGTATTACGCATTTTTCTCAGTTTATGGTTTATCCACTGAACTGGTTGTTTTTTATTAATGCTGGTGCTTTTTTTGTGTGTTAGACTATTTATGAGTTCTTGAAGTTCTTGCATTTTAACATTGCATTGTATCATCAGCATAATTTATAAAGTGTTTAGGACATTGGAAGTAGTTTGCGGTGGGTCATTAATAAAAATAATGAAGAGCAGGGGGCGTAGGATGCTTCCTTGAGGAACGCCTAGCGGTATATTCTCTGGTTTGGAGGTATATGTTATGGTGTCTTTCACGAAATTTACTCTTTGGGATCGATTTGTCAAAAATGTCTTGATCCAAGATAAACTGTTACTGTGAATTCCATAATTGTGCAGTTTACTAATAAGATGCTCATGGTTTAGTGAGTCAAATGCTTTAGATAAATCTAAGAAGAGTCCACAATCTAATTCCCTGTCCTCAAATGCTTTTATAATTGATTCAGTGAATTCAAATACTGCAGTTTCAACTGATCTGTTTTTAAGAAATCCATGTTGAAACGAGTCAAAAATATTATTTGATATATAATAGTTGAGTACTTCATGATAGTAGGCCAGTTCAAAAAGTTTGCTAAATGAGGAAGGCAAGTGTTATCGGTCTTTAATTTTCTAGTTGGTTGGTGTCACCTTTTTTATAAATAGGAATTACTACAGAACTTTTTGGCTGGGAGGGATATGTGCCTTCTGTGAAAGAACAACTTATAATATGACACAGTGATTTGGCAATATATAGTATGTTGTGTTTCAATAAAAACTTAGGAATTTCATCGGCCCCAGAGCATTTTTTGTTTTTTATTCTAAGTGAAGTGTTATTAGTTTTTCTTCAGTAGTGGGGGTTAGGAATATAGTGTTATTATGTAGAGCTCGTCCAGTATTGAAACGACCACTTTGCCTTCCCCTACCTAACAACCAATTCTTCTCGAAGATGCCTGAACTATGCCTAGTAATAGAAATTCCATAGGCGTACCAAATTATTTGGTATAGGAAATACAAGAGAAGTAGAGAACTTACGCTCCTATAACTTCTGAACGGAAAAAATATTTTTTGACAAATCTGCCAGAGGGATATAGATATATTTGTATAAGAAAATTTGAATAAATAACTGCACTACCTATTTATTAATCAAACAAACCTAATCTTTCAAACGCTGCATGCCAAGACACTGGTGAAGATTCGCCGTAGCACTGCAAATCGTGTCCAATCGTGTTTTCCCCCTCTCTACCTACCAAACGGTCGTTTCAATACTGGACGAGCTCTATCTTTTGCAGGTTTTGAAGGCCCATTTTATTTTATTTGCAAATGTTTTTTTTTTTTTTTATTATATATTGTTTTTTTTTTTCCCTAGTAATTTTTTATGATATTTTTTTTTTTTTTAATTTCTTATTTTTTGTGTCATATATGTTTTTATATTCTGAGTATAGTTGAATTAGGGAGTTGTAGGTGTTTAGTTTCATTTCTCAGGTCATTTATTTTGAGGTTTTCTGTATAATATTGTTTGCTTTGTTTGAGATGTTTGTGTACGAGGAAAACATAGATTGAAGTAATATGTGAAAATATTTCCCACGCAGTGTCTGTTGAGTTTGTATCTAAAATTTCTACCAATGTTTCATTTCACTGACCAAAATATCCATGACTTCAACAAGTTTCTAAAAAATGACATTTGTGGCAAAATTTTTGTGGTAGATTTTTTTTCAGATATTGGTTCCAGGTCAGTTTCGAGTCCAGTATCACCCCGAGATATTTGACCTCTCCCTTGCTCTGTATAGTTTCTCCTCGAAGTTTTATCCCTCTAGTTTACGTTTTTGGGTGAATGTTACTATGGGGGCTTTTAAGGATTGATATTCCATCCCTCCAAGTCAGTCCATCTGGTTAGCAAGTTTAGCGCCACTTGCATACGATCCCTAACCGTGGTGTTGAATTACCCCTGTTCTAGGACAACTATGTCATCAGGGTACCCAAGGGTTTTATGACCTTTTTCTTTCAGAGACCCCAGTAGTCCTTCCATGACCAGATTCCACAGGACTGATTTATTTTTTCTGGTTAAGTAAAAGAGTGTTATTTTGTCGATTGGTAAAGACCATTGCAAAAAATAAGTGTTTTTTTTGAGTAAAATCAGGAACTAATAATTAACCAGCGTGACCAGAGAGGTAACTGAAAACAGGTAAACATAACCTCACTTTGTATTTTTTTACTAAATATTCTTTAATCTAGCAGTGATGAAGATAACGAGGATTAATTGGACACTCTTGCAGTCACGCAATTTCAAGGTATAACGTACAAGAACCTTATTTAATTATAGATAGTACCCTAATTAATAATATTCTTTAGAGAAAGAAGATTCAAATGGGCTAGAGTCGGAGCCAGAGGCTAAAGTAGACCCCACCGAAAACAATAAAAATAAAGAAAACTCGCAATTATTGTACCATTTTAAAGTGCACTTGTGTGAATTTAAAAAACGAAACTGATTTTTAAATTATCATACTGAATAAACTTTGTTTATATCACTATTTGTTATTTTATAATTTCTCAAAAAACGTACTTAATTAGCACACCATGTAAAAAAACTAGCAAAGACAAAAAATTCATGAGCGAAAGGGTTGAAGAAATTAGAGTTACTGGAACATTTTGCATGTATTAGAATTCTCCGTAGAGCTACGTGCATTAAACCCAACGGTTTCATTTCAGGTAGAAATTTGAGAGGGAAGACGCCGAGTTTCTGCCTCCCAGTGTCTGCTCCGAGTTGTTGACTGTGTGTTGTATTTGTGTGTGCGCAGCTTGGTGCGCAATTGTCTGTAAGCTTATTTTTATACGATTAGGTCAATTTCAGAGTCGAGAACAATAAGTGTGTTAATTATTTATCTTGCTTAATTGTGACCATTGAGACTCATGCTTACTTTTTTCACTTACTTATACAATAACATACTATGAAAGTAATTGCTTCTCACTTATTTTCACCTAGATACTTGTATTCTCAATAAAAATATAGAAAATAAATATATCTAACCTCTTTTCAAGCCACTAGAAGCAATTTTTCCCAAAGACTTAATGACAAGATTTTTTTCACGTGAAACTATGGCATTTGGAAAAATAACTGTACAGACCTTTTTTACATGAAAATAGCCGCTCTTCTCGAAAATATTTTTTATTTAATTGATTTTATTTCCGAAATTAACACGTTCTCGCCGATGACGTAAATGGCATATTTACCTCAGAGACAATTTTTTTTTTAATTTTAGACATACTATTATTAGTTTTGTTATCCCAATCATTCTTTTTTCGACGGTAATATCATAAGTTTTATCGAGGATAATATCATAAGTGAGAGGTTTTATATTTAATCAAACCATGAAAGCGAAACTTGAGTGGTTTAATCTTTGGAAATAAGGCCGCAAATTGCACGAGTTAACTTTCCTAGAGGCAAAATGCTTCAGGGAAAATTAATTTTTTTTTGCGATAAATCACATTTAAAATTGGATAAAATTACCAGAATTGATGTTATATTTTGATTTTCAACGGGAAAGGTACAATTCTTTTCGATCCAGCATCGAAGGAATCATGTCTGAATAATTACCGTTTCTAAATGCTTCGTTTTACAGATTCATTCATTCACTGCTCTTGAACTCACCCAAAAACCTTAAACATATATACATTTTTCACTATCAGATCAATCATGTTTGTATTTGGAACTGATTAAAAAAAAAGCTCCTTGATATGGAATCGAACCCGAGCCTACAGCTTCATGGACTAATATGCTAACCACAAGTCTATGAGAACTTTTGTTGATATGCTGAAAATAACGCAATTAAATTATTCATTGCCTTACTTAAAATACTGAGGCTTTTAACATGCTCAAAAAAGTATATTTGAATTCAAATATCAAATCACTGTATGTAGCGAGTTCAAAATCACTTATTCTATTTATTTTTTGCATTTCCTATTTCCCTATATGGGAATTGAATGTGTTAACATCTAATTCTGACAGGACCAAGTGCAGTAGCAAAACAATATCGAATCTACTGGTGTTTTTATCACTTATAATTGCACGAGAGGTTTGTATTTTATCGGGTAAATTTGGGTTGTTTAATGAGAAACTGTTGCCTAGCCATTAGACGAGAAAAACTGTCAACTATTAAAAACGTGACACCGAAGGTGGAGCGTTTTTAGGTTGGCAGTTTTTCGAGTCAAATTGTTAAAGGAAACAGTTTAGAATTTGAACAACACAAATTTAGCCGATATCAATACAAACATGGAGTGTAATTCGGCAGGACAATTCAATGAATTGGAAATTTAGAAACATATCAATGCAAACTTTATTTATGAAACATTAAAAATAAACACATTATTATTTGAATGTACAATCATTAAAAACGCAGTTATTGAAATTCATACTAGGAACAGTGATGTCGCTGCGGGTGCCACAGCTAATCGTTTCTGTAGTAGATGTTGAAGTTTTTTCTTTTTCCAAACGAATTGATTGAATAATGCTTGAATGATACTCTTTGTCAACTTGTAAGTATGGTTTTATTGATGATGAATTGCTGTGTCCTGTTATTTTTATTAGAGCTTGTTCTACAATTCCGCTTTTACTTAATTCGCTAACTGCTGCCTCTCGATTTGAGTGATTTGTAATTTTGACACGTTTGACATCTATACCAATACGTTGTGCTGAGCATTTAGTCCATTTGGAAATTTCATTAATTCCAATCGGCACATTCTTATACCAACCTTTAGAATCTTCTTCCAAAAGGGATTTGGTGTAAGAAATACTCTGTCCAATGTTATAAAAGTGTCTCGTTTTTCCATTAACTTTTTAAATATATATAGATATCTACACAGAATGGAAAATAACCTAAACGATGATCCCAAACAATTCTGGAAACACCTTTCTAATTTGAGAAAAGGTTTTGATCTTCCTAGCGAAATGATATATGATAACCAAACTAGCACCAATGGAAATGAGTGTGTATCATTGTTTGCGATTTTTTTCTCATCTGTTTATGTTAATAATGGCCTGGCTATTCTGGACTATGACTATATACCCCAAATCAAGGATACAAATATTAACCTGAATAACTTTACAATAAATCTTACTGATATTTTCGAACTCTTTACAACACTAAAACCAATGTTATGAGCACTCCTTATCAAGTATTTTAAATATAGCCATATGTAAACTGAAACTGAAGAATGCCAATAAAATAAATCAATTTTCGTTCGAAATCAAAAACGGTCGCATTAATAGTAAAATTTATATGACAACTCATAAAGTCGATACTTCCTCTATCATTTGTGTCGCCACCTCAATCGAAATTCCAACCATATTTTCAGACATTCATAACTAATAGTACATCGGGACAGATGAATGACCAGCGGTCTTTGAAGCGATAATAGGCTTGGTGATATATCATGGCGGTGTGTCTACTCGAGGCTACTTGCCGACTCATTAAATATATTTTATTGTTTGCGGGCGGCATCGTTTGAATACCAACACTATATATATAAGATTCTCCATACTAGAACGCTCTCTTCTCTCTTCATTCAGAATCCAGTCGTCGATCTAGTCAGTCAGTACAAAGCTAGTTCAGCTTCATTATGAAGCGAATAAAAGTAAAGTTTAATTTCAATTAGCGAAGATGAAGTCTCATCTTCCTACGAGTAGTAAGCGTAGACTCCGTAGAGTTTATCTGAAGTAGCAAATTAATCAACCATATGCAGAATCATTGTGAAAGTGTAATTCATCAGAAATCATCTCAGTAATAACTAAATTAATGGAATTAATATTTATCAAGAAGCTGAATAATCATATTGCAACAAGTGAACGCGTAATATTATTTGGAAATAAAACTGAATAATTAAGTCCTAATTAAACTATTGTGTATTACTTCAGTGGACGGTAAGCAATGAAACTGTTTATTTGGCAAGGTATATGTGTATAGTGTTATAAGAAAATATTTCATTATTGATTTCATAGTAGAAGAAATTATTGATTCAACAAAAGTAAAATTATTATCAATTGTTTAAAATAACTGAAGAACAGTTATTTTAATTGTCAACCTATATTTGTTTCTCATTTTAGATTATTGTTTATTCTCATTTTGACTTTCTATACATTTTCTCAGTAAATTATACCAGGTGTATCAATAGTTGTTTTTATATTTTAGAAAATACATATATATATATATTATTACAAGTCCTAATTGTATTATTATTCCGAAACGATTTGAGATTGGTCTTTGTACTGTCAAATTAAGTCCCCCCGCTTCATTACATACTGGGAGAAACAAGATCTCAAGCCGCTCTGGGAAATTGTTCCGTTATTGGTCAATAGACTGATAACACTCAGTATGTTATAACAAAAGGTGGACAGGTGTGGTTTTTCAATAAGAACACCCTGTACGTCTTATATCAATGGTGTCAGGTGTCGAGGTGGATTTACAGGAAAATAACGTTTATATGTTGATTTTGTGCAAAAGATGTCAAACTCAAAATTACTCGATGCAAATAAGAATGAAAATATAGTAAAAAATTGTTTTTCTCGTAAAAATATTATCAGAATTTGTGTAGTTAAAAGTGTGCATATATTGCAGTTTGCACTAAAGTTGTCATATTGGAAATTCATCTGGAAAAATATAATTGCAAATATAGAATAATTTTTAATATTGTTTGTGGAATGCTAGAAGGAACGAAATAGTAGAAATATTTAGCAAAGATAAACCTTTGGTAACGAATAAGGTCAGAAAAGAATTGAAAAATTGGAAAAATAATAAGGAAAGCATTTAGAAAGTAATATCAGTACAGAGAGTTTGACGAGTGGAAAATCAAAACATATATATCGTTTATACAAGGCTGATCTCAGAAAGTATTCGGAAAGGAAAGTGAAATTTTTTTTATTCAATGGGGATTTTTATTAAAATTATTAAATCATGGAAACTCCGACAACAGTGCCGTGGACTGGTGTGATTAACTATGAACCTACCATTACTATCAGTGTGGATAATTTACCTTCTTTTAATGGTACTACAGATATCAAAGATTTTATTCGTGAAATTGAGTATTTGGCAGCTGTAGCAAGATGGACAGACAGTCAGATAAGTTCCATAGTTAGATTAAAATTGACAGGAATCGCTAGATTATTTATAGATACAGATGACAAATTAAAAAATACAATAAATTGGCCTGAATTTAAAAAGGAATTATTGCAGCAGTTTAGCAGATTGAAATTACCTGGAGAAGAAGAAAAAGAATTTTTGAATTGTTATCAGAAAAATAGTGAATCAGTTAGAAATTTTTCCATAAGATTGAGAGCATCCGCAGCGAAATTACGAAAATTTACAGGAATCAATAGGGTTGATGATGTATTAAAGCAAAAATTTGAACAAGATACGCTTGTGCAATTTTGTATGGGATTGCTAGATCCTGTAAGGAAAAAAGTTTTATCTGCCAGTCCTGTCAGTTTAAAAGAAGCCATACAATTAGCAGAGAAGGAAGAATTAATTGAGACACTAACAGCTCAAACTAATATGAATTTTAGACATTTCAATACGAATAAAATAGTGTGTACACATTGCAATCGTAAGGGTCATGAAGAAGTAAATTTCAATGGAAAATAGATTTCGAACTCAAAACAAAAAATTTCAGGGAAGAATGAACGAACAAGGACGTAGATTTATCAATCAATCAAATAGAAATCGATATCAGAATTTTGGGAGAGTAATGGACAGAAGAAAAACAGGAAATAGTTACGCGAATGGAAATAGTCCGAGAAAGTATGGAAAAATGTCCGGATATAACAGGAATTTAAATAGAAAGAAGCAGGGAAAAAATGTACTAACCTACGGTGAAGGTGAGGAACAGAATAACGGTATTTATTTAGAAAACGAACATGGTAATTGGCTAAAAAGTTTGGAAGAAATGGGAAAAAGGTTTGAAGACATGACCAAAATGATAAAACAGTGGATTGAATTAACTTTTGACGAAAAGCTAAATTTCTCGAGGGAGTGCACGCCCAAAACGAATTGCCGAGTAATCAAAAATGGATTTTCACGCCATGAAATGAGTCCAGCCGGCTCGAATCAAATGGAAAT
The DNA here is from genome assembly GCA_018342105.1 of Gonioctena quinquepunctata. Taxonomy (NCBI): domain Eukaryota; kingdom Metazoa; phylum Arthropoda; class Insecta; order Coleoptera; family Chrysomelidae; genus Gonioctena; species Gonioctena quinquepunctata. The sequence continues at coordinate 237,897 of JAFIRS010001186.1, forward strand.
GTCCGAAGATAGTAAAGTGTTTGAGACACTAGGTTTCGAGGAAGCCGATTCAAGGGAAAAGTTTGGAAAATCGTCTAGGAAGGGAGATAACACAGGTTATCGATTGAACAAGCCAAATATGATTGATGATTTGACAGTGACATCATTCATTAAACTAGATGAAGATAGAAAATTGCCAAAAGTGGAAATTGAAAAATCCATGAAAATACGCAAAGGTATTGAAAAAAACCGGAACGCCCTGTACACTAGGAAGGATAGTCAAGCGAGACAGCCGAAAAAGTTCAAAAGACAGTCGTAGTGAAAGAGCCAGCTCATTCAAGAATGACACTTTTTCAACCAGAACAATGGAAGAAACCCATGATCTGAGAACGGCCATCATGAATAGTACGCCACTCGAAAGTGACAGTCTTAAAGTAGAAATTTATTCGTCAAAGAACGAACATTTCTTGCCTAAAGAAACAGAGAGATGGAACGGAAAATTGCCAATGCAGTACCACAGCGGGAATGAAGGAAATTATGTTCGGAAAATGGGAAAAGATATACGGATTGGTATGAAAGTTTTTGAGAATGAAAATATTCAAGAAGGTAGCAAACCATATATAGGGAGTATCGGAATTGCCGAAGCTAACGCATCAAGGAATTTAGGGAAGATGGTCGATGTACAACATAGGAAATCGTGGAAAGACAGTCTAGGAAGTAGATATGAATCACCCATGGGAGATATTCTACCCACCAGGAAGTTGGAAATTGCCAAGAACCTCGGAATGATAGTCGCCAATGAAAGTACTTTTGCAGTAGACGAAAATCAAAAGGCTGAATTTTATTCGTCCAAGGACAAAAATTTGCTGCCCAGATTATTGAATATATGCATAGTTGAAGCAAGGAGTAAAGTGAATTCAGAAAAAAATTCAAAATTAAAGAAAATAGCCAATAATGGATTGTTAACATCGAAAAAACCGTATTATGGTACGAGATTTGAAAGAAAATACCGAAGAAAATAAGGAAGTAGTTAAAGATATAAAAATCATCGAAACCGTAGCCAGTCAAAAGGAAAAATCTAAATTTAAGAAGTCATAGCTTGAAAATTCAGAAATCCCACAAATTGGAAACAGAATTGAACACATGAACCGACTGAAAGTTAATCAGAGAGAAGAAAAATCTCTGCAACTAGAAAATAGGCAGGAAATTATTTTAGAAAGTAAAAGGATGAGTAACGTTAAATCCAGAGCGTCCTGTATATAGGAAAGGATTATTTCCATCTAGGGGTGGCAATCCAACTCTTAACAATACGGTAGCATGCCACGGAAAAGCGATCAAACTTTTTCAAGAGAATAATTTGTTGAAAGATATCAAAAGGAATGAAAGTGAACATAGTATACAGGGGAGAAGAATTCCGCCAATTCATAAAAATACTAAGAATCAGAAATATAAGTAGACATATTTTTACTGAGTGTAGGGAACATAGAGAGAATAGTTAGAATATGAGAAGGAGAAAGGATTAGAAGAATAGAACTTCAGGACGAAAGAACAATTGCAAGCAGGAACTCAAGAGGAAATAAAGGAAAAACCGATGAAAAAAAAAATCAAGAAAATAGATCAAGAAAAAGACCCATAGAAAACCTAAAAACAATAGAAGATAGAAATCAACTTGAATCAACAGAAGATGAAGGAGAAAGTATTCCAGAGATAAATCATAGTTATCAGACTAGAACACGTGGTACAGTAAAAGAGTTTCCATGGATTTATTACAAAGCAAAAATCAGAATAAGTAATTTTCAAAAGCCCAAAATAATGCACTTATGAAGTAATAATATTGTCAATATTTTCAAAACCAGTTGAGATCAAATAGTATAGTAAGCCAGTATAGATAAATAATTGGAAATTATGAAATCTTGCCAAGTATACACAAGCACGTATCGAAACGTGTAGTCAAAGAAATTGAAACACCCTGTAAATTAACGCGAAATAAATATTGATGGGACTTTCTACCTGAACCATAACGTACCGCGTACCATTGGAAATATCGTCAAGTGACGGAATGGGACAAAAAAATTATCTAGTGTCGGATATTCTACATGAGAATCGGACTTTTGAGTAAAGCATAGACAGTAAGAGAAAATTGTGTGTATTTCCTAAAAAAATTGGGAAGGACTGTATAGACATTAATAAAGTATTAATATAAACGGTTATAATTCTTACCGAGAAGAGATTTGCAGTAATTAAAGTGTTACCTTATAATGACTAAGTGAAAAAAAAAAAGTAAAAATGTGCGAAAAATATCGGTGATAATAAAGAACATTTTAAAATTATCGTTAACAATTACGGATAATATAATATGGATTTTTGAACTATAACTGAGTTCAAATTAATGATTATCAGCTTCTCACCAAATAGTTATTTACTGAGCATCGTACTGCAATGGAGAGTTTGAACTTTTAATCCAAGTAAGTTCTCAATACCCAAGGATGAATGGATATCCAAGTCCATAGTCAGAGTGCAGAGTTGAGGGAGCCCCCAGGGAGCTTCATCGTAAGTGTGCGAGGGTGCACAAATTATCCAATTAATAGAAGGTTGAACCATCACTTTAACACGGAAGAACCTTAGAAACTACCACTTCACTGGAACTTTTAAACAAATGTCAGGTGACATTTTGCATCATAGAGAGAAGTCGATAATCACTGTCAAATACGTTCACTACTCGAAGGGTGGCTCGAAAAACTAACGACAAGGCCGTTTACTTCGCTGCAGACTGAGTGGAACTAAGTCATATGGTTCACAGATGATGTTTACATCATCCCTAGTCGAAGAGCAGACATAAGGTCGCTGGAGAATTTCAACCTGATTTCGCCAGACCACAGACGAACTCTATCACAGCAGGTGATGACAGGTCATATCTACAGGGTGGCGTTCTATTTCGAAGCCAGCATCGTCTCAGAAGATACGGACTTGAAGGGATCTTTATTGAGAATTATATAAAGATTTGCATGTTAAAATTAGTATGTTAGAATAGTAATTATATAAGTAGGGATATTGTTGACCATGTATGTAATATTAGGTGCCTGATTGAATAAGGTAAAGGTCATATGTTATCATAGGTATTATCAGTAAGAATTTATTTAGTTTGTTCATGGTATGCTAAAACAATTGTCAGAACTATAACAAAGTTGAGATCCAATACCACTCATCTACCCAAGATATTAGGGTCATGAAAAAGGTATCAATTAGAATTAATACCTTTTAAATGGGAAAAGGGAGGTGTGTTATGAGCACTCCTTATCAAGTATTTTAAATATAGCCATATGTAAACTGAAACTGAAGAATGCCAATAAAATAAATCAATTTTCGTTCGAAATCAAAAACGGTCGCATTAATAGTAAAATTTATATGACAACTCATAAAGTCGATACTTCCTCTATCATTTGTGTCGGCACCTCAATCGAAATTCCAACCATATTTTCAGACATTCATAACTAATAGTACATCGGGACAGATGAATGACCCGCGGTCTTTTGGAAGCGATAATAGGCTTGGTGATATATCATGGCGGTGTGTCTACTCGAGGCAACTTGCCGACTCATTAAATATATTTTATTGTTTGCGGGCGGCATCGTTTGAATACCAACACTATATATATATAAGATTCTCCATACTAGAACGCTCTCTTCTCTCTTCATTCAGAATCCAGTCGTCGATCTAGTCAGTCAGTACAAAGCTAGTTCAGCTTCATTATGAAGCGAATAAAAGTAAAGTTTAATTTCAATTAGCGAAGATGAAGTCTCATCTTCCTACGAGTAGTAAGCGTAGACTCCGTAGAGTTTATCTGAAGTAGCAAATTAATCAACCATATGCAGAATCATTGTGAAAGTGTAATTCATAAAAATGGAATTAATATTTATCAAGAAGCTAAATAATCATATTGCAACAAGTGAACGCGTAATATTATTTGGAAATAAAACTGAATAATTAAGTCCTAATTAAACTATTGTGTATTACTTCAGTGGACGGTAAGCAATGAAACTGTTTATTTGGCAAGGTATATGTGTATAGTGTTATAAGAAAATATTTCATTATTGATTTCATAGTAGAAGAAATTATTGATTCAACAAAAGTAAAATTATTATCAATTGTTTAAAATAACTGAAGAACAGTTATTTTAATTGTCAACCTATATTTGTTTCTCATTTTAGATTATTGTTTATTCAATCTAATTTTGCTTTCACATTTTCTCAGTAAATTATACCAGGTGTATCAATAGTTGTTTTTATATTTTAGAAAATACATATATATATATATTATTACAAGTCCTAATTGTATTATTATTCCGAAACGATTTGAGATTGGTCTTTGTACTGTCAAATTAAGTCCCCCCGCTTCATTACATACTGGGAGAAACAAGATCTCAAGCCGCTCTGGGAAATTGTTCCGTTATTGGTCAATAGACTGATAACACTCAGTATGTTATAACAAAAGGTGGACAGGTGTGGTTTTTCAATAAGACACACCCTGTACGTCTTATATCACCAACACTATCATGTAGCCCAGATGGAGTACCAGGTTTTCTGTTAAAAAAATGTATTTACTCTCTGTGTAAACCACTACACACCATCTGTTTAACTTATCAATAAAATACTGCTCCTTTCCTGAATACTGGAAAAACTCCTATATTATTCCCATTCATAAATCCGGCCCAAAGAATATTGTTTCAAACTATAGAGGTATCTGCAAACAATCTGATATACCTAAATTACTAGATAAATTAATTTCGGTACAAATTTCATGGGCTTTCAAACACATCATGAGATCCGAACAAAGTGGTATCTGTCAAGGTCGCTCAACATCGACAAATCTCCTAACCTACCAACACAAAATTCTAGAAGCCTTTGAAAAACGACAAGTTGATAGTATTTATACAGATTTCTCGAAGGCCTTCGAACAAGTAAATCATGCTATTCTTCTGGCTAAGTTAGGTTCACTTGGGATGGGAAAAAACTGCCTCAAGTGGACTAAAAGCTTTCTGTCTGGCCGTAGCCAGTGTGTACGCATAAACAACTATTTATCAAATGCCATATCCGTTACATCAGGGGTCCCGCAAGGGTCCCATTGCGGCCCTATTCACTTCAACTTATTTGTGAATGATATTTATGATGTAATAGTTAATTCGGACATCCTAAGTTCTGCTGATGATGTGAAATTGTTTATGAATGTAAGTTGTTTTCATGATTGTCTACTCCTCCAGGCCAACCTGGATAGATTCAGTGAGTGGGCATCAATAAATAAGTTAATGTTAAATGTTACAAAATGTTTTTCAATAACTTTTGCTCGAATAAAATCCCCAGTTGTTTTTGATTACAACCTCGGAGCAAAACCATTAAGCAAAGGAATGAAATAAGGGATTTAGGCATACTCCTTGGCACTAAATTGTCTTTTAAAAGTCGCTACAACAAGCTAAGAAATAACGGAATGAAAAACCTGGGATTTATTTTCAGGAATAGTCATCATTTCTCAGTTGAAACATTTAAATTGCTCTACATATCACTAGTCCGTCCAAGTCTCGAATACTCATCAGTGGTGTGGTCACCCAGCTATTCATGTGATACTAAACTGATTGAGTCAGTACATGAAAAGTTTCTGAGACAGTGCGCATTTAAAATGGGTATTGTCCGTGTGGACTTCCACATTGACTACGCATTCATTGAACAGTCATTAGTCATCCAGTCTCTGGAAATTCGTAGAACTTTTTTTGATTTCTGTTTCTTATTCAAAATTGTCAATGGTCTGATCGACTGTAATTACATTCTGACACAGTTGAGGTTCAACACACACTTTAGAACTCGAGATCGGAAATTGTTTTCAATTCAATTTTATCCTAACAACTACACCTATCATAGCCCCTTAGCAAGACTACCTCGGAATTTTAATGATATTCATGGTTCTATTGACCTATTTGATATTACGCTTACCCAATTCAAGAATAGATTAAGATCCGTATTAGAAATGCAAAAAATATAATAATTTAAGAAAATTTATTTAAAATTTTTAGGGAATTCTATATAATATATTTAATGAAACTTAGACCTAGTTATATTTATCATTGTACTTATGTAAAAATGGTTTATCCGTATAAATAAAATAAACGTATTGGGCAAATATCTTCCTCTAAAATATTAGGCATAATCCATTTGCTGTCTTATAATTTATAGTTACCGCCTTGTCTCGTTTTCGAAAATAGAGGATTATACTCGATACGTCCAGTTTCTTTTCCATTATTTTTAATTTCAGATACGAAATAACTGGTTTTGCAGTAAGCTGCTTCTCCTCCGCGCCCAGCTAATTCAAACGCCAAAATGTGATATAATTTCTTTTGAAGTCCTTCCGGTTCATTTTCCTCATATAATCTGGCCATTGCAAATACTTCAGATTTATTAAGAGCTGATGCACTAGATTTTCTCTTTTCGGGTTGTGCTTGTAGGATTTTACGTTTTACGTGCAGCTCGTGATGAATTAAACTGAACGTCGGTGGAAGGGTTAAATACAATATTGAATTCGTTATAATATTTACTTTGTAGCATTTTAGCGGTGGTGTTCCAAATTGTTTTAACTACCGCTTCTTTGTAGTCTTCTCTGTTGCCTTTTCGCATATTAAATGCCCAATCTTGCAATATTACATTCAATTTCTTCGATGGAAGTATCTGGCTCAAATTTTATATCTTTTTTCATCGCAAAACGTAGAAAATTATCGCCAGATTGATGATTGCGTCGCAACTATATTAGTAGGCACACAGGTATTAACAATTTGACTAATTTCGGCGTTTGTAGACTCACCGAATCGACTTATTTTTAGTGCTTAGAAATTTAATAAGTTGTTGACAAACATGTCAAACTATTTATTTTGGCAACCAACACCGCGATAATTGATAAACAAATGAATAAGTGAAAAAACCACAAGTGCATTTATCGCTGTAAAAGTTGCAGCTAACTTTTGCCGCTGTCAAACTGACAATTGCACTGTGGCATATTCATACAAGAGTTGAATTGTCAGTATAAAACAGCGAGAAGACGTTTTATCACTATAAGACTGATCTGATTGGTTCTCTGTTTGGAATTTCGGCCACTCAATTGGCTCAAAAATAATGAGGGAAATAGTCGCTCATTTTTATTTTTTATTTTGGAGAAAGCATTTTGTCTGGAAATTTTGGAGTGCAATTTGCGGTCTTATTATCTGATTGAACCACGAAGCGAAGGCAATTACCTAAACAGACACAATATCATTACCCCCTGCCAACATGGCTTTCGTCCTAACCACTCAACTGAAACAGTATCCGCTGAAATGGTCCAATATATCTATAACAGCATCAATCAGAATGAACATGTAGTGGGATTATTCTTCGATCTCTCTTGTGCCTTTGACACAATCAATCCAAAATACTTAACAACGAAGCTAGAAGCACTGGGCATTCGAGGCCCCATACAAAGCTGAATTGAGTCATACATGTCTGATAGAACTCTCAGGGTGCAGGTCGGGGATGAGCAGTTGGACAACTACGATATCGTAATTGGCACTCCGCAGGGTAGTGTCTTAGGGCCTCTACTTTCCTACTCTACATGAATGATCTCCCGAACTATATTAGCCATGGGCGCACTTTCATCTATGCAGATGATACGACAATTATTGTTGCAGCTGATACTGCTGCCGACCTGCAAGACAAAACTGAGCTAGCTGTAAATAGTTTCAAACACTGGTGTGATAGTAATAATCTTATCATCAACCTGAAAAAAACAGTACTGATTGAATTCACCAGCCCCTTAAAATTAACAAACATTCTCACAATCAATATCTGCCACACAAGAATATCTTCATCACAGATAACAAGGCCTAGAGATTGATGATAAACTCTCCTTCAACAATCACGTTGACGCCGTCTGTAAGGAGCTGAACAGACTTTACTTTGCGTTCAGCACTATAAAATCAAATCTCCATAGAAACTATCTGATAAAAATGTACTATGCCCTAGTTTACTCCACTATCAGCTGCAACATAATTGTCTGGGGCAGAGCTACGGAAATATCTTAAGTTTTCATCATACAAAAAAGATTCATGAGACTCCTGTTCGACTTGGGCTATAGAGAGTCATGCAGGAATTTATTTGTTGAAAATGGAATCCTGACAGTCACATCCATCTACCTCTACAAACTACTAACATATATTCATTGCAATATGGAAAAGCTAGAAAAAAACAATGACTACCATACTCATAACACAAGAACGAAAAATGATATTCACCTACAACAGTGCCATAGAATGTTGCATAAAAAATCGCCTACTTATGCTGGTGGCTACCTCTTCAACCTGCTTCCGGAGAGTATAAAGTCGATCTCAAACCATAAAACTTTCAAATCTAGCATTAAAAATATCTTACTCCTACATGCTTTCTACTCGCTTGATGAGTATATGCAGCATAAACTATAATTGATTAACTAACTGATCACCAACTGCATGTTCCTATCAGTTCATACATATATAGGTTATATTATAAATACTGACATACACCTATTTACACTAATTTACTCACATATTTTTCTACCCCTTTCTTTATGTTCATTCACTAGTTCCTCTTATACTCAATGTCTAATTGTATCTATCTATTTTTATATCGTGAATATCCCATAATGATGTATTTTACTTGTAATTGTTTGTTAGTTTATAGCACTCATGTATCTTTTTTAATGACTTATCTCATGTTTTTGTAAATAAGACCTGTAGAGATCAATAAAGTATCTATCTATCTAATCTTTGATAATAAGGCCGCAAATTGCACGAGTTGAATTTCCTAGAGACAAAATGCTTGAGGAAACATTTAAAACTGAATAAAACTACCAGAATTTACGTTATATTCGAATTTTCAACGTGGAAAGTTACAACAATTCTTCTCAATCCAAAATCGAAAGAATCGTTTCACAGATTCATTCATTTATACTGATTATTCACTGCTCTTGAACTCACTCAAAAACTTAAAATATATATAATTTTTTCACTATGAAATAAAATATTATTGTAGCTGGAACGGATTTTGACAAAAAAAAGATCCACTAGGAATCGAATCCGAGCCACTCGCGTGACACTCTGAAAAAAAAGGTACGTTTAAAAGTGGTTCTTATTGTTCATCTAAATATTGAATAGATACAAATTTGATCTATGATCATTAAAAAAAATGGCAAAAAGGCAACGACGGCACGCAGTTTTTCTTTTCTTAGTAGGTGCGCTGTAAATTCTTGGGTAGTATATAATAACTGGAAATAATGCAAAAACGATGGCAATTTCAAGAAAAAAAAAAGAGTTGTTGAAAAATGAAGAAAATATCCCTACTGCAAATAATGACCACTTCAAAAACCACCAACACGCTAGAAAAAAAGAACGCTCTAATTCAATTGCGAACCACAAAATGAACAGGTATGACAGAACTGCCAGAAGTACAAAGAGATGACTTCATGCTACCAGAAAGTTTGTACTAAACAGAGTCCGAAAGAAGCAAGAAACAAAACCAAAAACGTAAGTACTTTCTGTGAAGACTGCCCAGGAAAACCAACAATGTGCCTTAAATGTTTCAAGTATAAAAACAATTGTTTCTCATGGATATCAATAAAATCAGAGTTTATTTACTTTTTCATGTATTACAAATTATTTGAATAACAATTTCGTATGGGCTAGGAAGGATATGAATGTTGAACCGGTGAATCTAGAGAAATTTTGTATCGTACAGGACCTTGATATTTGTGGTAAAAAAAAAAGAAACTTCAACCATAAACTCCATATCATCATATGTATTTATAGAGTTCCAACAAAAAATTTCCAAACGTTCATATACAGGCGGACTTCTGTGGATCACAGGTGATCTCGGATCGCAAATCAATATCATACTAATCCTATTGATTAATAATACTTTGATAATGACTTTGAAAGCTGAAAAGTGTAGTAATGTTTACGTTTTGCATAATGATAAATTTAATCAATTCTTTATCAATGTCCGGCAAATATATGATGGATGTTTCCCATTGTCAAATAGAATCAAATAGGATAAATAAAACTAACAAGAAATCGTGGGTATCACCCGACATTAAAACTTCTAGTGATAACCGGAGGAATCTTTTCATTTTGCAAATACAACATAACTTAAAAATCACTACAAAATAATGAGAGCAGAACACATGCATTTAGTCGATATGAGCAAAAAATTATTCTTCAGAGGACTTATTCAGGAATCTGAAAAAATCAATAAAACTTCTTGGGAAACCATAAATGAACACAGAAATAAAACATCAAACAACCTCATTATGAAAATTCTGAATAATTATCATGGAATTACAACCCAAAAATCATAGCTGATATCTTTAATTATTTCTTCACTGAGGCCCCAAAAATGTGATGCAGTCTATAAAACAGTTGGAGAATTTCGACTTTTCTGGTGAAAGCAATATGAACTCCATTGTCTTGGTCCCTTTTTCGGAGGGTGAAATGCAAAGGATTTTGTCTAAGCTGAAAAATAAAATGTCGACAGGCCCAGATGAAATTTCCTCAGCTTTAATTAGAGAATCCGGTGAAGAACTAGCACAAGGTGTTTTCCAAATTGTTTGAAGTAAGCAAAGTTTACCCCGGTATATAAAAAGAAAGAGAGAACCTGCATTGAGAACTATAGACCAGTGTCTGGTCTCTCCCCAATTGCAAAGGTGACTGAGTACTGCATGCTTGACAGACTCATTACTTTTATCGATAAATATAAACTAATACCTGACCAACAACATGGGTTTCCCAAGGAAAAATCCACTACCACCGCGACAGTTGACTTTTTCAACAATGTTTTGTCAGAGATCGATAAAAGAAGATTCCCAGTACGCATTTTTTCTGACCTGAGCCGAGCATTTGATTGCGTTCCTCACAATGCAGTGCTGCGAAAACTATGGCTTTGCGGCTTGAGAGGAACTGCAGCTGACTGGTTTGAATCGTATCTCTCTGACAGAACACAGTTTGTTCAAATATGTTCCAAAGAAGCTGATGGGTATGTTAGCAAGCACTGCTCAGACACCTGCCTGGAATTGGGGGTACCACAAGGTAGTGTACTCGCACCAATACTTTTCCCTTATTTATTGCTGATATAATTGAATTCCTACCTGGATATAATAACATTACACTATATGCTGAGGCTCATCTTTCTTAGTTTCCCAAGATTGTAGCCAATCAAATGAATTAGCATGCAACCATCCTCTTGCTGAATTGGGCGAATGGTTTTTGGCAAACCAATTATTTATCAACATCGAAAAAACTGAATACCTGGTATTTCGTACTAGACAGAGACTTATGAACAATCCTCCCTTAATTAAGATGATTTAAATATCACTAAGAAATCAACTACTAAATTTTTAGGAATAATTCTGCAAGACAATCTGAGTTAACACGAGCGTATAACAAGTGCTATCAATAGAATTAATACAAAAATATACCAGATTCGATGTTTGCGGAAGGTTGTTGATATTCACTGTCTGAGAAACATTTACTTTGCTGAAATCCAGTTTATGCTACTCTATGGCCTGTCTTTACGTTATGGAGGTTGCCTGTTATATCCGCAAAATTAGAAATATCCTTCCCAGGCATTTAGATATACATTCGCATCTAACCGGCAATAACCAGTCCATTTACCCTAATCATGACAACCTCCAGTTGTCCTGAGGACATCAGAAATCAAACTACTCACTCCAAATTTCGTAACTCCATGAAACATTTCCTACACATAAATTTGTTTCATAATATTGATGAATTTTTTAATTTTAATTGATTCTAACAGGTGATGTAGTTTAATTTATTTTAATTTGTATTTTATCTTGTCTTGCCATTGTGGCCAAGCAATCGGCCATCTTTGCTATTGTATATCTCTATCTCTCTTGTTACACTGACGTGTTCCACATACGGAAGGGTCTCTGAATGAATAAAGATTGATTTGATTTTAGTAGAATAAAGTTCTGTTCACTCCTGCTACTTCATCAGGCGATAACTTTCTCTTTTATTGACCAATGTACAAACGGTGGTACATTCTGAACACTATATCTATACTAAAGCCATAAAGCAAATACCAAAGACCTACCTAATAATCGTAAGATTTCAGGCATCATATAAAATATTCCGACCGATGGGCCACCCATAGACCACGCCGGCTCTTGTCGAGAAATACTATGTCCAATCGGTGGATCACGTTGGTACAAACGTGTTTAGGCCAAAAACTTGAAAAAAAACAGTTTTTGAATTTTTTTTTTATATTCTTGACCCGCTAGGCTAGAGAACTTTTCAGAATATTAATCAAAACCTTTCAACAAAAAAACATTTTGGTCCAAATCATTTTGAGCTCTTACTGGAAAATTGACTACAATGACTGGCCTACTATTTATACCCTCGGAAATGAGGTTATCCATAATACATACCATGATATCTGTTCTTCCCACTGCCTCTTCAATTATATCCATGCATTTTTTTCTAGTCTCTTCATTCTCCAAAGTCTTCCAAGCTTTATTGACCGCTTCGAATGCCTGTTGCGCTCTATCAGGATCATCCTGATTCTTGTCCGGATGTACAAGTATCGACAATCTTCTGTATTTTTTTTTTATTTCGTCGATTGCTGTTTCTGGTTCTACTTGTAGCACATCATAAGGGTTGAGATTTCGATATGTAGATCCGGGTCTCAGCAACCTATCAATCTGTTGCTTTGGAGTGAGAACTGAGTCCCGCTTTTCTATTTCCTTTACCTGGAATTTGTATTTATTGTGGATGCATAAACACGAATAAATAAACGCAACTTGCCTCGGTATAAAATTCGTTGAATTTCGTATCTTTTTCTGGTGGCAGTGGAATACTGCTTGTAGACATGTTTGTCACTTCAAAATTTCGAATGAAACAATGTTATTCTCAGTCTAATCAAATCATAATCGACCTCATTTGTATAACAGAAAAAATTCAATCCAGATCAAATAATACAAATATATAAATCACTGACTTCTTTTTATGAGATGACAACTGACAGTTTTGACTTTTTAACCTTCTTCTTCTTCTTATTTTAAGATATTATTAAAATTCCGCATTTGCTGACATCTACATTCAATAGTGCGAACCACTATATCAGGGAACAAAAAACTGAGTTTTACAATTGAAATATGTAACAGAAATTAAACTGAAATAAGTCGTATTTGGTGATGACTACAAAAAAAAAATGTGATATTCTCTAAAAAATGTGTTATTGAACCGTTAGGGAACATGCCTGAATTTATTGTATATCTTCCTTGCACCATTTCGGTCCTCAAAAAATTTTGTAAAAAATAATTTCTCAAGTCCCAAAATTTTGTCGAAATTTTTAACAATAAAAGTGCTCCTCAATTCGAACTCGATTTGACCTTCACTTAAATATTGATAGACAATATTATTTCTTACAACCCACACATAAATTCAACCTCACTTTCAATGTGACGTTTCATCAGTAACAATTGAGAATACCATCATGATAAAAATTCAAGTACATTATATAAACGAAGACAGATGAAATTATAATTACCAGTTGGAAGCAACAAGCGGTAAAAGTTTGAACTGTATGTGTGAAAGTACCGATGGATATGTCCATCAGAGGCGCTAGGAGTATACTTTTGAATGTGATTTTTCAATTTCTAAGTTTGTTGCTAAGATTTCTAGTTGGTAATCCTTATGTGCAAATCAGAATCTTTCAGAAAAGGGAGACATGCGTATTTCCTATTTCCTTGGTAATTCAAAATAAGAGGCCAGTGCCAGAGTGGCGAAAATTCAAACCAGACATACGTACATGCTTCAGAGGTTATACAATTGTGTTTGGAGTTTTTCTTATATCATTTCTATTTGATATTAGTTTCCAGTTTTTTATGTAATGTTATTCATTTTAAGATTCCAAGTATGTTCTAATTTGCTTGCAAAAGTCATCAGGAATTATTGTTATGAATGACTTCGAAAAAAAGTTACACATTATTTGTGAATCTTCGAATTGAAAGTAAAACAAACAAGATGCTGTGAAAATGTGTCCCTATCACCTAGATATATAAATATATATATATATATATATATATATATATATATATATATATATATATATATATATATATATATATATGTATATATATATATATCTCTTTTTCCATACTGTATGAATAATCTTCGGTATGTTGGATAATACCTTTTTTTTTCTTATCCTAGATTAGTCTGCACCAGAACATTACGTTCATTTTCTCATGGAAAATGATAAAAACTTATTCCAGTAAAACTGGATCGTTTTGCCTAAGAGTTACATTGAGGTACACAACAATAATGATTTGAACTTGAATCACTCATTTTTACACTCGAAGACGTACAATAGTCAACAGAACATTCATCAGGTAATAGGTTGATGAATACTGCGAATAAATAACGTTTCACATCGCTTCTCGGCAGAGTATCCAATCCTACAGTTTCAACTGTAGATATCTATCATATCTGCTGTGTAGTCCGTATACTAACTCAGCTTCAGCAAATCCATTATACAATGGCAAAATGTACCACCATTGTCTAAAGATACACTACCACTACCGGACCGGACTACATAATTGTCAATCAATTTAATAGCGGATAGAGTAAGTAGATCGTTCCACCTTTCGTCGTTCGGTCGAAGTCTGTTTTATTGACCACTTCCACCGAGCCACCGACATTCTGTTTTTTGTTACTCGGGAATCCCATGCCCCAGTGTTGTTCCTCTGGGGTTCTTATTCGTAATAGAAAATTTTCAAAAAATGTAACAGAATTGTAACAGATTTATCATTTAGTAATAAAACCATTACATTTTTTTTACTATATTTTAAACGACTAATAATATATAAAACAAGTAGATTTTTTCAATTAAAGAGGAAACAGACTACATTAAAGAAGATCAAGGAATTTAGGATAGGATACATGATACACTTCCTTTCAGTTTCCTTTCTTCTTAGTTATTGGTCGTTACTTCCTTCAGGTGCATTTGGTCAGCTCACTTATTGGGGACACTTACGTCACGAGAGTACTAACAACAGACCTGTGGCAATTTCATGTTCCATGACATCAACTTTAATAATGTTATCTGGTCTATATCATTGCTAACATGTAATATTTGTGTATCCAGAGTAATTTTTGACAAGAGAATGTTCGAACATTTTCCTTTTCTCGTCCAAAATTTGAGGAATATTACAGAAGACAGCAGGAATAAAAACAAAATATGTATTTTTTCAACACAGATTATAAATATAATTCAAAATGAATAATCTTCAGTATAAATGGATTCATACCTATCCATTTTGAATATAATTCAAACGTTTTTCTCAAGTCTCGTCCCAAAGTATCAACTCAGCTTTTTAATTTGAATAATTTGATCCATCCAATCGCATGGAAATAGAAAATTGAACCAGTTTCTGTGATTCCCCAATATTACTGGCATAAAACAGCACCGGTTATCGGGTTCTGATTGGCTGCTGAATAATAACTTTTCATTCCTCATTCCATGTCATTGAACAACCAATCAGAAAACAGTACGCCGTACAGCTCAGTAGTTAAAAGCCAGCTTGAGAACTCGGCGTTAGAAGCAAAACAACCATACAGCTTAATATCACTTAATTAATAGGTGGCACTGTAAGCTCAATCAAACTGCAGTCAAGACAAAAGCAAAAAGTAATAGATTTTTGCATATTTCGTAAGAGGCGTAATAGCGTAACAAATACAATTTTTAGTAATAGATCTGTTACAACGTTTGTTTGAAGGTTGTAGACGATGTGGTAACTTGATTACTATCGTTTCGGACGTCCATCGTCTTAATGTATTTAAAAGGTTTTCACGACGTTTCGAATGCTTGTATCTGCAATCGTCTTCAGGTGAAGACTGACAAGTTTAGGTGCTACTTACTACTTAGGTGCTACTTACCAAGTTCAAAGAGGCCACCTACATCGAAGCCAATAACGCCTTTAGTCAACCAAGCGTTGAGATCAAGAACGTATGGAAACCCCTGATTGCTCTTTCTGGCGGGCTGCAGAGGCGCGAAACTTCACGCACCACCACACCGCGCAAAATTGCACATGGCGGAATTGCACGCATCATTGCGCCGACAGTCATATAAATTGGTAAGTAGCACCTAAACTTGTCAGTATTCACCTGAAGACGATTGCAGATACAAGCATTCGAAACGTCGTGAAAACCTTTTAAATACATGAAGACAATGGACGTCCAAAACGATAGTAATCAGATCTGTTACAATTGTAATAGCAGGAACAACACTGCCATGCCCCCTGCCTTGCCCGGAACTGCCTGTCATTTGTTTGGATTTTTGTTCGATCGATTGTTGTTGTGAGTATTTTTGTGTTACGAGACGTGATAACGAAAACAGTTACGACTATGATTATAATAATTGTTATACATGTTTTATTTCCAAGTTTACTTCGTAATTATGATTGAAAGTTTGATGATCACATGATTTTTTTTTGTTTATAATACCTTCCCCATATGTGTTTTATTTATTACTACCATTAAATAATATGAAATAAAAAAAAACTTTTTTTATTATCATTTACAGTGTTCTACAGTTCTTTTCAAGCATGTATGCAGTTTTACTCTAGGATGGGGTTGACAACACTGCTTCTCGGCCTTCTGGCTGAGTTGACTTAACAATATCACTGTGAGGGTGAATATGATTCGATCATCATGGATATTCAATTTAATAGGATGTTAAAGGAATATATCATTTCTTTTTCAGTTATTAATTCCATAGAGAATCTACAAAACCTTCATTTATTTGTTCAATTTGGCAAATAAAGAAGGTTAATACAGTTATTACAAATTTAATTATTAATTTACCTTCCATGGGAGGTGCATTCGATTTCCATTTATGTATATATTAACATTAAAAAAACTGATGATTTGCAAAATCGCTTTGTGGCTATCTGTGAAACCTTTAAAACATACACGTATGTACGTGTTTGTGGATATTAAGCACTCGCCAATAATTATTGGTGCCTCTTTTTTGTATCCACATTGTGAAGTCGCAGATCTCCGCAATAATTCCCTGCAACTTCTATGCGATCGACTCTGGACTAAATACCATTCAATTTATATCTGAATGATTTATTCAAGCTGCGAGAGCTTTCCAGTCAAACAGAGTCGATCGCATAGAAGTTGCAGGGAATTAATGCGGGGATCTGCGACTTCACAAAATCAAGTAACTATCTGAATGAGAATGCAAATTTTCAATTTCATATTTTTTCTTTTGAGTTAGGGTCCTTTCAGAATATGGAATGGAGAACGTAGCCTTTCAGGAATAGTTGTCATAACCTCTTCGGAATTACTGATCCATTTAGTCATTTCGAAATATCCTTGTTCGTGTACATAAATGACATCAGCAACTCTCTTGATCGCCTCTTCTTCGGTGTCACACGAGTCCAGGTAATCATCAAAGTAGTGTTCTTTTCCATGCACCTGATTATACCTGGAAACTGACATTCAAACTCCATGGCATTTCTATTCTCCACAAACCGAGCTTTGGAATGGGACGAAACAGCCCCAAAAATAATTACATTCATTTGGTAAACATCAGGATATTTACTTCGATCTCTACCACGCCACAGGAACCGCTGTGCACATTGATCCTTTTGTCTGATCAGAACCTCGAGGAACATCTCACGTATGTCCCCACTGAAGGCTATTTTACCATGTCTGGTACGCCATAAAACAGAGATCAATGATGGTACGAAGTCTGCGCAATGCAGTAAAAAGTCGTTTAAACACGATCCATATGATTTAGCTGCAGCATCGAAAACAAGTCTTATTTTTCGCAGTTAATTCACATTCCATACTGCAAAATAGAGCAGGTTCAAGGTTTTTGGGTTTTTAGCTTTTTCGGTGTCCGTTAATATTTTCGCATAGCCTTTATTTAGGTATTCTTCAATCATTCCGAAGTATTCATCGGCAAATCTTGAATCCCTATCCATTTTTCGCTCCATGCATAATTAACGTCTCACTGCATTCGGTCGACTGGCTGGGAGTAAAGCATTTTAATTCTTCCAAAGGTACCCTATCGCATACTGTTGTCCTGTTTTTCTGAATGTTTTCTCCATGATATCAATAGCTTTTTTATCTCCCGCTGATTTAACAAAGGAAATTTGTTTCACACCAAATGAGTCAAATCGAAAAATATCTTTGACTAAGAGGTGGAGTTCTTCATCGATAACCAAACGACAACACAGACTCACATGGGGCATTCTGGGTACTTCATTGTTGGATATGTTCCCATTGATGGTCCAACCTAGTTTAGACTTCGACATGGCTGGTTCATTCAGTTTTGGCTGGATAATTTTCCTTGGAACAATGCGACCATAATTATCTCGGCCAATCAACATCTGGGGAGATGCTGATTTGATAGATTCCAGTAATTTGAGATCCAAATAAGGGAATTTCCTTTTGGTTTCATTAGCATTGATTTTCTGGTATGGAAGACTAAGATTTCTCACAGTTTTTACTTGGTTCATCTTGTAAAATATTGGATTTTCATTGGCACATGATATATCGAGTGAAACCAGACAGTTCGAGTTTATCAGCCAGCTATTCAATCATTGAAGATATGGATCCTTCATCAAAGAGGGCAAATATTCGAATTTCCCCTATCGGTCCACGTAGTTTGACTGGGGCAATTCTCAATAACCCCGTTGTTTCTTCACTTTTGTTCTCGCATAGATTGCTACAAAAATCCCTTGGAGAAACGATCTCAACTTCTGCTTTGGGTTATTCGGCATTTATTTCAACATGGAGTAATTTGTTGTTTCGGCCTTACACCCATTTTCACCACATCTATTCTTCTGATGGCATTTTTTCACCATATGACCAGTTTGGAGACACAAAAACCAAAGCTCTTGATTCATGGTGGACGTTCGTCTTTCTGTGATTGTCTTTTCTAGAAATTCATCGCATTCTTACATGAAAAACATCCGTTTGAGTCACTTTGGTTTTTCTGAGGACTCTTCTTCGATACCATGTCATTTTCTCGCCTCGAGAAAGATTCTGCTTGAGTCTTTTGGTCGGGATTACTCATTCCAGCAGGATTATTTGTTTCTCCTTCGAACCAATTCGCAAAATCGTTCAAGGATGTCTGTAGAGACTGGAGATCACGTTGATATTTATATTTCCCCAGGAGTATTTTTGTATTGGAGATAATTTCCCCACCAAATTGCAAATAAGTTCGGGATTAACTAGATAACATTTCGCTTTCACGTTTTTCATGGTAGTTACCATATTGCTAACTGCGTTGGAAAAGGTAACACAAGATTCTTATTTATATTCTTTGACACTGCCAAGTCTATTTACTTTATCTATCAACTACAGAATGATCCACTCTGCTCGGCCAAAGTTCATTCCTAACATTTTGATGATCTGAGCAACATTCGATGGAGAAGTTGAGAGAGCATTAACAGTTTCTCGAGCTTTCCCTTCCAATGACCTTCCCAACCGAACAAGATTATCTTCATCTGTCAGTCCATATCGCGCCGGAGCTCGATAAAATTTACTGATAAAAATTGGCCACTCCGAAAATTCACCAGTGAAAGTGGTAAGGTCTCGCACTTTCTGACGAAGTAAAGGTTTGTTGGTACTTGCTGTTTTTTAGATACTCTTCCTGGCAACATAAAAAAATGAATCATCTCTTCCTCCACACCCAACAGAAAAGGTAGTGTTATTGCAACATTTATGGGTACAAGAACAGGGGCTTTCAACTTTTTCGTGTTCAGATCTCTCATGGATTCTTTGAGAATGTGGAGATTCGAGAGTAATACACTTTTTGGAATCTTCAACCCACTTGCCCAAATAGTGTTCATCGCTATATAAACTTTGCGAATGAACTTATACCTTTTAACTTTGATTCCCAATACTGACCATGATTTTCTTCTTCAACTCCATTTCTTTGACAAAATTCAAGCGTTTTCTCTCATGGGCTTTCGTTCTTCCTTGTTCTTCCTCTTCGTCAATTTTCTGTTGTTCTTTCAACATATTCAGTTCTAAATTTGACTTGGATATATTGAATCTTTTGGAAGTTACAGATCCCTTACTCGACCTCTTTTCTCTAACTGAAGCCTTCTCAGTAACAAATACAGGATCTGCAGTTTTTTCAGTGGTAATATAATCGGGATAACCAACTATCGGTGAACCATTTGCAGTATCACTCATGCAACCTCTTTGTCGTCTAGGTTTTGTACACACACTTGAAGAAGGCAAATTTGTACAGAGATCTACGGCAGCCATTTCTGATTTGGAATATCTCCTTGCGAGAATTCCTTTATTGCACCTAGTGCTTCTACGAAAATAAATATTTCTATCTGCATTTTCTTGTACTTCTTCAGGTTCCATAGCGTGTTCAATTGAAGGCTCGTAAGGACTTTCGAACGGAAACAGCTCACTCAGACTCTACAGGAAATTGCTTTCTTTACTTTTTAGAACTGACAACGTATATTTTCCTGACAACGACATTAACCATTACATTATACAGCGTTAAGAATTATATATAGTATGCTTCTATTAATTTCCACTGGCCATGCCATCGAGCTTCTTCATAGCCGTCCCCCATCGGCTTTGGACTGGCACGCCTGCGTAACACATGCCACACTGGATACAGATTCTTCGGACGAATCCACCCTGCTTCTGTAAAGGGCTGGGGGAGACACTTTAAGGCGCCCCCTTTGTAGACATATTTATCACATGTTCATCGCGTTAAAACTCTGAATTGGACCCAGGTTCCCCCACAGCCCCTTACGACTGTGAGGAATAATGTTCCACCGACAGAAGAGACCCTTAGACGAAGATGCACGATGACATGGTCAGTAGGATCCAATAACTAATGGATAGAGACAGAAGGGCAGCAGATGTTATTAAAAAACCACATGTCGATTTCCACTGTGTATGCGTAGCTGGCTCCATCTGCAGGGGTAGTGCTGCACTTTTGATTCTCATTGTTTTGGCTAGTGGGCCAGTAAAAGTTGGAATTTTCTCAAATAGGTGAAAACATAGTAGTTTTGGTAACAAATACGCAAAATGAGGCTGTCGCGGACGAATCGTAATGTTTATCGTGATATGAAGATAATATGAAGATAAGTCCGCGAAAGCAATATGCGTAAGTGTTGCATACAATATTTTTCAAAACTCTTTGACGTTATTAAAACTCGTTGACGTTATCAAATGTTTTACTTTTCATCATCAATTGCGAAAAGTAGAATTTTTCGCAACTGGTGACGAAAAGTAAATTTCACCACCAGTTGCAAAAAATACAGGGATAAAATTTGTTATAATTTTGAGGCTATTCAATACATAATATGTATGATGAAAACTAATTATAAATATCAATAACATAATTTGAACAATTGGCCCCAGCTGACAAGATAGGAAGTCTTTCCAAGGATGACAACACGCTCTCAACGCACTAAAAAGTAAAAAATAATTCTAATATTCAATGACTATGCCAAAAAGCGTGGGGTACTTTGTCGAAATCAATTAAAATAGTCCAAGATCCCAGAGACGGCCAACCTACGACATTTTAGCAAAGCTGAAAATTTTAGTATGAGTAGTGTGATATGTAATTAGGAACGTATGCATACTTGCTAGCTTAAAGAGGGGCCCTTTTACGGGTAGCAGGTATAAAAGTACATAAAAAACTTTCTCACTTACTTTGAAGTATCGTAATGCGTTTGACAATTAATAAGGTCCAGTTGGCCAAGCGGTCTAAGGCGCAAGATCTAAGCTCTGATAGCAAAAACTGGCGAGGGTTTGAATCCACACGCCTGACGATTTTTTTATTCATTTTTTCCATCGAAATTGAGAAATAATTTGTTTTATTTCATTTGAATATTCATCCCAAAACTAAATTATTTCTCAATTTCAAGCTAGCAAGTACGCATACGTTCTCAACTATATATCACATTATTCATACTCGAAATGTCAGCTTTGCTAAAATGAGGTAGGTTTGCCGGCTCTGGCATCTTACTCTAAAAGTATTATGTTTCTCAAAGATACGTAACCAAAAAGCACCCGTTGACTATTGAAATGAAATTATTTTTTAATTTTGAGTGCGTTGAAAGCGTGCTCTTCAGTTTTTTAATTATATTTTTTTTATATTTTCAACTTGAATTAAAAAGGATCACCTATCAAAATAAGAAAAAATATTGTGTGAAAAACGTTGGAAAACCCTATTTTTCGTATCTCGCTTCGCTCGTTCCGCAGAAATTCGCTCATAAGGAGTGCTTTTCCCAACTGGTTGCACAAATAACTATTTTGTATAAGTGTTCCAAAGAATGTTTCAAGTAGAAACTGATATAACCGGTGACCTTTTTGGTGAATTAACTTACTCCACATCTGACCAATCATTGATATAACCGGTCCCCGAGGGGAGTATTTAATACCCATCGTCAGATCAACCAGTCTTACGATTGCTCGTATTTTTGTTAAAGCAAAGCCTTAACCATACTGAGTGTTATTAGTCTATCGACCAATAACGGAACAATATCCCAGAGCGGCTTGAGATATTGTTTCACACAGTATGTAATGAAGCGTGGGACTTAATTTGTTCCGAAATAATAATACAATTAGGACTTGCAATATTATATATGTATTTTCTAAAATATAAAAATAACAATTGATACCCCTGGTATAATTTACTGAGAAAATGTAGAGAAAGTCAAAATGAAATTGAATAAACAATAACTTAAAATGAGAAAAAAATATGGGATGACAATTAAAATAACTGTTCTTCAGTTATTTTAACAATTGATAAAAATTTTACTTTTGTCAAATCAATAATTTCTTCTACTATGAAATCAATAATGGAATATTTCCTTATTACACTATACATATATACCTTGCCAAATAAACAGTTTTATTCGCTTACCCTCAACTGAAGAACCACTGACTTAATTATTCTGTGTTATTACCGAGTTTTATTACGCGTTCACTTGTAATTTGATTATTTAGCTTCTTGATAAATATTTATTCCATTTATTTAGTTATTAGAGAGGTCTTCTGATGGTTACACTTTCACTGATTCTGCATATGTTTGATTCATTTGCTACTTTAGAAAAACTTTACGAAGTCTACGCTTACTTCGCGTAGGAAGATGAGACTGCATCTTCTCTAATTGAAATCAAACTTTACTTTTATTCGCTTCATAATTATGAAGCCGAACTTGCTCTGTACTGACTGAATCTCGATCGTCGACTGAAGGAATATCTTCTGTTACGGAGAATCTTATATATATATATATATATATATATATATATATATATATATATATAGTTTTCGGTAATCCAACGAAACCACGGAATCTATAAATTATTCTTTATGGTCGGCGGTTCGCCTTTGACTTGACACGCCGCAATAATATGTTACATTAATAGGTCATTACTTTTTATAGTTTACGCAATCCCTTAGTTCATTCATGATATCACCGCGCCTATTATCGCTTAAAAAAAGACCGCGAGTCAGTCATCTGTCGCGACGCACTATAAGATAAGTTATGAATGCCTGAAAATATGGTTGTCGATTCGTTTGGTGTGCCGATGCAAGTGATAGGGGAGGTGTCAATTTTACGAGCTGTTATAGTTTTCCCAATATCAATTGCAGAAACATAAAAAAGTCTTGCGGCGAAATCCTGTGAGCAGCAGTGGCGGAGATAACTAATTTTATTTGGATATTTCAAGATTTTAAAAATACTTCATAAATAATGAAAAATGGAAAAAAATTAAAGACAAGCTTTTATTTATACAAATACATTAAGAAAGAAAAATAATTTCTTTCATTGTTTGATGTAGGTTATTATTATATCCTAAAACGTATTTCGATCGGCACATACCAAGACAATAGACGCTACTGGTTTTTAATCTTCCAGAGCTATTAAAACACAAATATAACGCATGATTTATGACCTCCCATCGTAGAGACTCACCTGCCAGCATTAATGTCCGACTTGATTGGCCCAGACGAATCGGTTGTACAACAGACAGCCGTCACTCGAGTCCACGTTGACTATCGGCTCTTTTGATCTACCGTTTGCCGACGGAAAATGTTTACGAGTAGTACAGATTATTTTTTGTTCCGTTTCTTCGCATATACACTCGTGTTAGCGAAGTGAGTTTTCATTTGCTCCCTACAGAAACAGCTTCTGCAATTGATATTGGATTGGCTATACATACTTTCACTCTTACCGCGGCCGCATTTGATTCCGAACGACAATAAATTGTTGATTTTTTTATGCATTCTCCAGTTAATTGTATCACATATGGCTACATTTAAAATACTTGATGTAGTGTGCTCAAAACTATGATTTTATTTCTGCTACAATACGCAAATATATTTGTGGGCAGCACCGGCAGAAGGCCGTGTGAAATATCGGATCAGATTTTGTATTACCGACGTGTCAAATGTCAATTATTTCGAAGAAGGGCTCGATTCCTAGAAATATTCCCGGTACAATTTTACAAACAACTCAATGCTGGATTCCGTAAATTGCTGATATCGAACGTAAGAAAAACCCAAAATTATACGAAAGTATATTCCACCATTGGTAAAATAAAAAGGTATCTGACGGGCAAAAAGTGGAGTTTGTTACCCTCATAAAAAATTATTATGATTATTTAAATTTTTGTGAACCAACAACAAGCAGTATTTCTAACAAAATTGCCGTTTCCTCGACATAAGTGAAAACACTGAAAACGAAAATGTAATCGCGAATAACGATCATTTTATCAGAAATACTGCTTTCTGATTGGTTCAATACTTCTGACTCACCCTGTACATATAAAACACAAAAATACAGAACCTCTCCGATCATCATCCGAGACACAGCTTCTACCTGAGAGATAAGTCTACCCAAGCACGAGATTATAGCCGTCCAGATCATCGATCGTTGGTGGCCGTTAAATCAAAAAGTGACTACCTGTGAACCTGAGCCCAATCAAAAAGGATAAGTTAGCAAATCCTACTGTGACCATATTTTAAGAGTTAATTTTTTCAAATCCATAACATAACCTTACCATTCTTTCCTTTTCAGTATAATATATATTTCTTCACAGGAAATAATCACCTATTCTTATTTTCAGAAATTATTGTTATTTTATTCCACAGGAAACTAATCTTTCTCTCTTTTTAGAAACTAATCCACAAAAGTGTAATCGTGCAATAATGTGTCAGTCTGTTTGCTTGTTTTTTAGTACTAGTTGTAAGATAGTGTCGTTACACATGCAACTGACGGTCAGGTCGTATGGTCAGGCCGGATGGTCAGCATCATGTGAGAATACATTTCACATGAAAAAGTCTGATCAGTATTTAAAATGTATTCGCAAACATTAGATCAACGCGTGGTTGCAATTTTGTTCATAAAATTCATAAAAAGAATAATAACACGGAGGAAAAAACGTAAAAATAGTGGTTGCATCCCATATGTATCGAAGACGCATTTGTCACCTCATATTCTGACCTAAGAAGTGACCTACCTGGGAATTGGTGAAAAGTATGCCACCCACCTGAATTTTGGGAAAGTTGGATAAGGGACAGATGACAGCAGACGCTTTTTTTGAAAATGTTTCAAATGATTTCAATCAATGGGTCATCCAGAAAGGGATCCCAAAACCCATCGTATTATTTGTGAAAAAGTTAAAATGAGGAAGGCGGAAAGACAAGCCCAAACCAAAGACAAGCTACAAAAAAGTGTGAGAAATGTGATAAAAAAAAGCCTGGCGGAGGTATTGAAAAACAAATCACGAAGAACAAAAAGAAGAATACAGAAGAAAATCTCAGCAGTGACAAAATTAAATGAGCGAAGAAGACCTTATCAGTGACAGAGAGGATAATATGGATAAAAATATCGGCTGCGACTGCACCAGCTGGTATCATTCAAAATGCACAAATTTTGTTTGTGTTTATGGCAGTTTTGGCAACTCGCTTTAAAAAAACGCAAAGCTGTGATGAATTAAATCAGTTAATACTAAAATTTCAAATTCAAGCTCCGCTCCGCTCCCTAATTCGACGTTTTTGTAATTGTCCAAGTTTTTGTACATTTAATAATTTGTGTATTGTTGATCGAACGTTTAACTGTTTCAGCAGCTTCTGGTACTTTTAATATTTATGTACATTTTAATAATTTATTAAACTGTTGTGAGCCGAACGTTTAAGTGCTTCAAGAAGCGAAATGGTACGTGCTTTAGGTGATAAAGTAGCAGCGATCCTAATTCTTGGTGAAACTGGACAAAATATTCATGCAGCAGAACGCATTTTTAATGAGAGGTTTCCCGATCGCCCCGTTTTGAGGACTTATTTAAGGGAGCTTCTTCGTAAGTTTGAAACAACGGGTAGTATTAATGATGCGAAACGATCTGGCAGACCACAAATTTCTGATGAGAAAAAAATTGATATACTGGCAGAAGTGATAGTTAATCCTACTTCTTCAACAACTCACGTTGCATCTACCTGTGAAGTCAGTCGAAGTACAGGGTGTTGAAAAAAAACAAATTTCATCCATACAAATTAAAAATTGTTCATCAACCCATCATCAACCCATCGACCCAGACCGAAGACTAGAATTTTGTGAAAATATGGAAACTAAAATTAACCAACAGCCAGACTATGTCAAAACAATTTGTTTTAGTGACGAAAGTACTTTCTATCTAAATGGAAATGTAAATACACAGAATGTGAGGTATTGGAGTGACGCAAATCCTCACCTGTTTCGTGAAACACATACCCAATTTCCCCAGAAGGTGAATGTTTGGGCAGGTATCCTGTGAAACCACATCGTTGGGCCTCTTTTTTTGAATACTAATTCAACTGGTGAGGTTTATCTGGAGCTGTTGCAAAACGCAATAGAACCGTTAATCCTTGAAATTTTGGAAGATAATCCAGATGAATTCGGCAATTTGGAAATAACATGCCAACAGGATGGTGCTCCTCCACACTATTACGGTGCAGTAAGACGGTATTTGAATGAGGAGTATCGTGGTAGATGGATTGGACGACGAGGTTCAACGGAATGGCCAGCTCGATCACCGGACCTCACACCTTTGGATTTTTTCTGTGGGGGTACCTTAAATCGAAGGTTTACGCCACTGAACCTGACAATATTGACGTTTCAAAACAACGTATTGTTGCAGAATGTGAGGCTGTTTCCGCAGACACATTTGCAAAAGTACGAGAATAGATTAAAAATAGGATATTTCACTGCCAGGAAGTAAATGGAGGTCACTTCGAGCAATTTCTTTGAGTAGATACTGATTCTTAAATCTGTAATTAATATCATACTGAATGGAATTTAAATTTTAATGTATACTAATGAGCCATTGAAACTGCCATAAACACGAACAAAATTAGTATCATTGAATAGGTTTTTTCGATACCTTTTGAAAGAGGTGTCGCTTGCCGTAGGGTTCCATTTAAAATTATTGGTCACAATGGCCTTGTGACGTCATCTTTGACGGTTTCGTCATCTATCATCACTAGTAGGAAAGTTTACAACCTTTAATATTCAGTTTCCAAATTTCACTTGTTTATGTATAATCGTTCCAAAAATAAGAGGGGGGGAGGGGACTTTTGAGAAGCACTGTATAATAAGGTGTTTTTTCTGATAGGGTTAATCTATGTGCGAGCTTGATATGAGTGTTGAACTGTATTATTGCTGAATAAATGTCTATTTTTGAATATCAACATCAAGCATTCGTATACCGGGTGTCAACGAATCTATTAGACAAGTCATAACTTCTAGAATATTAGGGGTATCAAAATGAGAGATTTGGTATAGGTGAATGGTATGTGAAGAGGAGAGTTTTCGCATATTTTTCATTTTCCAGTCATTTCCAGATTCACCGAAAATGGCTCCGGTTTTGAATGTTTAAATGGATCACCCTGTATATTGTAACATTTTTGGATTACTTAGAGAATTCTGCATCAGAATGTGACATTTTCAAAAGCCTACTTCATTTTTTAGAGTAACTCTTAAAATTGCATCTTAGGTGGCCATGATCGGACGTAAACTAATCTGACTACCTCAGGTGATGTCAGAAAATTACAATCGCAAAGTTTTAGTGACTGGTATGATAGATAGAAATAAGACAAGTTGGCAAAATTACATTTGCGTGTCTAACTATTATTTTCCAAATGGCGACCATTTTTTGACAAACACTTTCCGAAAAAAGGATTCTTTGACGAAAATACTGGATAATAATTTTTTCACTTTTGTCAATGTGTGCCATGGATAATAATTTATTTACTTCCACTGTAGTAAATTTTCAAAGTGCATTCCTCCTTGTTCAAGACACATTTCAGCTTGTTCAATTGTTTCTCTCAATACGTTTCGTAACATGTGAGGTGTTATACTTCTAAATGCCCGTAGAATTCTTTCTTCCAAGATTTCAAGAGCGGCTGGGGATGTTGCATTGTAAACCTTTTCTTTAACATATCCCCAAATAAAAAAATCGAGCACAGTGAGTTCCGGTGAGCGGGCAGGCCACAGTACCGGACCATTGGTTGCAATAACTTGATTATTAGAATGCTCCATTCTCTCTCGCACCTATCAAATAGCAAAAATTCTAAGACTTTATAGCTTGGCAATAATATTTTATGTACGATTTTTTGCAGGCAAGCCTATACGATTGGTTTTGTAATTAAATTATCTTACCTATGATATCAATTTCGATTGGTTAACAGATCGGTGTAGTTACCTATATTGACTTACCTGTTCACATCTGCTTGCCAGGTAGCCATGCACAGAAATAAGAAGGCAAGCCTACCTAGGCATATTCTGAGTGTTAAAAACTATCAGTTGAGATGAAACTCATTCGGTTATCAAAAGAGTGAAGGTGATGAAAGAAAATTGATTATAATCAATTCAATTAAAAATAGCCATGAACAATTTTCGATAGGCAAGTTATCATAGGCATATTTGTTTATAAATTATATTTGATAAAAAATATGTCTCATCGAGTTATCAGATCGGTGAAGGTCGATCTCCCACCGGCTCTTAGACTAATAGGTAAGTGCTGATTACTCAATTTGAGTAACTTCAATCAAAATTCAGTGTTCTAGACTTGACTTCATGGGTATAAACTCAACAAAGAAACATGCCAAAAGAGTGTCACTCAAAAAAAAATCCAAATTTTACATTACCATATGTAAATCATATAGTAATTCAGACGTTCTGACCAAATGTACATTGAAATTATAACTCAGATGGCTATGTTACATGAGTTTACCAAATGGTAATATCAAATAATTGTACTGAATGAATTCATTACGTAATATCTACTGAATGATTATCTGTACGTACAAATATTAAATAGTAGAAGACAATTATGTCTTATTAAGTGGTATTTTCAGATAGAAAACCATCAAGTAAAACTATGTGTTGGAACTATACAGTGTTATCATCTGATATAACCATTCGGTGGAATCGTCTGATTTCACTATCGGGTATCATGAAAATAACGATATAACTTGACAATTCTAAATTAGACAAAATTCTGTCTCCTATAAATTCTCCGGGTTCAAATATTGAGCGAAAATTTCGAAAAGATTAACATTTCGCGAAAATCGCCTAAATTGATAATATTCCATTGCCCTGCTTTGCCGACGTTTTATGGGTTTGCAAATTGATACGTCAACTTGTTCGCCTCTCCAGAACTTTGAGAAAAAAATGCACAAAGTTTGGAATTTTGTGTCATCTGCGGAAATCGACTCAATTGAGAATATTCCATTGCCCGGTTTTCCCGACATTTTATAGGGTTGCAAATTTATAGATAGACTTGTTTGCCATTCCAGAACTTTGAGAAAAAATTGCACAAAGTTTTGAATTTTGTGTCATCCGTGAAAATCGACTTAATTAATAATATTCCATTGCTCGGATTTCCCGACATTTTATAGCATTGCAAATTTATACGTAGACTTGTTTGACACAGCAGAATTTCAAGAGAAAAATGCACAAAGTTTGTAATTTTGTGGCATTTGCGAAAATTGCTTCTAACAATAATGTTAATTTCCTCCATCTTCCGGGATACTGAAAGAGGTGCAAACTCAATTGGCGACTTGAAACTATGCTACCAAAGTTTGCAAAGCACGAAAACATTTTTTGCAATTTCGTGACCCCTAAAACTTTGCCCCTGAACTGTTTTTACGTTATCCATATTTTTGATTTCCGTACACATGAAAAGTTTGCAAATTAAAGCATTTTGGGGTGACGGAACCATGATTTTACCAAAATTTGCAATGTTTCAATTTTTAACCTTGAAAATTGGTGTGATTTGGGGAAGAAAGGAAGTTAGGGAATATACCTGCAATTTGCACAATTTTTGCAATTTTGTCCAAGGAGACATTGCTAATTAACGTTTTATGCGAATTTGAGTTATTTTCGGTTACCGGATGAGTGTGCAAATTTTTATATTTAGTCTTTACTGGATGCCTCAACATCCGGCAATGCTAAAGAAATGTTTGTAATTATTGTGAGTTGGCGGTCTATTTTGACTGGCGTAGCAGTAAATTTCACTGATGTTAAGAGAAATACCTTCATTAGATACCTGTAATATACGGACATCTTTGTTAGCATCGAAAAGATGTTGGTTAATGATATGGTTAGCAAAGGAGCTATTAGAGTTGATTTCAAAAGAATGGTGATTATTTTTGTTTTTCTCGATAATCTTGTAATGTTCTTCCATTCTAGTTTTGAAGGTTCTACCTGTCTGGCCTACGTTAACAGCTAAGCAATTAGCGGAGAAGCAAAAAAGCTAGTATAGCCTGACTTGTTTCAGGACATCGATCTTGTCTTTGGTGTTAGTTGAATTTTTAGCAATAGAATCATTGGTTTGGGAAGAAGTACGAAGGTTATTGTCGAATTTATGAAAGATATTACTAATACTCAGAGAAGTTTTTCCTAACTGAGGGATGGAAACAAAACTACTAGTGACAGGGCGAGAAGGAGTTAAGTGTCTGTTAATATCAATGTTGGAATGATGGTAAAATTTTTCAATATGTTGGGGGTAAGAAGTTAAGAATTGTTGTTGTCTGTTAATTTGTAGTTCTTTATTAAAATTAATATGATTCAACGGTATGAAAAACAGATTTCGAAAAGTGAATTGAAAGCTGCAAATTCATGTATATCCGGATGGTAAGAATGGTAAGGAATAACGTCGGTATGGGTTGGTTTCCTATACAGGGTGAGTCAAGCTGAACGCCTCGGACTCTCGTGGCCAAATGGTATTTTTTTTTCGGTAAACGGTCTGGGGAAGTATATGTAAGTCGATCTGAACTACATTTTAAAAATAATGATTTTCATACAAGGTATTTGAAAAGAGCGTGACATATCAAAGTTATATTTTTTCAATGGAACACCCTGTATTTTCTTGCATTTTGGAATTTTTTGAGAAAAATAAGCTGACTTTGCTAAAGTATCCCTATACATAACTCTCTCCGTTTATGAAATATTCAACTTTTTCACAAAATGTAACGCTGTCAAAGAAATTCAATATCATTGGAATTAGCAACGGCAGGTGTACGAAATTTTGACCAGCCACTTAAATCCCTTTGGGCTAGTTACTGTGGCTTGTGGTATATAGTGTGTTTTATATTATCAGGAACACTTACTGCATATTTGAACTCAATAACTTTGTTATTTCAAATAGAACACCCTATATTTTTCCACGTGACAAGATTCACCTTTTCATTTCCTTTCGAACCATATGATATTTCTCTATAACTAAATGTGGTAATTCAGGAGTTACCGAAGCCTTTTCGAAACCCAATGAATTTTTTGAATTAACATTATTTTATCTAGTAGTCTGATGTCATATACTTAAGTAATACGTTCAACTCTGTTCAATTGTTGTTCCAAGCAGACTCCTGTCAAATAGCGTAATATTTTGTCATATGTTTGTGTTGAATTCGTCTTGTTCTCGTGTTCTCAGATTTGAGAAGTGAAATGAAAAGTTTTACCCTTGAAGAAAGAATCAACATGATTTCAACCATTGGAGAGTGTTACGAAAATTGCTTATTAGCGTCGAGGGTTTATGCACAAAAGTACCCAGATCAAGAGTATCCTGATAAAAATGTATTTGAGAGATTCTTAGCCAGATTTCGAGGAACAGGTAGCATCGAGTACACTGTTCGAGAGATATCGAAACCAGTGACTGGGAATGAGGAACTCAATTTCGAAGTTTTGCAATATGTGATTGAAAATCCCAATACCAGTACTAGAGCCATTGCTAATGCAACAGGTATAAGTCAATCGAGTGTTAGCAGAATTATTAGAAAACCAAATATCATCCATACCACATTCAGCTGCATCAACATCTGTATGGAAGGGACTTTGAACGCAGGCTAGATTTCTGTTTATGGTATCTTGAACGAGTTGGCGAAGAGATTAACTTTTATGCACATATTTTAAACACAGACGCATCAACCTTCCATAACACTAGTCTGGTGAATCGACATAACTTTCATTATTATGACCCCGAAAACAGACATTTATTTCGAACTGTCGATCGCCAGAACCGGTGGAGTGTTAACTCATTTGGTGGAATCATAAGAGACACCATAATTGGTCCCTATTTCATTGACGGGCATCTGGATGGAAGGACATTTTTAAGATTCATGAAAACAGATTTTTGGAATCTTCTAGAAAATATTCCTTGGAATGTGAGACAGAAGATATGGCTACTATTAGATGGTGCTCCGGCACATTTCAAACGTGTTGTCAGGAACTATCTGGACAGAAAGTTCACAGATGACTGGATAGGGAGAGGTGGTCCTCATAACTGACCAGCGAGATCATCTGATTTTACACCCTTGGACTTTTTTTTATGGGGATATATCGAGGATATTGTATACAGTACACCACCCACTACTCGTGATGATATGGAAGGAGGATTAGAAATGCCTTCCAAACAGTAACTCCAAATATGTTGAAAAATGTCAGAAGCTCATTCGAAAAAAGAATTAGATGCTGTATTGAAGCAGATGGTGGTCATGTCGAACATGTATTATAATTTTTTTTTATTTTTCCTTGAACTTTAATCTTTTAATATTGTTTTTTTTAATAAAAACCAGTAACCCCAATAATAGTAGATTCAGGTGGACCGATATTAACAATGCTCTAAAGAAAATCAACTATAAGTTGAGAGTGTTCAAATTCAATTTGCTAATAATATTGAAGAACTATTCTTCAGTATTCGACATCAGACTAAAAATTCAACGGATTTCGAAAAGGCTTCGATAACTCCTGAAGCACCACATTTAGGTATAGGGAAATATTATATGGTTCGAAATGGGAATGAAAAGGTGAATCTCGTCACGTGGAAAAATATAGGGTGTTCCATTCGAAATAACAAAGTTATTGGAGTTCAAATATGCGGTAAGTGTTCCTGATAATATAAAACACACTGTATACTATTGATCGTCTACTCAAGCCACAGTAACTAGCTGAAAGGGATTTGAGTGACCGGTAAAAATTTCGTACACCTGCCGTGGCTAATTCCAATGATATTGACAACGTTACATTTTGTGAAAAAGTTGAATATCTCACAAACAAAGAGAGTAAGGTATAGGAATACTCTACCAAAGTCAGCTTATTTTTTCTCAAAGAATTCAAAAATGCAAGAAAATACAGGGTATTCTATTTAAAAAAATATAACTTTGATATGTCACGCTCTTTTCAAATACCTTGTATAAAAATCATTATTTTAAAAATGTAATTCAGATCGACATACATATCTTCCCCAGACCGTTACTGAAAAAAATGCCATTTGGCCATGAGAGCCCGAGGCGTTCAGCTTGACTCACCCTGTATATCAAAAATTCTAAATGAGATTTAGTTATATTTTTATGGATTTAAAGGTCTGAGGAAGAGATGGAAAGGTGTTTTTCCTTTTCTATTGTGAAAGATATGTAAGGATTGAGTGAATTTAAAAAGGCATAAAAATGATCCAATTCGGCTTCTGAGCCAACGAATATGTTCATATCGATAATAAAAAATGATCTTGTGGAAATCAAAGAAAGTGGTTAATTTCTTCTCTAAATCAAAAAGGAAAAATTATCAAACTCCTCTTCTATATGGTTTGCCTGAAATACACAAACCAGACATACCGATCAGAACGGTAGTTGCCTATACAAATTTACCCACATCCAAAATAGCAATATCTTATAGATTTTCATAAGCTTTGTATAGAAAATTCTTTGGATCTAACCAAAAAATATCTGACATTCATATACCGCCCAACGACATTCTAGTCTCTTTTGACATTACCAATTTATTTCCTAGTGTTCCCCCTGATGATTGCATACGCATCACTAGAGAGCAACTTTTTGCCTGAAATATCCCATTATTTCATTACCTCAATGTATGCTCTTTATTAGGTATAGTTCTCGAACAAAATGTCTATCTTTCAATTCAATAATAATTTTTTACAGTCAGAACACAGGCATTTCCCCTCTCATGGCAGAATTTTTCCTTTTTTGATTTAGAGAAGAAATTCTCTACTTTCTCTGATTTCCACAAGATCATTTTTTATTGTCGAAATGTAGATGATACTCTAGTCTTATTCGATGGCTCAGAAGCCGAATTGGATAATTTTCATAACTTTTTAAATTCACTCCATCCTTCGATATCTTTCACTATAGAAAAATTATCAGACAGATTGGTCACAACAATTCTTACCCACAACATACCATTGAACAAATTTACCACCATCATTCCAACATTAATATTAACAGACACTTAACTCCTTCTCGCCCTGTCACTAGTAGTTGTGTTTAC
Organism: Gonioctena quinquepunctata; assembly: GCA_018342105.1. Classification (NCBI taxonomy): domain Eukaryota; kingdom Metazoa; phylum Arthropoda; class Insecta; order Coleoptera; family Chrysomelidae; genus Gonioctena; species Gonioctena quinquepunctata. The sequence goes on from JAFIRS010001186.1 coordinate 272,753, forward strand.
ATCCCTTATTTAGGAAAAACTTCTCTGAGTATTAGTAATATCTTTCACAAATTCGACAATAACCTTCGTAATTCTTCCCAAACCAATAATTCTATTGCTGAAAATGTATCCAACACCAAAGACAAGATCTGTCCTAAACAAGTCTGGCGCATACCAACTTTTTTGCTCCTCCCCTAAATGTTTAGCTGTTTACGTACGCCAGACAGGTAGAACCTCTAAAACTAGAATAAAAGAAAATTACAAGATTATCGAGCAAAAACAAAAATCATGACTATTCTTTTGAAATCAACACTAATAGCTCCTTTGCTAACCAGATCATCAAGCAACATATTTTCGATCCCAACAACGATTTCCGTATTTTACAGATCCCAGGTAACACGGATCTCTCCGCGAGATCTCTGAGAGGTTATAATTAGGATCTTATGCGAACTCCTATTGCGAGGTCTCGGTGATCGCTATGTGCTGTAACTAAACGAAATTCTCACTGGTGTCCCCAGGAGAAATCTTGGAGTCCTCACATTTCATTTGCCAGGTTCCAACTTATTGCGAGTTCCTAAAGATGTCCCGAACGTAACCTGAATAAGAAATTCTTATTGCGAGTTCCTAAAGTTATCCCGAATGTAACCAGAACAAAAAATTCTCAATGCGAGTTCCTGAAGTTATCCTGACCGTAACCTGAATAAGAAATTATTATTGCGAGTTCCTAAAGATATCCCAAAAGTAACAAGAACAAGAAATTCTCACTGCGAGTTCCCAAAGTTATCCCGAACGTAACCTGAATAAGAAATTCTTTTTGCAATATATATATATATATATATATATATATATATATATATATATTGCTTTTTTTCCTTTCTTGGATATATGGTTCATTTAAACAGCAAAGCAATCAAAACATTGCTGATATGTGTCATTCTTTCGCCCATGTTTAAATCTGTGTGTAATTATTTTTATAATTTGTATTTTAACATGATGTTTGTGCTGATGTCTGACCCATTGAGAAAGGCCAAAACCCTGGCTGAAATGTTTGGTTATTAATTATTAAAGAACATGAAATAACAACCTCCGCTGTTTAAATGAACCTTATATCCAAGAAAGGAAAAAAAGCAACTTATATAGTGGTTCAAGAAAATAAACAACTATATATATATTCGAACTGCGTAAACGATAAAACTGATATCGCCGACTTGAACAGCATCTATTACAATCTAATATGAAAACAGTAACGCCACCTATCCAAGCCGAGCACACAATCCCTCGAAAACAACATAGCTGCCTAACCAAATAAAATATGCAGTTCGAAACACTTCCCACAGATGTCCCCAACACTATCTCTCTATAAATTATTTCCACCTTACACATGCGCAACTAATTAATATCAGCAGATCGTAAAGTAAACAACTCAACCACAACTTATTATGGATATAAAACGAAAAACCATAACAAACCAAGAAGGTCCAAACGAATACTATGTTTGAAGGTACGGCATTAACATTTTTAATAACCGTAATTATTATTTGTTTTTAATTTGTACAATTTTACTTACTCATTGTTTTTACCTTGTAGAGTTGTAATGTTTTTAATCCTGATGAAGACGAGGATCCACCCGTCGAAACGTAGAAACTGAATTACAGATGTTATTTTAGAACAAAGTTGTAATTAATTTATGAAAGTCAGATCCACGAACCTAATACCCAAGAAAAACAAGCCAAAATATATATATATATATATATTGTTTTTGTTGTTTCCCGTTGTTAGTGGAGGCAACACTGGTGGAGAGTTGAAAGAATAAGAGACAATAGATACGCGAGACATATTATACTGATCGCACATCGGGGAATTTTATGATACAGAAAGAAACACATCGTGAGTCGTGGATCGTAGAGATCATCCATCATTCCTATCCGTTCGTCTGTTTAACTAACTTAATTTTGAGTGTGTGGTTGGCGTTGACTGCTGTTGCTCAAAGCCCAAGGTGATTGTCTATCGCTTGTATAATATGTATATGACTATTTGTAAGAGTTTGATGAAGAGTGAGGATAGATGAGGGTTGTTTTTACCATGTTCTCATTTTACGAAGGGTAGTTTTGTTGTGTAGACCTACTGATGGTGTAATAGATGAGAGGTGTTAACTTGTTGCCGCCATTTCAGATTCATCCTTATACCCAGCAACTGACAAAAAAGAATTTATTCATTTTATCATATATCATTTTTATCAATTAGTTTCTACGTGGTTTGATTGGCATATTGGAATATATTTTCATCTCAAAAGATAAGTACCTTTCATATCTATTAATTAGAAGAGGCGCCGAATAAGCAATCAAAGCAAATCAGGCCACAATGAAGTTAGTGCTTTTAATAATGACAATCTAGCTAAAGGAGTTTTTATCCTAATTTAACGGGTGAATATTTTTCATTCAAATTTCAAATTGGTACCTTATTTTCTCTCGACCGCATTTTTTTTTATAGTAAAGTCATTTCAGACATATTATCCAGTGTGCCTTACATGGGGTTATGGAGCTTTTTCAGTTTTTAGATTTGTTTTTTGAATTCCCTAGAAAAAACAGCTGGTGGTTCACATTGCCAAAATCAAATCAACCGTTGTAGAGATATTCAAACAAAAGCTTCACAATTTTGTGGATTGATTGAGTTATAAAGCATTGAAATTTTCAAGAGGGAATCACTACCAAATTTTAATAGAAATAATTCAGCAATTCTTGATAACTTATTGTGAAAAACTTAATTTCTCATTTTCAACACCCAGTGGGATATCCAATGTATATTTGAATTAATATCCCGAATATTATGTTTTACCATTTGCTTTCAGGTCTACCGAAGGTAACAGCTAGATTTTTGCCAAAATTTTAATTTTTTCAGTTTTTTTTGTGATTTTATTTTGAGATATATTATTGATAGCTCTAGCTTATCTTGTAAGATGAGATGTTTAATAAACTTCATATTATTTCATCCCTTGTTTCAATATTCTTCCTCTTTTGCAGTTATATTAATGCAAAGTATTCTGCTATTAATACTTTTGCTGCAGCAACACACACGTGTGTAGTTCAATCCCTCGTATAATATATAATTTAATTATGTGAAACGGCTGTAATCTTTCTTTGTACTGTCTATGAAAAATAATCCTATGAGGAAGTAGAAAAATGTTACCAATTCTATACTGAAAAACATTATGTGGCCCTATATACTTATTATATTGAATCAATGAAAAAATGTTTTCATCTTATTGATGTAAGATTCACCTTATTTGTTCAGACTAACATAAAGAACAGCAGTTATTATTTATATCCTGAATAGTGACATCAGTTGCTCAGTTGGTGGAACTTTTGTCTGAAGTATGGAATAAGGTTATCTACAAAACCATTAGAAATATAAATCAAATGCAACTATTCAACATTTTTTTAGGTATGACTTGAAAAAACAATACAATATGGATTTACTAAGTTTGGGTATCCCGATGGGAATTTCTCCCACGAGCTCTCAGAGATATGCTGCCTCAACTTCCCAGCGATTTATACAAATATACTCGCAAATATGTAGCACAAAATAATAACTAATATAAAATGACTGAAAAATAAACTTTATAAACTATATCTTTCATAGTTTAGGATAACCTCTTAGTATGTTTTTCATGTTGAAAAAGGGAACATTATTCTGAATTGAAAAATAGAAAAAAAACAAAATTAGAAAAAGTTACTTTTTGTAATATCTAACAGAAAACAACTATTGTGCGAAATCCCTAACTTTTAACCTGAAGAAATCTGATCTACATTTTGATTCAGATATTTGATTGTAAAACTTTTTATCCAATCTTGATTGAGAAAGTTTTTTATTCAAATATCAGAATGGAAATGAAAATATTCACTATAGGAAATTTCAGCTGAAAATTTAGGGATATTTCATAAGATTTATTGTGATATATAAATTCTATATATCAGATAATGTCAATGTCCAGCATGCCATAGTGGCTGGGAAGTAGTTGTTTTCTGTTAGATATTACAAAAAGTAACTTCAATTTTTCATCGTAGATTTTTTTCTAATTCTGAAAAAATGTGATTTCCAATTTTTAATTGAGATTGTTTTTTTTTCCAATATATAAGAATATCCTGTACAACTCGCAATGCGAACTCTTGAAGACCACGCCAGAAGCACAGCAAGCGACCCACATAGATCTCAACAAAATTGTTTCCAAAAACTGCCAAAGGCTGTATATCAAGTTCCCACAGAACTCGCCAGAGGCACTGCCTGCGATGATCATACAGCTAGCTTCCATGCGAGCTCACAGAGACCTCGACATGAGATGTAAATGTGAATTTTCCAAAGTACTCTCCACAAGATTTCGCAGAGATCTCGCTAGAGTGTATTGTTCGAGAACTTCCACGTGGAATATGGCTAAGACCCACAGAACTCATAGAACTAGAAGGCTAAAATAAGTGGAAGGAATTGATATGATGCATAACCACATGTATAGATGGGACACACGTAATCATGCGCATATCATCAACAACATTGCCAGTTCATGTACTTGTACGAGAATTTAATATAATGGCATTATGATGTAATTATATTCCCATTAAAAGATCCTGAACTCTTCGACTATCGATTACTCAGGATCCTTAAGTTCTTTTGTCATATGTATTCAGAAGATAATATACAAGTTAAGTGGAGCACGTAACAACTGATGGAATCGTAATAAGAATTATGATTTCCTACAAACTCATTTGGCAACGCTGTTTACATCAACACCTGTTATTTAGGCTGACGACATTTTTATTCAGAGCCGGTCTTGCGTCTGTTGTTAATTTGTGTTCTTGATAGGATATTTGATCTACTGAATTCTAGAAATCCATTGGGCAAATTCTACAAGGTTCCAATAAAGGAAGGCAACAATGATTTCTGGAATCCATTTTTTGAAAATGCCTTAGGATACTTGAAAAGTCTCAAACTACTGATGGTGGACAATTTTGGATTTCTCCATCACAATAAATTCAATTATTGGAATGTGTAAAGAGTCCATTGACAAACATTAACATGTTGAAATAGATGTTAACTTAACATTCCAAATACTCATGTATTTTAAAATAATAATGATTAACTTTTCAGGGAAAGAAATGGTTGTAATGGAAGCCCAACAGCATTTCAGTTTTATTACACCGAGGCTGATGTTGCAACACGATATAGAAAATGTTTATGGAAATTGTTTTACTTAGGACCATACTTCCATTTTAACAAATTCCCAGAAAAACATCCTACCTGAAATAACACTGCATGAAATGCCTTTAATTGAAAAATATAATTTAGATATTAATGATAGGATTAATTGACAATGAATAATTACAAGGAAGATTCAATTCCTTCCTGCATTATGCAACTTGACAGAAAATGTTGATACATTGCAGGTTTTGTAGTGAAGAGCATAAAAAAGTAATAAAGTGTGAGGTGTTCCTTTCCGTACTGGAAGAAAAAAGAAAAGCAAGTGCAGATCTTGATTACTTCAAATTATTACATATAAAATAGAGAACTGCCTCTTTTTCTGGATTAATCAAGACTTTTGCAGATGTTGTGAAGTGTTGTATGTTTACAGAGAGAAAAATCAAGCAAATAATGGCGGAAGAAAAAAATACGGATGTTTTTGTAGAACTATTTTGGAAACTTTTTTCGAAGATAAAAACATTGTTTTCTAAATTAGATTAGCATGTTTTTAATATAGCTATATACGAGATGTAGCACAAAATGAAAGTAATAAAAATTTATTATACAAATTTACGGTAAAATACGATATAGTCCATCCAATATCCATTGCAGAAGCTGTTTCTATAGGGAGCAAATGAAAACTCACTTCGCTAATACGAGCGTATATGCGAGGAAACGGAACGAAAAATAATCTGTGCTACTCGTAAACATTTTCCGTCGGCAAACGGTAGATCAAAAGAGCCGATAGTCAACGTGGACTCGAGTGAGGGCTGTCAGTTGTACAACCGATTCGTCTGGACCAATGAAGTCGGACATAATACTGGCAGGTGTGTCTCTAGATGGCAGGTCATAAATCACGCGTTATATTTGTGTTTCAATAGCTCTGAAAGATTAAAAACCAGTAGCGTCTATGGTCTTGGTGTGTGCCGATCGCAATACGTTTTAGGATATAATAATAACCTACATCAAACAATGGAATAAATTATTTTTCGTTCTTAATGTATTTGTATAAATAAAAGCTTGTCTTTAATTTTTTTTTCATTTTTCATTATTTATGAAGTATTTTTAAAATCTTAAAATATCTAAATAAAATTAGTTATCTCCGTCACTGCTGCTCACACGATTTCGCCGCAAGACTTTTTTATGCTTCTGCAATTGATATTGGGAAAACTATACCATAGTGTTTGTTGCTTGGTTGCAAGCAGAAAATGTAAGGAAAGATCTGAATAGGAAGAAGCTATAAAAAATTGTACTTTTTTCACATCAATAATATTATACCAATAAATTATGTTATAATAAATCTTTTTCATAGCGTGTATCAAAAAGTACTAGTAACTTAAAAATTGATGGAAAATCAACTTTATTAGTATACCTCTGATATTCTAAATCTGAGTTGCCCATTGGATGACAATTGAATATTCCCAATGGTTTTTTATGAGTGCGCGCGCATGGGTAATGAATTTAGGAGTCTTGTCTAAGCGACAAGACGAATCTCCAAGCTAAGGGCTGAGTCTCAATAGATTGCAGCATGGAAAGAGCTCTACCAGGTGCAACACCTTGCCAGGTACGTGACTCTTCTACAGACAACTCCGAGTTCCAATATCGAAAGCTATGACCTTAGAGGCATTCAGGCATAATCCCACGGATATTAGTTTCGCACTACCGCCCGCACGAGCAAAGTTTATTGATCACTTTTCTAAAAACCGATTTTCTTCACTAACGAAAAACTTTAAAAAAAAATTCGATAGCCCATTACAGGTTTCTCGATAGGCACCAATTTTCATCAAGAATAAATTTCATACTTCTTGGGACGATACGCTATATTCATAGCATTCACATTTAAATCCCCCAATATTTTTACTTTGTGCCAAAATATTTTTTAGGCACTAAATACTTGGAAATTGTTTGTTACTTTAACTTCAAAACTGCAAGGGAGAAGTGAATTGTGATTGTCTCCATCTTACCTACCCATTCTCTTGGAATATTTTATCATGTGAAATACTGCATACAATTCAGTTCATGTCAAATAAATAATTCAGAGAATGGGGAAGTGAACTTCACAATGGCCACTAAAAATTATTCTTTTAAATAAGCCTTCGTTCCCGAAACCTAACGGATATTGGGATCAGAAATTCCTCATATCTTCAGCAGCACTCCATTATTCAAATCGATCTCAAGTACACCTATCTTCAGAAAGTTCTCATGGTAAAAGTCAGTATGTTTCAGTTAATAGAGGTTATAAATTTCACTGACCCCCCCCTGTCATGGCAGCGGTTTTACTGCGCATGCCCATGTGTGTACCATGCGGTACAGTAGGGCTCGTTTCAGAAAAATGGTATTGGCCTTCTAGTTCTATGAGTTCTGTGCTAAGACCTCGCTGAGAATATCCCGGCGGCGGACATTTGGCGGAGATATAGACCTCTCAGAGAAGTTACACAATTTCCTAAAAAGAGTTCGCCTGGGATCTAATGCCTGTATTAGATCTTAACAACAGTAAAATTTACTACATTAACCTTTCCATCTCAGACCCGAATCTTATGTCCTTGCATGATCAAATCCACTTTGATTGTATACCCTTTCTCGAATCCCTTGATTATTCTTAAAAAATCCTTTTTACCTTTCTCGTCCATATTCTGTTTTCACTAGTTCCATCTATACTTCGAAGTTCAGAATCTCTGCCATTTTGGGTAGATCTAGTAGACTTTCAGTTGGTGGATTGAAGTTTCCATTACCACCCTGTTCTCAATCTTCGACTAAGATCCTGCAGATGTCGCTATTGCACATAATTTGTTCGACAAAATAATAGTTTCCATTTGCTGTGCTCTGTCATTCTGTTTTATTATATCATATACCAATTATTGGACTAACAATTCATCGATTATGCTTATATCGTTTGTTTTTTTTGCATATCACCCACATTCAAAACTTAATGTCACAGATAATAAATTCTTACCATGTTTGATTAACTTTAACCGATGTTTATGTAAGTTTTTCCGACAATTGATTTATCCTAACTTTGTCTACAATTTGTTTTTTCCAATATTTTCAGGATTTTTTGTATTACACTGAAGATGATCCAAGTTTGGATCGAAATATGTTTGTTTAATATCTATGGTAAATTATAGATTACACTATTTTCACGTGGAGAAGACTTCGTGTTCTCTTCCATTCAAAATATCTTCTACTCCACTTCCGTCGATTGAATTAATAAAATGTATTCAATGTGAACAAACTGTTCTCTCAGTTGGCCTTAACATAATTACATTAGTATTAAGAGTGGAAAAGCGCTCATTTACGGCCGCCTGTGGGCAAAATATAATTTTATACCCCTTACCCCTTTTTTAGTAAAATATATATGGATGGGTACACAGAAATAAAATTAAAATACGTGCTAATACCTATATTTAATTTTGATACTGATACATCAGATAACGGAGTATACACAAAATTTAAATAATCGCTATTACGTATCTAATTTTGAAATGAAATATGTGTTAATTTATATACCGTATAATCTATAATTTTAAATCATTTGATGTTTGCAAATAAAGGAAATGAGTATTTCCTAAAGCCCAAATAAAAAAAGTGTACTCATTTTAATCAGCATGATCCTGACACTCATCCCCATAACACTAAGAAGATCTTGACAAGTCTTAGACATAAGGGTTAACGAATAATGTAAAAAAAGAAAAGCAATAACAAAACTGACAAAACAATAAAAATGTTCCATAACAGAAAAAAAAAGAAAAAAATAACTTATTGAAAGCACTCTCTTCTTGCCTTTTTTCGGCAAAATCTTTAATCAACTCGTCTAAAGGAATACAATCCATAAAATCACTTTCTATGGACATAATTGCCAAATTACTGAGTCTCTCTTGTGCCATAGTTGATCGTAAAAAAGTTTTTATCAATCTTAATTTTGAAAAAGAGCTTTTTCCCGATGCTACAGATACTGGTAGCGTTAAAAAAAATTGTATTGCCACTGCAGTATTTGGAAATATTAAAATTAAATTGTTCTCTAAAATGTGTTGAAGAATTAACTGAGGATCTAACTCATTTTGCTCTGGTAAGTGGCATTTTAAACAAATAATTTAATCAAATAAGTCATTTGCATCAATATCTGATACTTTACGTGCTTCATCTTTCAAATGAAATGATAAATTTTCACACGAGTTTCTTAATTCTTCTTAATTCAAGCTAAACACTTGATAAATGAATCCAAAAATGTTATTAAATTGCTCCAACCCCTTGAATCTTTCATTAAGAGATGATAAGGACGTATCTAGTATAGAAAATAATACTTCTACTTTGTAATTCATTTTCGGGTCTGTTATTGGTTCGTCAGTACTTTCATAATCAAACTGTCTTTTCTTTTTTCTTTGACGAACTGTTTGTGAAGATAAAAAATTTAGTTCAATTTCTAATTCTTCGGCCAGCTCCCTGGCGTCTACAAGAAGTTCGCTAAATCCCTTATCATCTCTAAAGTCTAAAAAAATGTTGTTTATTTTGTTCAGACAGCCTAAACAAGCTTTTAGATTTATACTTTCATTCTGCATTAATTCACTTAGAGAATTGTTTTTCAATAAAATATTGTACCAGATTACTACAGAGCATAAAAATTGTAGTTTTGGATTTTTGTTGCGAGCGATCGAGCTATGTGTGATGTACTAAAATATTTTGAAGATGCGGATGCATCCATTACTTTTGAAAGATCATCATAAACCTCACCAATGTGATATCTCAAAGGTTTTATAGCATCTATTCTACAGGACCAGCGTGTATCAGATAGTGGTTTTAAAGTTAAATCTGTAAGGCACGTTTTCAAAATGGACAATTTTTTGGTAGACGCGGAAAAAAACACATATATCTCTTGAACAATGTCAAAAAATCCGGACACCTCAAAAGAAAATTAAGCAGCATCGTTAATAACTAAATTTAATGAGTGCGCCGAACAAGGATAAAAAAATGCTTGCGGGTTTATATTTAAGATTCGTGTTTGTAATCCACTGTGTATTCCACGCATGTTCACTTCATTATCATATCCTTGTCCTCGCAATTCATATATACTCAAATTTAATTCTACTAATAAATCTGTCACATAGTTATACAGGCAAGCACCAGTAGAATCAACTATAGGGCAAAATAAAATGGAATGTTCAAGTATTTACATTTTTTTCGTCAACTCGTTTAATAAAGCAAACCTCAAAACTACACTTAATTGTTCCGTATGACTCACATCCGGTGTACAGTCGAGGATTATAAAGTAATATTTATGTTTTCTTACTAGATCTAAAACAGTAGTTCTTACTTTTGAGCCGATTAAATTTATCAATTCATTTTGAATTTTATCGCCTAAATATTTCGTCATACCGCTACCGCTGCCGCTGCTTTGATTTTTATGGTGCGTCGAACATGTTACTCCATTACAGAATCAAATTTGGTGAACGTTTCTATTGATTTTAAGAAGTTTCCGTTATTATTTCCATATAATTTGTTAGATTTACCACGTAAAGCAAAACATTGTCGACATAAAAACTGTATTGCTGAAATTATCCTTTCAATGACACAATATCAGTATTTTTTTTCTACATGCAATGAACGTAATTGACTTTCATTCATAGTAACTCCCTTAGATAACATATTTGATAAGTTTAACCAATATCCGATTTTTTTTCATGGGAGTCACTCTTTTCGTGTCTGTTTAGCACTAGTGACAAATGTTTCCAATCAGAACACCCTTCCTTATTAGACAAGTTGGTCAAAGACTTAGCAAAAAATTTGCAACAGAAACAGTAAACCGCATCTCTTGTTGTTAAGTAAATCAGCCACTCCCTTTTAACTTTCTCTCCATTGGTGAGTTTACGATAAAAACATCTAGAAAACTTTCGGCCTTGTGAGGTTACTGGATAGATCCAATTCGTAATTTGATGTGCCATTTTTACGTTAAAAATCTTGCATCTGCGGATTAATTATTTCGGGCCACTCTCCAGGGTCATCAGATATTACGGTGGAGCTAGAAAATAGAAATGTTGCCGCTGCTGGAACGTTTTCAGTATGATGTTCCTGGGTACCATTAATATTATTACAATCAGAAACAAATGAGGAACAACTAGGGCGAGCAAGAATACTTATTTCTGACGGTTTCAAATATTTCTTCAAAGAATCAGTTAATTTTTCCTTCTTTTCCATTTTCGGCCGTCTTTGTTGGCGGAACTGATGACCTGACAATCATTTTCCTTTTCAACCCTTTCCTTAAAATAGGAAATGTCATATTGTTAGCAATCTTATTTGGGTTTTTGGAAAAAAAAAACGTTTAATATTTCGAAAACAGAAAACAGATGAGTTTTGATAGAGGATATGTTACATGGTTATCTATTTGAAAAAAATGTGTTTTACATCTGCCTTTACCAACAAATTGGTTTACATCTTTTGAACACCCTGTACAACATTTGTTGAAAATCAATTTGTATTAGTATGTATTACAGGACCTTGAAAAAAAATTACCTAAAAATACTTTAGAATTAGTAGTTGGTAGTTGCGAGGTAAAATTATTAGCCATATTGTTAATTGCCTTTTATGGGATTTTTTTTAAATGTCAAATATCTCGAAAACTACTGAGTTTTGATATAGAACACATTTCAGAAATTTCATTTAGAATTAAACGAAGAATGGTAAAAATATACCCTATTTAGTTTTAGTTACACTATTTACCATTTTTTACACTGAAATATTCACCTCACTAACAACTATCTAATCAACTAATCTGATTTGCAGAACAAACTAGAATGCCCCATTTTACATAATCCAGACATATTAATAATAATTTTCATTTTTTGCGGCTTCCGACAAACGACTTTTAAGCCTTTCTGGAATAAAAAAAGCAATAAAAAGAATAAAAACATTTCTCTATATTTACTCTCTTTGTTTTTGATACTTACCGTTACCGCTAAGCCACCTGTGATACTCGAACTTTTTGAGCTAGCCGCTAGCCGCTATCGCGAATAGCAAGAGAGTAGCGCATTGAACATGAATTGGAGCCGACGCGCGGCATTAGAAAGAAGAGGTCGTTGGTACAGTTTATTTAGCCAAATTGCCGCCCTTAGATTTTGCCGCCCGCGGCTTTTGCCTACATTCGCCACATAGTTTGCGCTCCCCTGACCCCCCTCCAATCTGTTTTTCAAATGCTTATTAAAGTTTTCCCAATATCAATTGCAGAAGCATAAAAAAGTCTTGCGGCGAAATCGTGTGAGCAGCAGTGGCGGAGATAACTAATTTTATTTAGATATTTTAAGATTTTAAAAATACTTCATAAATAATGAAAAATGAAAAAAAATTAAAGACAAGCTTTTATTTATACAAATACATTAAGAAAGAAAAATAATTTCTTTCATTGTTTGATGTAGGTTATTATTATATCCTAAAACGTATTTCGATCGGCACACACCAAGACACCAAGACCATAGACGCTACTGGTTTTTAATCTTTCAGAGCTATTAAAACACAAATATAACGCGTGATTTATGACCTCCCATCGTAGAGACACACCTGCCAGCATTATGTCCAACTTGATTGGTCCAGACGAATCGGTTGTACAACTGACAGCCCTCACTCGAGTCCACGTTGACTATCGGCTCTTTTGATCTACCGTTTGCCGACGGAAAATGTTTACGAGTAGTACAGATTATTTTTCGTTCCGTTTCTTCGCATAGACAGTCGTGTTAGCGAAGTGAATTTTCAATTGCTCCCTATAGAAACAGCTTCTGCAATTGATATTGGATGGACTATAGTCTCATATGAATGATTTTTATGAATAATAACACGGTAAGGGGCGCAGACCTCATATAGATCCACCTAATGTAAAATTTTGTTATTGAACATCCGTTAATTCAAATTTTGTTTCTATTGGCCCGAGGACCCACGCCCTTAAGTGAATTATAATAATAAAAAGTTATTGGGACTTGAAAATTGTCAAAATGAGTAATTTTATGAAGACATTTTGCCTGACAGCTCGGTAAAATGTTCTTATATTGTTAATTGGGAAATATTTTGTTCGATCTCAACTTCGGAAACCCACCGCAAATACTTCATCTGAGAGAAATATCCTCAGTAATTCATGAGGTTAAATTATTGACAACCTCATAGAACCTATCTTCAGATTATTGTGATTTGAATGAAAATTTTGATACAATTATCAATAGAAAATTCATCCATTGAAAAATGTAATTCCAGCCTATCATCCATCAATCACAAATTGCGCTGTCTGCTATTTTTGTTTACTATGAGATATGCATAAAAATGAATCAACTAGATTCAGATTGGGATCTGCGAACCACAGACAATAATCAAAATAGTACTCAATTTCCATAACAAATACATTTAGTAACGTTCTCAAGCTATCAGATACTAGAAATACCACACAGTAGGAAAGTATATAAGGCGATTGTTCTAGTAGAAAAATCATACTCTCTTCAAAAGTGAAATAATCAATACAAACCCGAGGTAAGACGAAACAAAACTATTTAAAATTATTCTTGAAACTTACAACAGCTTTAGAATCGGCTATAAAAAAGGATCAGCTGTTTCCAACAATGGGTCTTAAATCACCTATATATATGATATATATATATATATATATATATATATATATATATATATATATATATATTTTCTTCAAATTCTCGGAATAAAGGTCTGATTCAGTCAATTCATATAATTTTTCTTAACGACGTTTCGACATGGTATTTGTCATCATCAGGTTAAAACAAAATTATTTTATTTGAGTTTTGCGTTCGCATTGTACGAAGGTTATTGTTAATAACCTACGAACTACGAACTACTAGAACATTGTTTTCAAAGAATCCAAAACCCAAGAAAACCTTCCCAAAAAAAATATCTCAAAAAGGATTCAAGAATCGAACAAAACTTATATATATATATATATATATATATATATATATATATATATATATATATATATATGTCCCTGGACTTCCTCTTTTCCTCTCGGAAATGTATAGATGGGGTCAAAATATTACCAGTACTTCATATAACTTTTGTTCCAAAAAGCCTTCGGTACCAAATCACGGGCCCTCAAAGTTACAAAATGAAAAATGTTTTTCTTTGATAACTTTCAAAGTGAATATTCAAAATCATCTCAATTTTGGTGATTGACTGAACAAGTGAATTCCTTCGATGAGCTTTCATGCAGGAGTCAGTTGTTTTGCTACAACGTCAGGAACGGACTACCCCCGATGGTCCACACCCCAAAACTTTGGAATGACTGGAATTTGTCAATATGTTTTAACAAAACAAGGTTACCTGGACAATTTTCTGAATAAAAGTACTGGTGTGGAAAATCGATCGGAGCAACGATTTTTGATAAAAATGCATTTTTGTACGACGACATCCAACCTGAGATGTCTACCATTATTCGAAAAGATTAATTTGTAATGAAAATAGAAATGAAAGGTACAATGTTCATAACGAATTTTTATCATGCGAACACGTTTACCTTACAAAACTCATGGTGTAAATAATCAATCGCAAGCCTCAAGAGCAAACAGAAATGCAAAATCCGCTACAAAAACTTCTCGATATGACCCCGTCTCTCTCAATACATTTTCTTAGTCGCGCAAACACCCTCAATGGATTTAAATCCGGAGACCGCGGTGGCCATGAATATGGCCCACCTCTACCAATCCATCTATTGGGTTCAGATGGTCCCGCACAATCAAACTGAAATGAGGAGGAGCGCCATCATGCATAAACCACATATCTCTTCGGGTTTGCAATGGAACATGTTCCAAATGTCCATTCAAATCGTTCTGAATGAACTCCAAATAACGTTCTCCATTCAATCGGTCATGTAGAACGAATGGTCCTATAAGATGGTTTCCTATGATACCAGCCCAAACATTCACGTTGAATTTCCGTTGGTTTGCAATATCCCATGGAATTATACTTATCAGTGAAACTCCTCAACATTTAAGCTGTGAATACGAATTTGCAACATCCAAATGTTGAATTTCATGAGATTCAGATAACACAACACGAAACGTGCTTATTCCACGCGTACATACAAAATATGGACTGAATTCGATATATCATAGTGGAGTAGCTTGTTAGTTCAAAAACACCACGAATCTACATAACTTGATATTTCATTTGACTTTATTTTAGCATATTTCGTATTATTCCTGTTATAAATGTTGTTGAATCAACGTTAGCATTAGTATTTCTACTGTGAAAATTTTTCATTTCAAATAATGGTGGACGATCGGGTTTGATGTCGTCGAGTAAAACTGCATTTTTATAAAGAATCGTTGCTCCGGTCGACTTTCCACACGAGTGCTTTCATCCAGAAAATTGTCTACATAACCTTATTTTGTTGAAAACTATTAAAAAATTATCTGTCATTTCAAAGTTTTGGGGTGAGGACCATCGGGGGTAGTCCGTTCCTGACTTTGTAGCAAAACAACTGACTCCTGCATGAAAGCTCATCGAAGGAATTGATTTGTTTAGTCAATCACCAAAATTCAGATGATTTTGAATATTCACTTTGAAAGTTATCAAAGAAAAACATTTTTCATTTTGTAACTTTGAGGGCCCGTGATTTGGTACCGAAGGCTTTTTGGAACAAAAGTTATATGAAGTACTGGTGATATTTTGACGCCATCTATACATTTCCGAGAGGAAAAGAGGAAGTCCAGGGACACCCTGTATATATATATATATATATATATATGGTCCTCCTAGACCTATATATATATATATATATATATTATATATATATATATATATATATATATATATATATATATATATATTGTTATGTTATAAAAACCAGTTATATATTTAAAATAATACCAAAAAATTTAATAAAAGGATAAAAATGTCCAAATTATATAACACAATCAATTTCATACACTGTCAGAATGATTACAACCCATAATTCTTCAAAAGACAACAAAAAGTATAGATTTACAAAAATTTCCTGAATAAAATGTGATCTACAAATTTATAAATTTGAAACATACAGTATATGAAATTGTAGCTTACTAAAAGTAGCCAATGGTAGAACAGCAAACTTCTTGATGACAATAGCCAATCAGGGAACAGATGGTCACATGTAGAATTTGAAATTGTAAGAGAATAAGAGCGGGAAATTGTCAGAGGCAATTATTATTGAAATTTGTACATAGTTAATAAGAATGGAAAAATAGTTTTATGTATAAGTTATGACAAATAACCCCAAACAGTGAAAAAGTGACAATATAGTGCGCGAATTCAAAAATTCGAATCGGAGGGAAGGAACAAAATTGGTATCCAGGTGACAGAAAACAAAGCCAGGGGAGATCGAAAATAAATTTAAAACGAATGCCACTTTATATTTTTGGGAGAAAGAAAAATGGAATAATTTCCACATTATAAGGGGAAAACCAAGATTACCTTATTTGTACACCGTATACAAGTATCCAAAGCTGATTGATGAATTTGTATGGTTCCTTCTATGTGGTATAGGAGTTCTTGATAGCATAGGAGTGAAAGGGAAACCAAATCATGGTGTGTATTGAACAGAGACAGTTCCAGACAGGTATAAACCTTCCATAGTGCACATTCCGAACTGAACAATTTCACTAATAACGCATATTCCATCGGAAGAACTTTATTTCAATTGATTTCGAACTATCAAAGAAATTTTCACTTTCAAGGTAAAAGTGAGGTTGTGTATATTTTACCAATGAACTTTTCTCATGATTATCCATGAATATTTGTAGATTCACCTTAGAGTAAGTTATCTTTCGTAGGCCAGGTAAAATTAAGTTTTCCTGAATAAAGGAAATAATTGCTTTTTGATACTTTGTCGTTTGTTTTCTACAATGATCAACAATCATACTTATGACCATTGAATAAATTGAAATTTGACATATCAAGTAGTGGCTCAATTGCCTGAACCGGCTATCTGAGACAAGAGGCGTACCAACTGTGCTTAGCTGTGGTAAGGAAAATGATAACAATTGGCAGCAACGTGACGAGAGAACAGTGACGTAGCTAGCAATTATTATTACATTGCAAAATATATTATACAGGGCACAAATAATTATCTATATCATAACAAGTAGTGGCTCACAAAGAAGAACGAAAACTATTAGCTATCTTCATTATATATAACAACTATTATTATTCAATTTATCAATACTTAACAATTTGGCGTCCAACGTGGGGCAAAAATATATTAATAATAATAATAATAACAATAAAATTCAATTATAAAATTATTTTAATGCAAATTTGTTATATCATCAACAATACATAACAATTGGAGCACAAAACGTGGGGCAAGTAAGAGAAATATATTATTTCTTAATATTTATCGCAACGTAAGGGCAAGTAAGGGAAATATATTATTTCTTAATATTTATCGCAACGTAGTGCAATAAGGGCAATATATCATTTCATAATATTTATTGAGGAAAAGGCGAGTAAGGGAAAATATATTTCTTATATTTATAGGGCGAGAAAAGGCAAAAAAGGCGAGTAAGGGCAAGAAGGCAATATATCATTTCAAGGCAAGTAAGGGCAATATATCATTTCAAGGCAGAGTAAGGGCAAGTAAAGGAAAAATATTACTTCTTAATAACACTGGGTGAACATTGGCAATTGGCATTTGAACGTGTAAGGTTAGATATTGGTGAATAAAATGGATTTAAGAGATGGTAAGAAAGTTGGCTTGGAAGAAGGTGCAGAAGGTAGAGAGAGAGGCGATCAGGAACAAGGAGAGAGTAGTAAAGTGAGAGAGATAGAAATAAAACGTGAAAGTACAGGAATGGAAAGTAATAAAATGTTAGTAAAAATTTTAGAAAAAATGAATGAAAATATAGAAAGAATGATGGAGAAAATGGATAAAATTTCAGCAAGTATGAGAAATGATATGAAAGAAAATTCAGCAAGAATGAAAAAAAAAATGGATAGAATGAATGAAAAAATGGAAAGTGTGAAAAATGAAACGAAAGAAAGTAATGAAGAAATATGTAAACCATTAGAAACAACTAGGAGAAAAATAAAAGTAAGGGAAGTTATAAAAAAACAGATAATAGCAATAATTCATTAGAAGAAGTTGATAAACAAATACAAAATAAAAAATGAATCTTGATCACAAAAATAATGAGTTTATAGATAATATGAATGTGAAGAATAAAAAAAATTTGCTGCAAAAGGGTAAAATAAATAATAAAGTAACAAAAATGAAAATATATGACAGGAACATGGCAAAAATGAATTTTAAAAAGGCAAAAATGATGAAATAATTATAATCAAAATAAATAACATGAACGTGGCTAACAAAAATCTTGAGTTAAAAATAGGGAACATAAATAAAAAAATAAGAGTAATGCAAATCAATGACATCTACAGGGCGAATAGAATTTTCGAAATAAAGCAAAGCAATACAAATAATGAAAAAATAATAATAAGAATAAATAATAGAAAATTAGGAAATTAAAAAAGAATAAAGAGACAAATAACAAAAATGAAAATTTAGGAATTATTTAATTGTAGGTTAACAAATTTGATGGGGAAGTTAGGAATAAAAAAGGAAAAAAGTTAAAAAAATAATTTAATAGATAGGTATGATTTCAGAAATATTTGAATAAAATAAAATAAAATGGAAAACAAACATAAGAAAAAAATACATCAATGAGAGAAAATATTGGAAAAATTGATATTTCAGAAAGAAAATAATAATAATGAATAACAATAAAAAAACTGAAAAACAGAGAAATATTGGTACAGGTTAGTTAGATAAAGTAAAGTGAAAACAATATAGATTATAAAGAAGGAAAAATATAGAAATGGATAATAAATAATGTGAATTTTGAAGAAAAATGAAAGGAAATGAAGATAAAAATATTTGGTGTATAAAATGAATGTATGTGAGAAATGAAAGGGAAAAATAATAATAATACTAAAGAAGTATATTATAAGAAAATGATGATGATGATGATAAAGAAGGTATATTAATAATTAAAATAAAGGTATATTAATGAATTATAAATGAATATAATGAGTTAATGATGTATGAATAAAGAATAGCAAAAGAGTATATGCACAAAATAAAAGTAAATAAAATGAGAGATTCAAATTAATAAAATATCCAATTCAATATGAATATAAAGAACAACTGAAGGAAGAGATAGCAAAAATAATAATTGAAAGCAGTACCAGTAGTTGTAAAATCGAATGAATATAAAAAATTATATATCAGTATAAAGATAATCATAAAATGTAAAATGTCATATATGATAATATCTTGAAAAGTTTTCTCTCTTGATCCGAAGAGATGTCTGAAGTCAAGTTTTTCTGGAACAAAAGAACGTAGTACTAGTTTTTGTAAATAATAGTTATCGTTGTAGAACTTATTTCTCTTGAAATCCAGCATAGGTAGTTTTCTGAAAGTAGAAAAATAGTATTAGTTAAAGTAGATTCAATAACTGTAAATAAAGGAATTGATATTCAAAATTTTCTAACAAGTAGAAAATTATTGAATATAAATTTAGGAATGTTGTTATGTTATGAAAAACCAGTTAGATATTTTAAAAAGAAAAAATCCATAAAAAGAATCATTAATAAATAGCTATTAGTTTCAAGAGATTGTTTTTACATAATTTTAGAAGTTCTATTTCCTTTATAAGCCTATGTTGATATGAATAGATAAAAATGTCCAAATTATATAACACAATCAATTTCATACACTGTCAGAATGATTACAATCCATAATTCTTCAAAAGACAACAAAAAGTCTAGATTTACAAAATTTTCCTGAATAAAATGTGATCTACAAATTTATAATTTTGAAACATACAGTATATGAAATTGTAGCTAACTAAAAGTAGCCAATGGTAGAACAGCAAACTTCTTGATGACAATAGCCAATCAGGGAACAGATGGTCACATGTAGAATTTGAAATTGTAAGAGAATAAGAGCGGGATAGTGTCAGAGGCAATTATTATTGAAATTTGTACATAGTTAATAAGAATGGAAAAATAGTTTTATGTATAAGTCATGACAAATAACCCCAAACAGTGAAAAAGTGACAATATAGTGCGCGAATTCAAAAATTCGAATCGGAGGGAAGGAACAAAATTGGTATCCAGGTGACAGAAAACAAAGCCAGGGGAGATCGAAAATAAATTTAAAACGAATGATACATTATATTTTTGGGAGAAAGAAAAATGGAATAATTTCCACATTATAAGGGGAAAACCAAGATTAGCTTATTTGTACACTGTATACAAGTATCTAAAGCTGATTGATGAATTTGTATGGTTCCTTCTATTTGGTATTGGAGTTCCTGATAGCATAGGAGTGAAAGGGAATCCAAATCCTGGTGTGTATTGAACAGCGACAGTTCCAGACAGGTATAAACCTTCCATAGTGCACATTCCGAACTGAACAATTTCACTAATAATGCATATTCCATCGGAAGAACTTTATTTCAATTGATTTCGAACTATCAAAGAAATTTTCACTTTCAAGGTAAAAGTGAGGTTGTGTATATTTTACCAATGAACTTTTCTCATGATTATCCATGAATATTTGTAGATTCACCTTAGAGTAAGTTATCTTTCGTAGGACAGGTAAAATTAAGTTTTCCTGAATAAAGGAAATAATTGCTTTTTGATACTTTGTCGTTTGTTTTCTACAATGATCAACAATCATACTTATGACCATTGAATGAATTGAAATTTGACATATCAAGTAGTGGCTCAATGGCCTGAACCGGCTATCTGAGACAAGAGGCGTACCAACTGTGCTTAGCTGTGGTAAGGAAAATGATAACAATTGGCAGCAACGTGACGAGAGAACAGTGACGTAGCTAGCAATTATTATTACATTGCAAAATATATTATACAGGGCACAAATAATTATCTATATCATAACAAGTAGTGGCTCACAAAGAAGAGCGAAAACTATTAGCTATCTTCATTATATATAACAACAACTATTATTATTCAATTTATCAATACATAACAATATATATATATATATATATATACATAGCTCTAGGAGGACCATGCCTTCATTTGCTATGTTCTTCCCTTCATATAGTTTATTAAAATTCCTTTTCACTCCGTGTTTTTACCATTTCTGCTGTCTTCCTCCTCTCTTTTTTTGCCGATTGACTATATATAAATATTATTTTTGGAATTATTCTTCAGGCAGCCTGAGTTCTCCTTTCACCATTCTGCCGATACTCAGATTTCTAAACAGCTCTATCATTTCTTTGTTTGTCCTCCATCTCCGAATTCACCATTCTATATCCTTTCCTCCTAATATGTTCCGCAGAACTTTCGCATACATCGATCCTTTCTGGTACGATTTCCTATTTTCGAAGTCACTAACGGGTCTTAGCTGTTTGCTTTTTATGAAATTGTGCGCGTATATACGAGTATCTGAGCTTTCACCATTCTGCCGATACTCAGCTCTATCATTTCTCTGTTTGTCCTCCTTCTCCGAATTTACCATTCTATAGCCTTTCCTCCTAATATATTCCGCAGAACTTTCGCATACATCGATCCTTTCTGGTACGATTTCCTATTTTCGAAGTCACTAACGGGTCTTAGCTGTTTGATTTTTATGAAATTGTGCGCGTATATACGAGTATCTGAGCTTTCACCATTCTGCCGATACTCAGCTCTATCATTTCTTTGTTTGCCCTCCTTCTCCAAATTTACCATTCTATAGCCTTTCCTCCTAATATATTCCGCAGAACTTTCGCATACATCGATCCTTTCTGGTACGATTTCCTATTTTCGAAGTCACTAACAGGTCTTAGCTGTTTGCTTTTTATGAAATTGTTCGCGTATATACGAGTATCTGAGCTTTCACCATTCTGCCGATACTCAGATTTCCAAACAGCTCTATCATTTCTTTGTTTGTCCTCCATCTCCGAATTTACCATTCTATATCCTTTCCTCCGAATATGTTACGCAGAACTTTCGCATACATCGATCCTTTCTGGTACGATTTCCTATTTTCGAAGTCACTAACGGGTCTTAGCTGTTTGATTTTTATGAAATTGTGCGCGTATATACGAGTATCTGAGGTTTCACCATTCTGCCGATACTCAGATTTCCAAACAGCTCTATCATTTCTTGGTTTGTCCTCCATCTCCGAATTTACCATTCTATATCCTTTCCTCCTAATATGTTCCGCAGAACTTTCGCATACATCGATCCTTTCTGGTACGATTTCCTATTTTCGAAGTCACTAACGGGTCTTAGCTGTTTGCTTTTTATGAAATTGTGCGCGTATATACGAGTATCTGAGCTTTCACCATTCTGTCGATACTCAGCTCTATCATTTCTTTGTTTGTCCTCCTTCTCCGAATTTACCATTCTATAGCCTTTCCTCCAATTCCCAGAACTTTCGCATACATCGATCCTTTCTGGTTCGATTTCCTATTTTCGAAGTCACTAACGGGTCTTAGATGTTTGCTTTTTATGAAATTGTGCGCGTATAACATCTATTTCCAACCAATACTCTCATTTTGAGTTCTTCCATTTCTCATTTTCTAATGCCCAAATCACCGAATATCTCTTTTAAGTGAAATTTAAACATTTGCTATAACGTGTTCACTGGTTAGTTTACATTTATGTTTTCTAATATTAGGCCAGTAGAGATAGACATGATTTTCCCAAAATTTAATAATAATTACAAATGTTTCAAAACTTCAGTAGAGTGAAGAGGAGGACTTCCATATGATATGTATTCTGATTTTGCAACCCTTTTTTCTGAACGGAAGATGTTGAAAATCAGGATTTAATAAAATTCCACATTATTAGCGCGGAAAACTTTGCAAAAGTTCTGCAAACTTTCGAAGTTTTGAAAAATAGCAATTTACATCCTCTGATAAATTTGCAACCCCTCATACAAAACGGAAATGTCTTTTTTATCGAAAAAAAATTGTTGTTAGTCCTAATTTTTCGTTGAAAATTCCAAAAGTTCTGCAAACTCGAAAAAATAACTAAAATAATGTTTTTGACAAGAGTTTTAATTTGCAACCTTTTGCGTCAAACGGAAAATATATTTTTTCATTAAATTGTTTTTTTTTTTATTGAAATAAGTATCGAAATTATTACAAAAGTTTCAAATAATGGTTGCAAGTGGAGATGTCCTGACGTAGAATGTTTTCATTGATTTGAAACCTCGTCTGTAACATGGAAATGAGGGTAAAATCAAAAGAAACATATTTTCGTATTTGTATTCTACCAAAAAAAGCAAAAGTGTTGCAAATTGGGCAGACAACGCATTTTACCAATTGGTGGCAGTATGATAATTTGCAAACTATGTTACAATGCGGAACATTAGGAATCGAAAAAATTTTTCTTTTTGCAACAACTGTGTGACATTCGTTGTGTTATCAAGTTAACTATCGACCAAGAAGAAGCTCTTCAACGGTAGGTGAAATTATTCAATGTTGAAAGCTAACGTTTTCGATATGAATTCGAAACATCATTAGGAATTTGTATAAAAAAATACGTACGAGTACGTTTCATGGAGGATCGTGAATCTCTCGACACGTTTTCATAATTATCTTGATTAATTAAAGAATGCAGGACATACTAGGATTTAAAAAACACTCGTACAGTTGTACATTAGTACTATCAACCTACAACTGAGTTACGTCACAGTGTTCTGTTTACAGAGTAATGAATGCACAGCAGTTTGGTAACATGATTTATTACCAGAATAACAGAAGACTCACAATTGTATTTTTATGACAGACAACTATTTAACTTACCAAAAACAATGCACATAATAGTCCTGGAGCTACAACTGAAATAGAATTGCCTACCAACATGTTTTTCCCTCTTTATTTTAAAATTTTGTATAAATCAAGGAAATGATTCTTACGTGTCGATTACATTTCAGTACTCCATTCGGATTCAATAGAATTTTTCATGCGATTCCACAATTGGAGTAAGAAACTCGAGTCGAGTCAAAAAATACATACCTGTAAAAATTTAATTTGAGATGTAATATCGATCTCACAAATTTGTTATTCTTCAGCAACGTTTCTGTTCGATGATAATTATGTACTTCGAGATAACAACGTAGCGTTTTCAATAATTAGTTTAAAAAAAATTATGGTTAACTACGTAATCGTATTATTCTTCGGATGCAATTTCAATCAACCAGTACAAAATATAACAGATATACGCGATGGATAATCAAGTATTTAACTGGATCACTGGACCACGGTCTAAAATATATCTTAAACCTATTTGCACAATGTTTGCAATTTATGGCCAAATTATTTAAAAAAAACAAATCAATTGTACAAAAAAAATGTCACGTTGACCAAAGAGGGTTGCAAATCTCTTGCGTCACGTAAAATATTAGACGTAATTTTAATTGCAATTTTGCAATTATTTCAGAAGTTGTAAAAATGCAAAAAAATATATTGGTATAAATAGGTTTTGTTTTTCGTATGAGGTTGCAAAGTACCATATCCACTAAGACCGATATTCTCTTTATTTGCAACCACAATAAAAAACTTTTGTAATTATTTCAATGCTTGTGCGTATTGAAAACGGGAGCGTCGATAAAACAGTTCAATAAATAAATTATGCGTTTTTCAGAAATGGTTGCAAATGTACGTGAATATTTGAACCTTTTTTTCCGTTCACTTATCCAATTTGCAGAACTTTTGTAATTTTTTTAAACAAACTACAATGAAAAACGTAGGCAAGGTTTTGTAACTTTTACAAGGTTGCAAACTTAATGCATATTGTAAAACACCATTACTATAGGTATGCCTAGTTTGCAGAACTTCTGCAATTTTCAGTGCAATAATAAAGCATGAAAACGTTTTTTGCAATTGAAACAATGTTCCGTTCATCGCAGACTTCTGCAAAATTTTATAGTTTGTTTTCATCCATGCACTAACATACCACTGAAGTTTGAAAACTTTTGGAATTAATGTTAATTGATTGTCTATAACTACTGGCCTATATGCCATTCAAGATTTGTTTCAATTTCCCCTTCTTGTAATATTTTTCGCGTCCTTTTACTTTTTCGTTTATTTTTATTTTCCATTTTTAAAATACCTCCGTGTTGAAAAGGGAAACATTCTCAATTGAATATTGATAGAAAGATTTTTCTGTGAATTGAAAAATCCACGATTAAAATGAAGTTATTTTTTGTGAATGTCTAACAGAAAACAACTACTTCCCCGGCTAAAGCCACGCTGGACATTGAACTACATCTGATAGATATTCTGAAAAGGCCCTAACTCAAAAGAAAAAATCTGAAATTGAAAATTTGCATTTTCATTCAGATAGTTATTTGATTTTCTATTCCAGTCTTAATTAAGAACTCATAAAAAGTGAGATTGCTTCTTGAAAATGTGTTTCCCATTTCTTCCGGTCTTCCTGATGATCGTGGAAGCGTGAAATAGATTTTCGTCGACAAAAATGTATTGAAGACCTAGTGAATGCGATGTCTCTCCTGCGTCAATGTTACGAATGATTTCTGGTGAGTACTCTCTTTTGGAAAACATTCTTCTTTGCCTCATTCATCTTTATGAGTTCTTAATTAAGACTGGAATAGAAAATCAAATAACTATCTGAATGAAATGCAATTTCAATTTCAGATTTCGAGTAGACCTTCAGAATATCTATCAGATGTAGTTCAATTCCACGTCTTTACCGAATATTGTTCTGTGACATTCCAAAAATAACTTCATTTAATCGTGGATTTTCAATTCACAGAAAAATCTTTCTATCAATATTCAATTGAGAATGTTTCCCTTTTCAACATGAATACCCCACAAGAGGTTATCTTGACGATGGAAGATAGTGACTAAAGTTTATCTTTCAGTCGCAGATGATTCCACATCTGATTTTATGAACATCCTGTTTATATTTTCAACAAATCTACCTCCGTGTGTTCTGCTGTGACCGATCATGAAATGATTCATGTTGGTATCAGACCTCTATAGCTATTAATATTTTTTATGGATCTTTCCATATAATTTTCTAGAAAAAAATATTTATTTGGTTTATGCAATTGGCATTCGGGCTTTTCCTTATGGATGTATTCTCCAAATTTATAACATTGTAACCTTATGATTTCAGATGAAATACTTTGCTTTACTCCTTTTTGCAATTGCTGCATGCCACGCTATTGGTGATAAAGAAGCTTGGGAAACTTTCAAAGTGAGTATAATTAGGAAAAATAGTATACGTACTCTTTGGAAAATGCCGGGGCTGTTTCTAATAGTTTCGCAAGGAACAATGATGCGATTTCTCAACTGCTCTTCCGTATGAATTGGTGTGCTGCAATCCAATGTTTTAAGATAACCCCACAGAAAAGAATCTAAACTATTATGTATCCAGCAATTATTGTAACTTGGGTTTAAATATTCGCGCGACAGAGCAATGAAGTGTAATTGAAACAGGCTTGCTCTAGGAAACTTCTGTTTTTTGTGTCTAGGAAAAATACCAATGAATGAGCCAATAACTCTGCGTGAGAGAATCTAGCAACATTTTTAAAAATATGCCATCTTCAAATTGATTATTTTACATAGAAAGAATAATTAATAAATAATAGTTTAAAAAAACTAAAAAACACGCTTTTATAGAAAACCAGACTAAAAAAATAGAAAATAAGAAAAACATGTATTTTATTTAAAAAAAAAGCGTGGGGTGCATGGTGTCACCTCGGCCAACAATTACCTGTGATCTGAGACATTTCTCACTTTACTGTCCTAGGTAATGTACTATATAATTATTGATACCATGCACCCCACGCTTTTTTTTAAATAAAATACATGTTTTTCTTATTTTCTATTTTTTTAGTCTGGTTTTCTATAAAAGCGTGTTTTTTAGTTTTTTTAAACTAATATTTATTTCCTACTTTTTAGTGTGGTTTTTTTATAAAAGCGTGTTTTTTTAGTTTTTTTTAAACTTTTATTTTTATTATTTTTTTGCAAATAAAAAAATGGAATAATCTTATCAAATTGAGTAATCATAATCTCCGACCCGAAAAACCCCCACATACCAATTTTGAATAGAATCAGACCATAATCACAAAACTGGGCCGCCGTTTTGAAGCCGCCATCTTGAATTTTTCAATTTTTACAGAAGAATCATAATATTCGACCGCAAAAACCCCCACATACCAATTTTGAATAGAATCAGACCATAATCACAAAACTTGGGCGCCATTTTAAAGCAGCCATCTTGAATTTTCAAATTTTTACAAAAGAATCATAATATACGACCCCAAAAACCCCCACATACCAAATTTGAATAGAATCAGAAAATAATCACAAAACTCGTCCACCATTTTGGAGCCGCCATCTTGTTTTTTTTCACACAAAAATTTCTTAATGCATTGTCACCGGAATTATGTACACCTGCCAAATTTCAGATCATTCGGACGTCTGGAAGTGGGTCAAAATCGCGCCCAAAGGAGTCGGTTACAAACAAACAAACAAACATACAAGTGAAGCTAATATAAAGCGTGTAAAAAGTGCAAAAAACACAACATATTTATTAATACGACCAAATCTCTGTACTATTCTCTTATTTTCTTGGGTTGAAAGAAGATGATGGAATCTCTTTACTTACTTACTAATTTTGGGAGTTTTTTTGATGTCTCGTCAAGTGATGTCATATCATTCGAAACTCAATTTAATCCCACCCTCGTCTGTGTTTGAGCATCTAGTTCGGAGAATTATTTGTCTCAAACACATGATTCAGTTTTGAATTTTGCGATTTAATATTTTTTTGATCAATTGTCTTGCTGGTGAGAGGGCCGATGTAAGTATTGTCGGTTGGTAAGATAATCCTTAATATTTATTTGGAGTACCTCCGAAGCTTTTTTTTCTTTTTGTCTTGGTGTTAATAGCACTTTTTAGGTGTGGCGGAACCCCAAATTTTCACTAAGGTTATGTTGGGAATCCTTGGAAAATTCCTAAAAATGGGTAAATACTATTTGTTTGAGAGTTATTTTGACTTTACTTTGGTTGTTTGGTTGTTTGTTTACATTATTGGGATTTGTCGGGATTTATTCAGGGTGTTTAGGTGCTTCTTGAAGGAAATCATAACACGAGACATCTCTTGCCTCTCGAGATTGTGCAATTTTGATTTCGTTGAGTTGCCTGTCATCCTCAGCTTAACCACATCTGATATTCTGAGTATTTTTGTGATGGGTCTTGATGGTGTAGATCATAGACAAATTAAAAATAAAGAGACTGTTTGAAACATTGGCGATCTTGACCACCAAGTTTTTGGTATGGCCAGTCGCGCATGGAGGCGCTGCCCGCAATAAACAGACGACTGACATGATAATTTTCCAATTTCGACATTTGTCAGAAAATGACAAACCACGTAATGATTTCAGAATAATTCTACTGTTAATTGTCATCGAAAAATTTATTATAGAAATTATACTATGGACTTGAATTATGAACCCAACGTCGAAAATGGAATGTTTTGTTTTTCGAGTTGACGCTGAAATTGCTCGAAATATTCTTTCACAAGGTAAAATATAAGCTGCTTTTCACAAACTGATACTTATTTCCATCCATCAGTTGCAGAAATTTGTTCACAAACTGATACTCATTTCCGTCCATCAGTTTCCATTTCCTAACACCATTTGAGGAAGTACGAAGATTATCATCAAACTGGAGTATTTGTTAAGTATACCTACTCGTTCTCCTTTGTGCTAATAAATGAACAAAATTATTGAAGGTTTGTTGTAGATGTAATTTGTTTTTATTTTGGTTGATTTGATGAAGACTGAAGAATATTTTTAATTTTGTTGTATTTCGGAGTTTTATTATTGTTTTGTCTGTAGTTGTACCTTGTCCTAGATACAATAAAATGTGTTTTTATAGTGTTCAACTTATTATTCTTGTTTTATAAGATCTTTAATTTTGTTCTTGATATCATGAAATAAAGATTTACTTTGAAACTTTATTTCAACCACGAATGAACTAACAGATTCTACGATTCGATTACTGTATATATTTTATTAGTGATCGATTTGCCATTCCTGTATTTCATATGATACAACCATCCATATGGAATACAAGAATGGCCAATCGATCGCTTATAAAATATATACCATATCAATCATATAAAAGTAACACATTTGAAAATCCCGCCTTATCTCAATCAGTTTTACCAACTGTACTTAGTTCGGCCAGTTGCGAGATATGTCGCCAATGTCTAAACGTGGTGCCAACTTTTATTGCAGGTTTGACAACTCTCTTTATTTTTAGTTTCTCTATGGTGTAGATCGTTCAACTGAAGTATTGGATATTATTTTCAGCATATCACATTTTTTGGGACTGATTGTAAATAGTAATTTTGGTATGAAAAATTATCTTTTAAATTCTGGTTGAGTTATCTGAGTGTATTCAGAAACATTTAGTACCTTGATACTGTTGGTAGAACACATGAGTATTTTCAAATAATTTGGCAAAAATATAAATGGTCGGTTAAAACTCTTGGTTTGGCTAAACATTTTTTTGTAAATTTAGTTGAGTTCCAAAACTGTGCTAACATAAATAAAAGTGCTTGCTATAGATTCCACTAAAGATGTAATTTTTACGTCAATTTTTCCTGGAATAAATTTATTTTAGACAGACCATACTTTTTTGTGAAATGTCATCTAACTCGGATATCCGCTAGGCATAATAACACGTGAATATCTGGTACAACGGTCCTGTAACCTCAGTAAAAATCCAACTATTTTGAAATCGCAACACATTTTGCAGTTGTGCTGTTCATATTTTATCAGTTTTATAAGAGTGGACAGACATTGTTTGATAGGGTGAAATTCCCAAGCCGTTATATCGTCTGGCTTATGATAATCACGCAGTGGTGTACTGTACTTATTTTGGTAACAATACTGTTTGTTTTCTAGGTGAAATATAACAAATCATACCTACATCCTGCAGAAGAACAGAGACGTTATAACATTTTCCTATCGAACTTACACACGATTGAAGAGCATAACAAAAAGTATGAAAACGGCCACTCTTCCTTCAAAATGGGTGTCAACCACTTTGCAGATCTCACCCACGAAGAGTTCATGGAGAGATTGAAATATTCGACAAGGTCGAAGCCAACTCTTCCCGTTAAACGAGCTGAATTCGATTTGGAAGGTGATCTACCAACTGAGGTAGATTGGAGAAAAAAAGGAGCAGTAACTGAAGTGAAGGATCAAGGAAGTTGTGGATCATGCCGGTCTTTCAGTATAGTAAGTTTCAAACTTTATATATTCGTATACAAACACGTTCTGATCATACAGGGTCACTCACGGTCGATGGTAGGTTAGACCTTTATGGAGAGCGCTGCGACGCTGCCGCTTATATCGAAAAGTAGCAGCAACTCTGATATTTTCAATTAGACACGCTATATATTATTGCAGTTTTTCATTTGCTATTGCTTTCCGATTATTTTTGTATGATATATTCCCATACCTATCCCCAGCGGTTTTAGAGAAATTAATTGATTTCCATAGTTCTTGTGCAAAACATAGCTTCAATTAAATGTTTATTACTGCACTATTTGGATTTGTAGAAAGATGACATTTTGAATGTAGTTTACCAATGGCCTGCGTACTAGTTAACTTGGAGAAAATGTATTCTCTATTATAGAGGGTCGTTCAAAATTTATGATTCTACCGATAGATTCAATAATGGTGGAAAGTGCATTTTTTTTATGAGTGAACACCCTATATATTATCGAATAGTCCGTATTGCCATATATGCGTGTTTTTTTAGTTTTTTCAAACGATAATTTTATTTTGAGTCCATATTGCTACAGAAGACTAAAAAAGACTACGGGAGAAAAACTCTTCGATTGATTTATCCACAAGAGATGGAAGTTATTAATAACACAATTTTGGCGAATATGCTGAGAACCAGTGCATTCGCCATATCATCGAATTGTAATCATGCTGAGAACGGCCTCAGTGCATTCACCATATTTTACTTGTAGCCACTGAAGAGTTCCACTATTCACCTCCTGGCACCATCATCAGATCAGCTCCAAGATACCAAATTATAGTATTGTCATCTAAACTACGTTTACATACCAAGTTTCATTTCGGTACGACAATTAGAAAGAGGTAAGAATTGACTTCCAAGATTTGATTACATTGTTTGTTAGTTACAAGTGAAGCTAATAATAGCATGTTAAAATAATCAGAAAGCAATGGCAAAACGAAAAATTTCAAAATGAGTCCCGATGTCACGTCCGAAGCCACCGAAGCCACAAATGAGCGGCTGGCTTCTGTTTGTTGACTCCGTTGATTTGTCGTTTTCTACCAAGTGTTGTTCATCCTTACACTTCTCCACCGTACTGATGAGGGCCGAGAGCCCGAAACACGTGTCTACGGTTAACACTTTTCTCTGAGGGCTATGTCCATTAAATTCCTTCCATTTTATATATATATATATATATATATATATACATAATAATTTGCAGATATATGTAGAAGTTGCCTTCAAAAGTACAAAATTTCTGAAATGACTTAACTTGCACTAGAATTTAATATTTAATAACATATCACAGCCAAAAGAATAAAATAAAATACCTGGTCACAACACCATATAATATACTATAGAATATAGATAAGAAGGGAAAATAAAAAATATATGATATGGTAAAAGTTATTTTTCATAGAATTTTTTTATTGAATACGGTTCGATGTCACACAATAGATCAAATACGTATTTTTTTAAAGTGTTTTTGTTGGTGCTCTCTTCTCTGATCATCGAGGGTGTATGATTATAAAATTTGATACATGCATAATGTGGTCCTTTCTCAGTATTTTTTAATCTGTGCTTGTGTATAACGAAATTAGATTTGTGCCTTGTGGAGTACCTATGTTTGTATGTGTCACTTTCAAATTTTGATTTATTGTTATTTACAAAAAGAACACATACATAAATATAGATGGCATATACGATGAGCATTTTGTGACGCTTGAAAATCCCACGACAGGAGTCTTTGTATTTCATATTCAACATGGTTTTCATAATTCTTTTTTGCATGATGAAAATATGTTATAATTGAGAACTATCACCCCATATTAAAATTCCATACTTCAGTAAAGGGTAGACTATCCCATAGTATGCCGTTTTTAGAGCGTCAAAATTTAAGTTTCTTTTTAAAACTCTTATTGCAAAACATTTAGATGCTAGTTTTTTTGTCAGATTGTCAATGTGAGTCGGAGATTTAAGCCGGTTCTGGCTCTCCCCCCACCACTATGACGTCACGTGTGACCTTGAATGGTTGCAGGTGTGCAGTGTGTGTGTGTTTGACCTTGAGATTTGACTTTGAGATTTGTCATTGAGTTTTGATATTGGGGTTGGTCGACTTTGAGATTCGACTTCAGTTTTGACCTTGAATATGACCTTGAGATTCATAACATTAGGATTTGACCTTGAGTTTTGATGTTGGATTTGTTTCGGCAACCAAAAGATTTGATCTCGATGTTTGTTTGACCTTGACTGATGTTGTGGTGTAGGCATACATATTCTGTGTAGTCATGACCTTCATGAATCCTTGCTTCCTCCAAGCGAAGAGGGCGTTCGTCCTGTGAGAGAGCTAAGAATGAACTGCGATTATTGATGAGTGCGCTGAATGTCCAGAGAATCCCCTCAAATCCATACAGATTGCGCATCGCATCGGACTTGTTGTAGGGTGGGGATATTTCATTGAAATATTCCAGGAGAAGAGTATTTTGAATCAGTGTCTCCTCCAGTGATCTATTGAAAACAAGTTGCTGAAATGTATTCTTGTGATTGTGGTAAAGATTTCACTCGTAGTGATAATCTACGTCGGCATCAACGGGAAACTTGCCAGGGAGGTCCTTCAGTGAAACGAGTTAAATTCAACAATGGCGATGACTCACCACCTGCACCACTCTATACATGTAATTGTTGTAATGTGATAATCCCATATTGTCAAGTCAACTCTCACAATAGAACACTCGCACATAAGACGAATTCATGTGTTCACTTGGGTGGTGGTGTACACCTCATTAAAAATGCATTCAAATGTCGCATTTCTAGCTACAGAGTATCTAGTGAGAATATGTATACTGAGTACACACCTTTTTTCAATGATATCAAGCATAAAGTACTCGAGCTATTGGAAAAAACATCAAATTGCACAACTCCATCAAGGTCAACATGGAAGTGTTTGGAAGTTATATCATTCAAACCCAGGAATTGACAGACATCAAATCGTTCAATTCTCCCAATCGTATAGCAGATCGATCAACTGATTTGAATGGATTATTCGATGCATTTCGTGACATTATAATTGCCCAAAGTACGGAGTTTGAGGAGCGTGATTCAGGTTTGTAGTTATAATTGTTGCAAATGATGAAAGGTTTAATAAAAGTAATTTTTCAGGATGGAGTTGCGAGAAAATTATGTTCCTTGAGGTGAACATAAACAAATACAGTCCACTTGGCGGATCATCATACATGAAACTTCCAGAATTCATTGAGAGAAGAAAAGGTGTTGTCAACATAAAAAATGAAGACCAATGCTGCTTTGCATGGGCCGTGACATCTGCATTATTCCCCACTAATAATAATGTATCGGAGGTGTCATCCTATCCACATTATGAGACTGTCTTGAATGTAACAGGTATGGATTTTCCAGTAAAATTACGTGATATAAAAATGTTTGAGTATTTGAATGATATTTCAGTCAATGTTTATGGTTTGGAATCTAAGATTGAGAATAAGAGAGTCAAATATGAGGTGATTGGGCCCTTGCGATACTCTCAGAGAAAACTCAGAAGACATGTCAATTTATTGCTTATCACAGATGAGGTGGGAAATAGTCATTATTGTTGGATTAAAGATCTCTCAAGATTGGTGTCAAGTCAAATTTCAGCTCATGAACACAAAAAATATTTCTGTGATGGATGTTTATTGTACTTTTCGAATGAGCGATTACTGTTGCGTCACCAGATGCACGATTGTAATCATGTATGTACAACAGTGCCGCAAACTGATTTCAGAATTAATAAATTTGGGAAAATGGTTGCCGGTAATACATTAATGTTTGAAAATTTCGAAAGACAAATGAATGTACCTTTTGTAGTATATGCAGATTTTGAATCGGTTCTGAAGCCTATACAAACCACCAACCGAATCAGAACTCGCGTACACGAATAGAACCTTCCAACACGAAGCTTACTCATTTGCTTATCTGATAAAATGTTCCTTTGATGATAAATTAACAGAATTTGTTTCATATAGAGGTGCTGATGCGGCAAAGGTTTTCACAATGCGAATAGAAGAAGATTTAAGAAATATATATAATAATCATTTGCGGTATGTCAAACCAATGACTAAACAAACCCCAGAAGAGGAAAGGGAATTTCATAATGCCACCACTTGTGGTATATGTGAAAAACCTTTCACAGAAGGGGATGTTAGAGTCAGAGACCACTGCCATCTCACGGGAAGAAAAGATATCCAGCAGCGCACTCTGCCTGTAATTTGAATTTCAAAATACCAAATTTCATCCCCATTATATGCCATAATATGAGTGGTTATGATTGCCATATGTTCATTAAAGAATTGTATGAGGAAAAGGATAAGGTTGATGTTATTCCCCAAACTAAGGAAAAATACATTTCGTTTACAAAACATCTCTACACACATAGCTATCAAAGTAAAGAAGGAAAAATTAAGAAAATTTTTTTGAAAATGAGATTTATAGATAGCTTCAAGTTCATGTCAAGTTCATTAGAAAAGTTGGGTGCAAATTTGAGTGATAAGCAATGTGTAGAGATGTTTAAATGTTTTCCCGATAAAGAAAAATTCAATTTAATGAGGCAGAAAGGTGTTTTCCCATATAGTTTTGTGGACAACATCAATAAATTGGATCATCCTAATTTACCGACAAAAAATCAGTTTTATGACAGACTGAATGAGGAACATGTATCAGAGAAAGATTATATGAGAGCCGAACGTGTTTGGGCACTATTTGAATGTAAGAGTCTTGGAGAATATTCGGATTTATATTTAAAATCTGATGTCCTACTACTATGTGATATTTTCGAGAATTTTAGACGGATTTGTTTAGATACATATAAGTTGGATCCAGCTCAATATTATACTGCACCTGGATTATCTTGGGATGCAATGTTGAAATATACAAATATTGAACTTGAACTGCTAACTGACATTGATATGATAAATTTTTTCAAAAAAGGCATCCGTGGAGGTATTAGTCAATGTAGCGATAGGAAGCATATAGCAAATAATAGGTTTCTGCCTGATTTCGATCCCAATGAGCAATCATCATTCATTTCATATTTGGATGCTACAAATTTATATGGACATAGTATGTCACAACCATTACCTACATCTGATTTCACTTGGCTAACTCGAGAAGAAATCACAAATTTAGACATTATGGCTGTGGCAGACAATGATCCATATGGATATGTCCTTGAAGTTGACATACATTATCCTCAAGAATTGCACGATAAACATTCCGTAGATATTGGAGGGTAAATTTTGAAGGTAGTACTCACAGGATGATGCGATGGTTGGGGCATCATCCACAGGGTAAGGCCTTGCGCGGGCGCCACCCTCTACTCCACCAAGAATTAATTTTTTGAATAATAAAATAGTTATACATCAGAATGATGAAAGTTGAATAACATCGATGCGTCCACAATGATATATGACAGAATTTTTTTTAAATATTACTTGGGCACCGAGAACATAATGTTATAAAGTTAAGAATAAGCAAAAAACTTATATCTAGTGAAATCACATATATATAAATATATATATAAGGGTCAAATATGCGATCTCATTTGGGAAAATGAAACATGATGTTATATAGCTAATACTATACATTTATTCATCAATCACAAAATCTTTGATGGAATATTTTCAGTCTATGAACAGCATTCAATGTTGGATCAATAATGTTAGCAGCTTCATTTATTCTTCTTCGGAATCTCATTCGATCTGCTCCCACATATTGCCAATACGTCTTTCTTGCATTTTTATATGCATAACTCCAAGTTACCAAATAGTAGGTTTCATTATTATTTTCATTTATCATCACTCTTTTCATAGTGGTGTACGTGTGTGTGTGTAGTGTGATGTGACTTATTCAAACTACATAATTCAAATGAAGTGATTATATTGAATATTACATATATATATATATTTCGTTGTGGATTATCTGACACAATGAAGAAAAGAAATATTTTATTATATTTTATTCATACATGTTGAGGATATAAAAAATCTATGGAATCATCCGAATCAATGTCTTCATCCAATTCCAGACATATCTTTTCATCCGAGTCGTAGACTGAATCTCCTGCATGTGCATTGACTTGAAGATCTTCTTCTTCATTGGGCACCCATCGCTCCAAATATGGTCCCATATGACGGCGCGGACGGTAGGTTGTTGTCGTCTCCTTTCTCGCATCAACTCTTCTATGGCCATTGAAGTTGAACTGACTTGATTGTCCTGGATAGATGCACTATCCGAAGGATTTGGTGTAACTTCCTGGGGTTGTACGGGACCAGTGGTAGAGTCAGCTTCACATATAACTTTAGACATTTTGGATGCTAGTGTGAAGGAATGAATCAGAAACCATTCAATTTATAGATATCGAATGAATATGAGAATATAGTTAGAAGTAGCGGGAGTACCCCCTCCTACACATGAGTGTAGATGGAAGGGAGAGTGTCGAAAATATGTGTATAAAAGGTGACACACATGTCTACTACATCAGATTAAAGTTTCAATCTTTGATTCTTACATTGAGTTTGAAAATATCATTAAAGTTATTGAAATGAATACCGCCGAAAGTTGCAGCATTTTATCAACTTTGTTGGGTGATGGAGCTGAGAAGTATTTGTCAAATGATGTGATTGCAGAATTGGGTCAACCTGAACATTCCAACACTACAACACCAGATGATTTGCGGGATTTTGATATGGCCGAGTTTATCATGATGACTGATGAACCAACAATAGCAACAGCAACAACAATTGATTATTTGGAGCGTGATATTGAAATATCTGAATTATTGCCAACCTGTTCTTCGCTGCCCAATAAGGAGGAAGAGAAGTAAGGCGGGTGAAAAATAGGAGGCGAAATACAGTCAATGTTACCGACCTGGTGGTTCCAAAGCCCGCTTCTTCCAAGGCTAAAGGAAGGTCAAAAAAAGGCAATTCAAGGAGAACAGCATCATCATCATCTCTCACCCAGATTCCATATCAACGTCACTATTGAATGTCATTGATCTTTCATCGTATGCCACCCTGCAGAAATGTGTTGGAATTCAAAAGTTGGTGAAAAGAGGCATCCTTGATA
Source organism: Gonioctena quinquepunctata (assembly GCA_018342105.1). Lineage (NCBI taxonomy): Eukaryota > Metazoa > Arthropoda > Insecta > Coleoptera > Chrysomelidae > Gonioctena > Gonioctena quinquepunctata. The sequence continues at coordinate 310,366 of JAFIRS010001186.1, forward strand.
AGAAAGCAGTCCTTGCTCAGTGCGACGAAAAGGATCAAAGTTTGCAAGAGGACGTGAAAACCATAGCTATACTTCAGGAGCGCATTGCAATCATGAAGAGGGATTTGGCAAAAGTTGAAAATCAATATGATTCTCTGCTAGCCAAAGTTGATGTGGAGCGGAGAAATAACGATGATTTGCGCAAGAATGCAGAGAAGGAGCTAAATGAATTCCACAACACCAAGGAAGCTGTCATGATGGCATATCAGAAGTGCATAAAAGACTTGAACAATGTATTTCACAGTGATAGTGAATAGTTTTAATTTAATAAATGTTTTGAATTGAGCATATTGAATTTGAATGTGCAAATGTAATTGGGTGGGTTGTGGACAATTAAAATAAAAATACTTTGAAGCATAAACTAGTTTATTATTTCAAAACATTATATCATATAGAAATATACAAAATGGCATTCTTTGAGATCCATGAATTGTGTTCATTGGAAAAACCTAACCATTTGACAAACACTTTTTGGCCTTTTCTCTTCAATATCTTCTCGACAAGGTACACGTCCGGATTTTGAGTTTTCTGCAATTCAGCTTCATAGAAGCAGCCTTGAATAGGATTCTTATCCATGTCTTCGAGAATGTATGTTGGTGGATATGTACTATTGGCTTTGACGACTTTGAATAATTCCGTGGTGAAGTTGGCTTCATAGCCCTTTTCGAATAAATTTTTATACTTGCTTATACGAACTATGTCATTCACTCGATATTTTGCTTGATTTTTTCATATTCTTTCCTTTTTTCTTTTCGATGATTTTCAACTTTGTAGTGGTTCCAACATCGATGGGTTTCATACCTATTGTGCGATGTTTCTTATGGTTATATCCATGCGTTATGATTGGAAGGATTTCCAACCATTTATGATTTCCATTCATTGAAAACTCCTTATAGATCCAAGTTTTGATTGTTCGAATTACTCTTTCAGCCATAGATGCTTTTGTAGTACTAAAAGTGGAATAATGTTTAATATTTTTTCGCTCCATCAATGATGAAAAATTGCTATTGTAAAATTCCTTTCCTTGATCGCTTTGCATGTTTCGGAGAATATTTGGCATCTTCAATACCATCGCCATGGCATCAGTTATATCTTCACCGGTTTTGTTCTGACTGGTTTGTCCACAAATATTTAGAGTAACAGTCGATGACCACCAAAATGTATCGATAACCTTTATTAATTTTGGCATACGGTTGAAATTCTGCCAGATCTATTTGCCACAAATCTCCTTTGCCTTTGACGACAGTTGACCTTCTCTGGAAGTTGCGACGAGCTGGCTTATGTAGCTCGTCCACAATATGAAGTTTGATATTATTAGCCATTCTTGTTCTTGTTCTCTGGTGATATCGCAATGATGAAGTGATTGTTCAATAAAATTGTATCAATATATAATACCTTCTTCACGTAGCTCCTCTATTATTGATATGATCTCATTTTCATGTCCTGTGTGACCGGATGCTTTCGAAGCAATTAACAATCGCAAACGATCCACTAACTCTTTAGGTTTATTCCAGTATACATAATTCTTCGGTTTCGATGTAAACACTTTCTGCGACTTTATTTTTTTGATTCCTTCACCGATTTGATTCACAAATGTATTGGAATTATTTCTCGATTTCAATAGTGGTCTTATGACTTCTTGATATTTCTTTGATTTTTTATATCTTATTCCATTTTTGACTTCATACTTTTTGTACAATGCTTTCGTAAAATCCAAAATTCCGATATATGTGTTTCGAATTTTTGCATCACCAACTCCAGGTGGTTTCTTGAGGAATATCAAGTTATATAAATCTGAAGTGCCAGGGTATTGACGTAATTGCATAGTACCATCCCAGAAGGAAATATTTCCATCATCAAAACGGACTTCAAGATTTCCCATTTTTAGTGTTTGTGTTGAAGGATCTACCCTCACACCATAATTCACATCATATGCACTATTGCCATTTCTTATATTTTGCAAATGTTGTTTTAGTCTCAAACCATTGCTGGAAGATTCCAAATCTCGTGAACTCGTCATTGATGAAGTGGGTGTTTCGAATAGGGTAGTTGCAGCTATTTTCTCACCATCCACATCTTTGATGGTTTCATTATCAATACCTGAAAATGATGTATCGCTGCTGAAAGATTGTTTTTTCCCAATTGGAGTGCTGGTTCGAATGAATCGAGAAGGTGTAGACGGTTTCACAATAGCAGCAGAAGAAAGAGCATTGAGTGGTTTTGTGATAGGATCATAAAGTTTTTCAAGGGCAACTTTTCTTCTACTTTTGATGTTAATTTTTGTCGAACAGCTTCGGTCGCTTGAACTAGTTGACGTTTCAAATCCATTTTGGTTTCTACACATTCATCTCGCAAGAGATTCATTATTTCGATGATGAGTTTATTGTAGTGACCTTGACGGAGTTCGATGAATGATTAAGTCTTTTCGAATTGAGATATCAAGGATATATGAAGCTATCAAATCCTTTGCGATATCGTCCATCACATACTTTTCGATCTTTATCAATGACAAGGAACCCATATTGATCATCCCAACAATTCACACACATCATTTGAAATTCTTTGAATGTGACATCGGGCGAGACGTGATCAGAGAAAATATGATGTAAGTTCATCTCGTCTTGCTTGAATATGACGATGAAGTTGGTATTGTCACGCACTAGCTGTTTGGGAACTCGTGAATAGGTCTGTGCAAGATAGAAGCAATCAACATCTTTATGGCGTCCCATACAAAATATGATCGGATAATATCCTGCTTTTCACAAATCACATCACAAAATGAAAACTGAATTTGGTTTGGCATCAGAGGGCTGCACAATGTTTGCATTATTACTGAATGTGAAGAAACCCAATCGTTTTATTGGCGCTAACACATTGCGCAAGTATTCATATTTCGGCAGATTCAACGACTTTGAATAGAGATAAACGTTTGCAAATCGCAATCCTTGTGGATGTGTCAGTAGAGATATCATGGCATTTGTCTTTCCGCAATTTGACGGACCGATGATTAGCGAGCGAACAGATGATGGAAGTAGTGGACCATGTCTCAATGAGTTCGCCCCATTTAATCCAGTCCCGATTTTCTCATCCAAATTATCTACTGCAAACTCTTCTTTTGCTTGACAATGCGCATTGTTTGACGGTTCGGCACTTATTAATGCAAGATGTGTGAGATATGTTTCATTTAAATGTCTACCACCACACGGAGCAGACGTAAAAGCAACAGATCGAATAATAAAAAAAAAGGTCGAGGATTTGTAAATTCTTTAATAAATAAATTGCCGTTTGAATTGCATTTACCTGGAGGATATCAATATTGTGGACCTGGAACTAAATTACAAAAACGATTGGCTCGCAACGATCCAGGCATCAATAAATTAGATAGGGCCTGTAAAACACACGACATTCAATACTCGGAGAATCTCGACGATATTGAAGCTAGACATAAAGCAGATAAACAACTTGAATACAGTGCTTGGGATAGGGTCAAATCGAAGGACGCAAGTATTCGTGAGAGAGCAGCCGCTCTACTCGTCACCAACATAATGAAGACAAAAAGGCGTTTCGGTATGGGTTGTAATGTAGACAATGTCAAACGAAGGAGAAAAATGAATCGAAGAAAAATGGACGAAATAAAATCAGAAAAGTAGCATTCGGAGCAGGAATTGTACGAAAAGTTCGGGATGAATTACATAAAGCTGGAGGTAATCAATTCGTGACAAACAATAGAAAAGATGGCCACAACAATGGCATTGAAAGCAGCACGTAAATATTTGAAAGCAGCAGGCGGAAAGAAAAAAATTCGCACACCTCGCATAATACCTATCCCGAAAGTTGGCGGAATTTTACCATTGATACCAATTTTTGCTGGATTATCTGCATTGGGTAGTTTGGCTGGTGCTGCTGCAGGTATAAGCAGAGCTATAAATTCAGCAAGTGCGAGCAGGAATGATCTGAAAGAGGTAAAACATCATAACAGAAAGATGGAGGCGATAGCTTTAGGAAAAAAGGGTAGCGGTATTTTCTTGAAACCATATCGCAAAGGCCTCGGTATCTATCTCAAACCATATACATCAAAAATTAATTGATGCCCTACCTCTTAAACCTCTCACAGATATAGATCTTACATATTATGCCAAACAATTGAAAATTCCACACTTTCGTGGTGTGTTCATGCGTGATAATTTGCCAACCTCAGGACCACGTAATCATGAAACGGCCATCATCAATTTGGATGGATTCAGCGGTCGAGGAACACATTGGGTGGCATACAGGAAAATTGGAAGAGTTGCAACATATTTCGACAGTTTTGGAGATCTACCCCCACCAGTGGAGTTGGTCCATTACTTCCGGAAAGGTACACATGCAGTCGAAAAAATTATGTATAATTATGAACGTGAGCAGAAATACAATACAGTTGTGTGTGGACACTTATGCTTGAAGTTTCTCTCTCTTCCAATCACCCGAAAAAGCTAAAATGGATTTCACGCCAGAAATGGATCGAGAGGCTATTAAGAGAATGGGGCATTCCCTCATCGCATATTCAAGATTACGCAGCTTGAAAAAAATGAGTAAAGGTCAACTTGCGGATATGCCCAAAGAGGTCATGATTACTTGTGCAGCTAATGAAATTGCATCGGTTTGGAAATACTTCCCAAACACCTTCAGGAGGATATTATATTTTAAAATATAAATATTGCTATGAACATCATATGGACAATGCAAGTGTTGGAACATCAAATTCCAGTGATGTGAATGACGGACCCATACCTCGGAAACTATTTTGTTGTTATTGCACCATCGATGATTGTAATATTGGCGCCAATAACAATCAAGTTGAATTGGGACGCACAATGCCACCGAGGAAACGAAGAAAATTATATCACATGTGTTGTGAACAACAATAAAATGATTTGTTATCATATGAATGCAATCAGTCATGTCACGAAAGTTCGAGCTACAAGCTGTTGGAACCAGTGTCTTGAGTGCAGACTTCTACCCACCCATTGAGCTGGATAAGAATAGCCGTTATGGATTGGGGCTTTTGGGATTCTATGGATGCAACACAATCCACAATGTCACGGGAACAAACAACTTGATCACTTTCTTCATTCCTGCAAATAAAGCCTCCACAGTCAGTTCTAAACGTGTTATAAAAATACCAAGTGGCGCATATGAGATAGAAGAAATAAATGCTGTTATCCAACGAGAACTTGAATTCCACGTATTTCATGGCGCGAAACATGATGACACCACATTGGATGAATTGTTCAGCCTCCGAGCAAACAATAATACATTCAAATGTATGATGCAATCAAAGTATGTGGTGAACCTGAAACATGAAAACTCAATAGCATCCCTGTTGGGATTCGAGAAGAAAGAATTCAGTGCAAATCGCATGCATGAATCTACATCTCCTGTGAATATTGTACCCGTGAGACTCATTCGATTGGATTGCAATATCATTTCAGGGTCATACATAAATGAAGAAGAGAATCATATTCTTTTTCATTTGATGTTGATGTTGAGCCGGGTTATAATATAACAAAAGAGCCAAACAACATTATTTATATGCCCATCAGCCCGCAAGGACGTCAGTTCATCGACAACATTACTCTGCGCATATTGGATCATCGAAATAATCTCATTGATTTCGGTAGTGTGGAAGAAATAGTTGTCATATTGGAATTGAAGAAATCACAATAACGAATGTAATGGGTTTTTGCTACAACAAACGACAAAACAGTGAATACGAAATATTTTCACCAAACAAAGATCGTCATTCATCAAATATCGTCAAAAAGAAAAGCTTTGCCAGGAAGAAGGTCATTCCACAAGTGTTTGCTGAACGACAAAGACATACATTGTCAGCGAGAGATCTTAATTTTCTAAACTCAATTGGACTGCGAATTCGACAATAAAATGGTACTCGAAGCAAACAGTGACAAGTTGAATATTTTCAATGAACCAGTGGTCGATCATTCTCTCATAAGTCTGCACGAGCATACCTATAAGCCGTACGGATCACCATTGTTCAAGAATTCAGATGAAATCCGAATTGCAATCAACAATCAAGATGTAATACTGGACATTGCCGACAGTTTCATTTACATTGAGGGAAAATTCATTCCAAAAGAAGTGAACAAAGTATGCTATCTTTCCAACAATGCTTTGGCATTCCTCTTCGATGAGATCCGCTATGAAATGGGTGGTGAGCAAGTTGCCGTTGTTCGAAAACCAGGTATAACATCCACAATGAAGAATATGGTTTCATTTGGTCAATCACACTCTCACATGCTTTTGACAACTGGATGGGGACTTTCCGACACAAAACAACACATCATTGATGCACCCAGTCATTTATTCAGTGGAAAACTTCCTCTCAAATATTTGATGGGTTTTGCCGAGGATTATAAGAAGAGCATTCTGAATGCAAAACAAGAACTGATTTTGATTATAGCTCGTTCATTCAAGAATTCATATATTGGAGACGTTGATGCCTCTTTGGAAATTACAAAGATTGAATGGAAAATAAAACATGTTGTACCCGATGACAAGCAGAAGCTCAAATTATTCAGTAGAATAAATAAGAGTGGTCTGAATTCAAAAATCAAGTTGGCTTATCGTATGTGGGATCTTTATGAATTACCCTCATTGCGTAGCACATCTTCAGACATATGGGCAATAAAAACGACCAACACTTTGGAAACACCTCGCTTCATAATTATTGGTTTTCAAAGTACCACTGCATCCGAAAACAGAACACTGGATATGACAAAATTCATAAATGCAGACATTAATAACATCCGAGTGTATTTGAACTCTGAAGTCTACCCATATGAGCGTTGGAACCTGGACTTTGATAAAAACTATTCTCTTCAGCTTACTATGCATATGAGGACTTCCAACGTAGTTATTATGACAAAGATATGAGTGAACCACTTATGGACCTTGAAGCATTTCAACAGAATCCCCTGTTCATCATTGATTGTTTACATCAACCGAATGCTACAAAATCATCCACAGTGGATATCAAGCTGGAGTTCGAAACAAGAAAAACTAAATTTCCAGCCAACACCAAAGTCTATGCACTCATTATACACGACACCTTCTTGACTTACAATGCATTGGATGGCTCTGTTCGTAATTCACTTTGAAATGTTCAATATTTTATTTTTGTACTATATCTGAATATTTTTAAGTATATCAATAATGTTTATGTGTAATGGAAAAATAAATAAACAAGATTTTGTAAATATATGTTTTATTTCATATCAAATATCTACATGATCATATTCATCATCATATTCATCATATAGTTGATATTTCTCGATGATGTCATCAGGTAGGAATGGTAAAGGGTGTGGAGAAATCCTTCCAGATCCAATTTGATCATTTCTTCACAGAATTGTTGCAAGTTTAAGGCTCCTTGGCTGAATTCCTCACAAAGTATTGTACCCTTGACGTACTTCTTGGATAAATGTGCACATCTTTGGATTTCATCTTCATCGAAGCAAACATTCAAATCATAGACTGTAGCATGGAGGACATCTTGACTCAAAGCATTCAAGTAGGAGTTCAATCTCTCGATGGCTGTATTGATGTCCACGGCTTCCGTCCAACATTGACTCGAGTAATGCATCCACATATTGAAAACTGAAACGAAAAAAAGAATTGTTAATATATTCCATTGATATTCAAATAATTTTACTTACATGAGAAAAATGTGATGCTCCAAATATAGTACTTCTACACTGAATGTTATTTTTTAATGGAGAAATATCTATATTCAACATAAAATCACTATATCCTAACTATTAACATATAAACAATATTATCATTTAATGTAGTTGAATTCTACTAGAGGACGAGTTCTCAAACTCCCTGCTACTTGCGGACTCTGACCCAAATATGTTATTGTATATTTGAAACCCTGAAGCATTTATGCAACTGACATCGTCCGCATTGAATTCATCGAAATACTTTTGACAACCATGATTTGAATAAAGTATCATTATCATCACGTAATGTCATTACAATAGATCTCCCATATCGGGTTATACAAATCGTCATACCAAGTATGTTGAAAGCTTTACCGATGGGTAATGATGATATTGGTCTTTGTTCAAAAGCTCCCACCCTCTTTTCAATTATTGAAGAATTGATTCTCTTCAAATCTACAACTTTTGGAAGAAAAGACATAGTAAGACTGTATGAAAAAAATATAGATTATTTCACCTTATAAAAAATACACTCACTGAATTGAGAAACTTCTCGTACTCTGTATTCACTCTGATGATATTATCTAACATCTGATTTCTCATCAACGACTCCACACATTTTTATAAGAGACATCCCCACCCCATTGCCAGTAGATGGAACTGTGAAGGTCATTACACACTCATCAATACTCGCAGTTCACTCCTAGCTCTCTCACAGGACAAACACCCTCCTCGCTTGGAGAGTGTAAGGATTCATGAAGGTCATGATCACACATAGTATGTATGCCTACACCACAACTTCAGTTACGGTCAAATAAACATCGAGATCAAATCTTTAGGTTGCCGAAACAAACCCAATATCAAAACTCAAGTCAAACCAATGCAAAACTTAATGTTATGAATCTCAAGCTCATATTCACGGTCAAAACTGAAGTCGAATCTCAAAGTCGATGAAACCCAATGTCAAAACTCAATGAAAAATCTCAACATCAAAACTCAAGGTCAAATCTCAAAGTCAAAACTTAATGTTATGAATCTCAAGGTCATCTTCAAGGTCAAGTCGAATCCCAAATTCGATGAAACCCCATGTCAAAACTCAATGACAAATCTCAAAGTCAAATCTCAAGGTCAAACACACACACATTGCACACCTGCAACTATTCAAGGTCACACGTGACGTCATAGTGGTGGGGGGAGAGCCAGAACCGGCTTAAATCTCCTACTCATAATATTCTAAAATGTATACTACTGGAAGAGTTGTTACCTCTCGTCTTTTTTGAGTCAATTCTTCCTCATTTTTATGTTACTCTAACACCACATTTTGTATTGGTTTCATCCTGTATGGAATGAGGTCACGGTATGCGTATAATTATTTTCATTGGTTTTTAATCTGGTTAACATAACATTCTCGTTAACATTTTTGGTAGTAGTTAAAGTCGCGTTTTTATTGTTAAACTTTTATTTTATTCTTCCTATACTAGATTCGGTTACTTTCTGAATCCATGATTACAGAAATCAACTATTCCTACATTACAAATTTCCATGAACTCAAATAATCCATGATATTCAAATGGAAATGGATAAGGAAAGAAAAGATAACAAACCAAATAATTATTTAGTAATTCCACGGCATAACCCCCGAAGGACTGCAGCATATCTCAAAAGCAGATATTCATATTTTGCATATATTAATATATTTCGCTTTTCCCAACTTATAGATTACAGAAAGCTTGGATTATTACGCTTTCATACTATTTGCTCGGAATTTCGCTAGCTAGAGAAAGAGAGATCGGCGTAGTGATTTTCCATCATTTCAGAATACCAGTTTCATAAATTAATTTGGGATACGGGTAAACTCGACTCATTAACAATTTTCAATGTTCCATATGATGAGAATTTTACAACTATATACTATGACAGTTTTTCGGAGCACTGTGCAGTTAGAATAAGATATATTGAAGAGAGATTAAATTTTTAATTCTAAACTAAGCATGTTCCACGAACTGTTTTTTCCTCAATTCAATCGTATAACGTTGTGTATCTTGCAATATTTATTATTTTTTTGCAGACCATTTCATTCCAATCTTCTTTATGGATTTACTTTGTTTCTACTTGACTAATAAAAACTGATGATAACGTTATCGATTGGAAGCACTCTGATACGATTTAATAAATATTGCATGAAATATGAAAAAAATTTCCTCTTTTGTTCTTTGGTTGGCTTTAAAGATGTTCCTAATTGATTTTCTCGTCCACGGGAACAATGTATGTGAAATATATGTTGAATGGGTAGTACCTATAGCACGAGTAGTTTTTATAGAGGTTTATAAATTCATTTCATTTCGTTTTCATTTTGGAATGAAACTAAAGAAGAAGACTCTTCATTTGACGGACGAGAATGAAATAGAAAACATCAGAATTCAACTATTCCTACAATCGGAGATGATGAATGATATAGAGATATATAGAGATATATAGAGATATAGAGAAACGATTTTATAGAAACGGTGAAGAAAACAATGAAATGGAAAATATCCCATATTTCAAATATTGGGACACTCTGAGTTGTTTGGATGGAATTTTTCTGTTCATTTCAGTTATAAAACTTGAATTGTTCGAAATCAATACGAGAAAATTCGTTTCGAATTCTTTTCGAACCGAAGACAAGGAAAAAGCGCACCCATTATTGATAGAAATGCTATTGATCTCATCAAATACATATTTTGTTCTGGTTCATCAGCCCATCCCACTGAGAATGGATATACTTCAACCTCAGCTGACATGCTCAGACTCGTAAGAAATAACTGGCAATTGCCGGATGCAATAAACATTAAAATAATATGGAGTGTTGAATTGATTTTATGGTAAATGTACAAAAAAACTGAGCATGCATTACAGACCACTGGCTACAGGTATTCAATTTCATAGTGATGGATAAAGTCAGAACTAGTAGATGAAGTCAACAGACTTTGGAGCACTTAACGAATCACAATTATCAAAAATCAAGTTGAAAGAACACGAAGACACGAACAGTATTATATTGAAAATAAAATCGATGACCGTAGTGACCTAGTAATCCAAACAGTGTTGCCAGGTAGTGTTCTTAAGATTCTCGCACGCGTTTCTATTGGGGAATCAGAAAGCTGTCAACAAACAAACGTTTGTCAGATTCGACTCCTGTTTTCTGAATGGCTGATGAATGAAAAATCTCACTTAGCAACCATAAAGAAAAGGATACGCGATATGCACGAGAAGATATTTGAACATTCTTGTCTCTGTGTTTTGCTGAAGTTGTTCGTACAACTAGATACCAAACTGTTCCGAGCGTTCGAAAATATTTGCGTCTCCTTGACAATATTAAGAACATTCTTTTTGGGCGTGTCAATAGCACGGAGTTACACCTGGGCAAGAAACACAGTCACCGATTCGTTTTTTAAGGTAATGCTTAATCAACACCACAATTTTCTTCCTGCCCCCTCTTGCACCTACCAAGAACTTGGTACAACAAGCCCTTTTGGTTATGTTCAATGTTAATGTTTGAGTAGCATAGACAGATTGCAACAACTAATGTTAGCGATTTTGGAGCTGTTTTCCTTTGGGTACGATATTTATCGTATTATATCAACAAGTGTGGATTATTGAAAAAACTGTTCATTGCAATGCACTTGGGAATCACCGCAAAGGAGGCGCCACCTATTATATGTATTCTAAAACTCCAAAATAGTGACCATTATTTCATTACTATAAGTGTATTGTATTCATTTTTGATGTTTTTATTGTCATAATAATATATATGACAATGAATTATCTTGAAGAATTTCACTCTAGTTTTTTTGTGATGACCTCAGAGGCCAGAAGTTATGAATATTTGCTCTATTCTTCAGTGTACTGAGAGTAATTCTAACTACTCCTGTAAGAATCAGAATGCCTTCAATATAAAAAAACGTATGTCAAATTGATTTGTATTTGCAGTGAGAATGGATGAACATTGAAATATATTACTTCATTCATTAATGCCACGAGTGATTTCTCTCGTCTCCTATTCTTCAAAATATGCGCAGAACGGTTCGGTGTTTGGTTTTTATAACTAACTTCAGCAATGGACAAAGACAGGAATGTTTTCGTGCACATCTCGCACTCTTTTCTGTTGGTCGCTGAGTAAGATATTCCATTCACCAACCAATCATAAGGCAGTAGTCAAATCTGATAATCTTCCGTTTGTTGACAGCTTTCTATTTCCCAACAAAAAACTAGTGCAAGAATCTTGAGAACACTACCTGGCAACACTGTTCACCTATCATTCTGGATCACTAGATCACAATGGATGCCGATATTATTTTCGATAAAATAATGTTTGTGTCTTTGTGTTCTTAAAACGGATTTCATTTATTATTGTGATTCGTTGAGTGCTTCAAAGTATGTTGAGTTCATCAACCAGTTCTGACTTTATCTACTCGTTCGGATATAACGTTGTATGTTTGTTTTCATCCCTATGAAATGAAATGCCCATCGCCCGTTAGTCTGCAATGAATACTTAGATACTTTTTGTACATTTACCGAACAATCAATTCAACATTCCACATTATTTCACTATTCATTGCATCCTACAATTGCCAGTGTTTTGTTACGGCTCTGAGCAGGTCAGCTAAGGTTCCCAAAATATTGCCGAATTTGACAAAGACAAAATAATTGTTAAATTTTTTCTCGAATTTTCAACCACTGTAATTTGCAATATACACCCGTTATTCACGAGTGTGCAAGATGATAGTTTTCACTCTGTTCATATAGAGTAAACATTTTTTGGAAAGGAGTCAAAATGTTTATTTTATTTCTGAAGGCGATCTACAAATTAGTAACTGAAAATATAAATTATATTAATTTTCAAAATACTTGAAATATTTTGAAATTTATAATGATTTTTAATCAAGAAGAACATAACATAAATAATAAATTAACTTTCCTCTTTTTTGACGAAAAAAAAAAACTCATAATTACAATTGGCTGCCTTTTTCAAGGAAGGTGGTTATTTTATTTCGATTTGTTGAGTATATAAGTTTATATAGAATTCAAATAACAAATATCTGTTCTTCTATTCATAAATATTTTTTTTCATAATAGAGCTGTTGAACAGTGATAAATAACTCAGTCACTTCATGTTGAGTTATCAACCTAAATATCTTATAGTATTTCTCACTCGCTATTTCTAAATTTCTATTTTTTTAGTAATAGTTGTTGACTATGTCAGTTGTCAGAAATAACATATTCTCAACTCATAACAAGATTAGAGATTTTCACACTCCACCTGATTTTTGAAAGTCTAAATAATTTCACATTTTGTGCCTTTTCATTTATATTTTATGACAATAAATGTGATTTCATCCCGCGTGGTACTCCATCTTTCAAATATAATATTTTGCTATTGCATTTGATTTCAGCGATTCTGATAAATAGAATAGAATAGAATTTCTGATAAATAGACACGATATTTGAATTTCAGGAATTGAATTTCAGAAGATTAAACACAAAAACAAAGGAATTGATAAACCGACACTATGAAAGAAGAACATATTTTTCAGTATATTAGGTGGAAGAAATTATACAGGGAGTAAAAACCGCGGGTGGAGTTGTTCAATAAAATAGCCAATTCCATTGGTCAATTTAAGATCTTCGTTAATTTTCAACTTTTATCTTAGTGCATTTTTGTAAAATCGCATAAAGATGCTTCACTCTGAAAACACTTTCTATGGTTTTGAAAAAAAGCCTTTTCACCAACCAAATCTGAAAATCATTATTTTAAAAGAGCATACCTCAACGTTGTGAATATTTATATCTAATACATCAACTTGGAACTTCCAAATCTAGTAGACAAACTGAATGAATTTTGAATGGGCTTACTTTGTTGAAAACATTTCAGAATTTCAGTAATTTTTCATAACAAGCTGTGAACTTAAATGTACCAAATTATAGTTTGATTATCTGACTGTAAAATTATGAGCATGCGTAAGCTTCCGCAAGTAGGAGAAAAAGTTGAGCATTCACAGACTCTTTCTTAGCCTTCTGCAAACTCTTGTTCAATTAATCATTAAGTTTACGGAATATGGAAACAGATATTCATAGTATCTATTTCAACAGCATTACTATAAACAAACTGCACAGTCCAAACTCACTTATGTTTTATACCAATTTTGGTTTGTCGTGGAAAAAGGATAGCTAAACATGTCATACCCGAATTTATAGTTATATTTATAAAGTTTGTGAAATATTATATTTGTTGAATTGAATAAAATGTATTCATTGATGTACGGAATTCAAAATGATCATACCAAAATGGCAACAATAATAATTGTATGAAAATCGTATGAGTAGACTGTGACTTAGGTTGCATACTTCTATCTACACTATTCACTAACACAAATAATCAACAATAGCAATAAAGTTTGAGCTGTTGATTTCTCATGAAAAACAATTGGTCTTTTTTCAATAAATTCTGCATAGACCACCCTCAATATTATATGGAGAATTTTATTCCGAACACGACAAAATGCACCAAGTCCAGATTGATTCCTAATTTACTAACCTAAACAATTAAAATGGATGACTTCCTGTTTCGAAGGAAATATCAGGAAAATACATTTTTCCATTAGACCCTGCATATCATATCATTTACGGTATCTACAAACAAGAATATATCTGTATACGTTGCCAATTTTTATTTACCGATCAAGAAAATGAAATGGAATAATTATAAATATATATATATATATATATATATATATATATATATATATATATATATATATATATATATATATATATATATATATATATATAATTATTCACATTTCCTGACTGACTGACTGACTGATTCACTGACGAACCGCTGGACCTAAAGAGCTGAAGTGGATGTGAAAGTACCGTTACCGTTAAAGTCATGGAAATTGGTATTTGGGCTTTTTTTTTCATTGAAAAAACACATATTCAAGGGTTTTTGAAAATTCAACCCCTAAAGGGGGAAGTGGGAGGTTGAGTTTTCAAGGGTAAAAAAACTGTTATTTGAGGTCTTTGTTACAAATAAAGGAATATATTGAGAGATAAGTGCCATGTGAAGTGGAATGAATAGAAAAATCGAATTTAAACGGTTTTCTTCACATAAAGGATTCAATATAAAATTGAACCAGAGAAAGGTAGATCTCAGGTGAAAAACAACTACTTTCCTGGCAAATACCACGCAGAACGTTGAATGATATTCACCTGAAGATCCATGCATACTTCCATATAATATCAATGGACATTGAATGCAAATGTTTCTTTCTGATAAGCTCGATTATGTTTAATTTATGTCGTGTTCACCTAACAATCCGCATACCGGTTTCAGGCTTCTTGGCCCTCATCAGTACGGAGTAGTCAACCAGCCAAAGGTCCAAAGAACTCCGGCTGAAGTGAGACACAACGTAAACAAACCATCATCGATCTTGTAACACCTATAGGTACGCCGGAAAAGATAAACTTTAACTGGCGGTACCTAGTGACAGAAAGAAACACTCCGAAAATCTCCCACCTCGATAGGTTTCTAAATAAAAGATTCCTTCTCAGTAGGAGTGGCAAGCCCGTCTAGCATATAGTGAGAGATAAGTGCCATGTGAAGTGGAATGAATAGAAAAATCGAATTTAAACGGTTTTCTTCACATAAAGGATTCAATATAAAATTGAACCAGAGAAAGGTAGATCTCAGGTGAAAAACAACTACTTTCCTGGCAAATACCACGCAGAACGTTGAATGATATTCACCTGAAGATCCATGCATACTTCCATATAATATCAATAGACATTGAATGCAAATGTTTCTTTCTGATAAGCTCGATTATGTTTAATTTATGTCGTGTTCACCTAACAATCCGCATACCGGTTTCAGGCTTCTTGGCCCTCATCAGTACGGAGTAGTCAACCAGCCAAAGGTCCAAAGAACTCTGGCTGAAGTGAGACACAACGTAAACAAACCATCATCGATCTTGTAACACCTATAGGTACGCCGGAAAAAATAAACTTTAACTGGCGGTACCTAGCGACAGAAAGAAACACTCCGAAAATCTCCCACCTCGATAGGTTTCTAAATAAAAGATTCCTTCTCAGTAGGAGTGGCAAGCCCGTCTAGCATATAGTGAGAGATAAGTGCCATGTGAAGTGGAATGAATAGAAAAATCGAATTTAAACGGTTTTCTTCACATAAAGGATTCAATATAAAATTGAACCAGAGAAAGGTAGATCTCAGGTGAAAAACAACTACTTTCCTGGCAAATACCACGCAGAACGTTGAATGATATTCACCTGAAGATCCATGCATACTTCCATATAATATCAATGGACATTGAATGCAAATGTTTCTTTCTGATAAGCTCGATTATGTTTAATTTATGTCGTGTTCACCTAACAATCCGCATACCGGTTTCAGGCTTCTTGGCCCTCATCGGAGTGTTTCTTTCTGTCACTAGGTACCGCCAGTTAAAGTTTATCTTTTCCGGCGTACCTATAGGTGTTACAAGATCGATGATGGTTTGTTTACGTTGTGTCTCACTTCAGCCAGAGTTCTTTGGACCTTTGGCTGGTTGACTACTCCGTACTGATGGGGGCCAAGAAGCCTGAAACCGGTATGCGGATTGTTAGGTGAACACGACATAAATTAAACATAATCGAGCTTATCAGAAAGAAACATTTGCATTCAATGTCCATTGATATTATATGGAAGTATGCATGGATCTTCAGGTGAATATCATTCAACGTTCTGCGTGGTATTTGCCAGGAAAGTAGTTGTTTTTCACCTGAGATCTACCTTTCTCTGGTTCAATTTTATATTGAATCCTTTATGTGAAGAAAACAGTTTAAATTCGATTTTTCTAAAGGAATATATGTTTTAGTGGTTTTAAAAAATCAATCTCTGAAGGGAGGAAATGGAAGGTGAACATTTTTATGAGGTTTCGGTTAGTGTTCAAGTTAGGTTAATAAAAATTGGTATTCGAGGTCTTTGTTACAAATAAGTGTTTTTAAAAATTCAACCCCGAAAGGATGATTTTTTTATGGAGTTCCGTTAGTTTTTAAGTTAGGATCATGATAATTATTGGTGTTTTGGTTCTCTGTTACGTATACACAAATTCCCTAAAAGGCTGAAAAGGGGTAAGTGAATGTATAATAGTCGTCACAAAGCATTACTTTCGCTGTCAAATCAATTATGGCACCCAAACGAGATGACAGAGTAACGGGATAACAGAATGATGGCTAACCGGAAAACAGCATAACAAGTTAACAAGATAACGGGACAACGGGATAACTGGAAGCGAGCTAAACTACAGGTATAAAGAAGATGGAACAATGCAAAGAAAACATATTCTACTCGGACGAAGTCGCCGGTACTAGCTTGTAGAAAATTAAAGATTGAACAACTTACATTCCAATAATAACAAAATATTCGAGATATTTCCATTGATAAAAAAATTACATTGCCTTCAAAATCAAAAGTCGGCCCTTTCGATTGCATACGAGAGTGAATTGGAAACTGAAATGTATGCCTTATATGTTCATAAATTTCAAAAACCGTCGGTTTGTAAACTTCGGAGTTATTAGCGTGGGCCGACTATCGTTGCCACCCGGTAAATCTGAATTCAGTGTTCACATCCGAAAGTTCATCTATAACTTTATCGCAAAAACACATAGGATTTTGTGAGTCATGTGAGTAATAATATTATTGTGTTCGAAGGAAAAGTATAGTGTACAATGAATATGGAGCATGACTTTGTCAAGAATCATAGAAGACCATGAAATTCATATTGATCCATTTACTCATTGCACTCGAAATTGTTTTTTATGAAAATGATCACCTCCAGAAAACAGTTTCACTTGTAGGTAATGCATAATTGTTTTGTTAAATTTGCATTTGTGATAAGTGAAGTTGGATGAGTTTGCACTTTTTCAATCGAAACACCCTCCTTATGATTTCCTGCAAATTAACCAGTCCAATTTGGAACATACTTCACGAACCATTAATCCATCAGACATACGCTAGACTTAACTGAACTTAAAGATAATATAAGTTTGAGATAAACATGTCATGAATATGCAACAAGACGTGCCTTTGGGCGAGTTTGTTTGAATTATCTTTCGAATATTGCAAATTTCCATCTATTTCGACAGAAAATAAATGTAAAAAACCCACATTTCCAGCAAGGAATTAATAATGTTGGCGGAGTCAGTGGAAATGTAAATGTGAGGGAAAAATTAATTCCGTATCAGAAATGGTACAGATATTCGTCGAGAGGAAATATTGTTTGTTTCTACATTGGAGAAGCGAATTATAGGGTGGGGCTTGTGTATTTTTTTATTCGATTTGATGAACGCAACTGGAAAAGTGAACCTAAAATCAATTCAAGTATATCAGGTGTGCTACTCAGAGATATCCATCTGAGTCATAATCGAAGAATAATACACTATTTTTTTTCCAATGCGACTGCGCTAAAATTAGAACAAACATATCGATTCATAAACCTGTATCAATAATATAGCGAGTTCACACTACAGTGGATTCACTAATGGCGCATGTTCTTCAATTAGGAACTATTTGGCGTATCGCATACACACTGTGAATATCGGAAATATTTATTCTGATCCTCAGTAGTGGTGTCCCCCAAAGATCCATATTGGGACCTCTAGTTTTTCATGATATATAGGGAAAAGTTGGCTGGTATCGGCTACCTTACACTTTTCGTTTTGTTAAGAGAAAGTGTAATTCTAGGTAGATTTCAATAAAAATACTATTGGTCCCGTCATCACAACAAGACTTTCAATAAATTTTGATATTTTTTTTTCGATCATGGTGCCCAGAACCCAAAAATTACATCGGTTGAAATGTTTATATATATATATATATATATATATGTTTATATACTGGGTGTCCCATATAATACTCCGCGGGCAAACATTTGGGAAATGAAAGATAATAATCATATTTCGTGAAAGAAGATGATCTTGATGTCAAAGGGTCCTCTTATTTACGTAGAGATCCATCACTAGGCGCCATCCGTTAGGGCGTCGCGACACCGACGCCAATTTTTTCTAACGGCATCCCAGATTTTTCAATGCTTTTTGCGATTCTGAATTCAGTCAAATAGCACACCCATAGTTTTCCTTGAATACTGATGAGTAACTTCATTGCATATTATAAAGAGGGCCATGAAAGCATCAAAATAAATGCAATAATTGTATTGTCTGCGATTTCACAGAAACACACAACTGGATGAAACTGAACAGGCAATGCAATTATAAATGATAGATTAATTTTATTGAACTCGTGTTATTGCATTTATTTTGACGCTTTCATGGCTTTTTATAATATGCAATGAAGTTGCTTGTTTCACATCAGGATTCTAGGGTAACTATAAGTGTGCTATATAGCTGAATTTGGAATTTGATGCAGAATGGAAAAAAGCATTGGAAAATCTGGGATGCCATATGAAAAAATTGGCGTCGGTGTCGCGACACCCTAACGGATGACGCCTAGTGATGGATCTCTAGGTGAATTAGAGGACCCTTTGCATCAAGAATATCTGCTTCCACAAAATATGGATAAAAAAAATGAAAAGGGGACGTTGGCGTACTATACGTAATAGCCAGTACTGCGTGTAACTGTCAATAGCTTGGGTACGATGTTCCCCCCCGGACCTACCAAAACAATAACCTAGGTGCCGTATCTAGCGTAGCGTATATGATCTGAGGTGGTATCGGACAGGGGTTCTTTGTATTGATAAAATGCATGCTGCATTGCTCATAAACACCTGATAATTAAAGAAATAATATAACAGCTTAATTTTTTTCTTGCCAAAACAGATGTCACATTCATAATAGAGATCATTCCTCTCAAGATCAGCGCAGTTTTCCTGAGCCCATTCCTTACAAACTTTGCATTGGATCCAGTCTCCATCGAAACATTCTCCAGAAACAATGACCACAGAAACAATGCTGTTAGTAGTTTCCTTTTTATTCGTTTTTACTTTTTGTTCTTATTTTTTGCCTTTTCTTCTCATAATATCTTCCTTATAGCCGCTCGTTCTTTTTTCTCCTCTGCGCGTCTCCAGTGTTCTCCAATTGTTCGTTATTGGGGTTGAAGTTACAATTTAACTTTTCTCCTCGCGAGCTTATCTTGTTTGGAATCTTATATTTAGAGTCTCACTAGAGAGAGGCGAGATTTTCCCTTGAACATTTATCCGCGTGGTTGGCCTTGTCGAAAATATTGGCTTGACTTAAGGTCCTGATGAAAGGTGAGGATGAGCTAAAGATTAATCTGGACTCATTGGTTCGGGTTGAGGTTGTAATGATGAGGAGGGCTGAAAGGTATTGGTCACAGATAAAGATGGTCCAGCTCTTGACAATATCCCAGCTCTTGACGATCGGCCAGCTCTTGAAGATGGCCCAGTTCTTGAAGATGGACTAGTTCTTGAAGATGGCTCAGCTCCTGAGGATAGGCCAGCTGCTGAAAATGGGCCAGCTTCTTTCTGAAAATATTCCAATGTGTCAAGACGGCTCAGCTTCAGTTTCATCGGTATTGATAGTCAGTGCATCTCGTGGCCGATGACAGTGATGCTAAAAAATTCGAATCACTGAAATCACTCCTGATAAAAGGACTGACTCCTCTACCAGAGAACCCTGACTGCGCTAATTCCATTCCGCAAATGCGAGAAAAAGCTATATTCACCATACCAGAAATATCCTTGAGTGTTATTTTAATGTTTGGATACTCTCGCATCCACAGTGAGCATCTTCAAAGAGCTCCATGTTTGACCTATTTCGTGGCTGAAGCTTGTGTGAGTATTTGGAGCTAGTCTAAGCATGTGGATGTGATGATTTTTGGCAAAACAAATAACATCAAGGTCCTGATGACTAAAATGACCATCCACAATCAAAAGAATGGATTTTTTTATTGACTCTTTCCGAACAAATTTAAAGCCATCCTTGGTTGTCCAGCCATGCCAGTGGGGCACTCTTCTTCAAATCATTGTCCATTCGATCCTTGGAAATACAAAATGTGCTGTGATAAATTGATCTCCAGAAGCATTCATACACAATAAGATAGTGGCAATCATTTTATAATCTCTTTCTGCATGTTTTTGATCACATTGACCACATGAAGAATGAACATTTTCATCAAAACTTCATTTGAATAGTTATTGCCTTCCATTTTGATTCTTTTCAAATACAATTTTCGTTAATGAACGCGCAAAAGTTTTATTATTCAGGTACTGATTGTCTAATTTGCATAATGACAAGTTTCATGACATTTCATAATCGTATTATACAAAATATGGCAAAATGATCCGATTTTCATAGAAATTTGCTTTTATTTCGGAAACTTGACTCTAGTTGTAGTTTCAGGATATTTGATAATATACAGAGTGTTCCCTTCAATGAAATGCACTTTTCACCCTTTTTTATCTATCGGTAGAATCGCAACTCTTGAAGCACCCTGAATAATACAGAACAAATTCCCTCAGACGTATCTAATTCACAGGGCATTGAGAAACTACACCCAATATGTTAGCTTTACACATTTATTGAAGCTATGTTTCACACAGAAATAAGGAAATCAATCAATTTCTCGAAAACCGCTGGAGATAGGCATAGAAAAATATAATACAATATATGTTGACTTACTTAAAATAACAATGTTGTTGCTACTTTTCAGTATAAGCGGCAACGCCGCAGCGCTGAAAATATTTTAGATCGATGAGCCAGTGCTCATCCGATCAAATTTTCACGTGCACTTTGAATTTTTTCACATTAATTCCCTAACATATTAATAAATTTAGAATGACAATAAATTCAGATTCTTTAAGGAACGATGCATATTTTTATTAGGATGGGATTTTCTGTTTTTCTCAGATCTTCGAAATATTATAAAAATATTCAGATGCTTTGGTAGAGCTCCCCAAAAACTAAAAGCGGCATAATTCAAAATTCAATTTATTCTGTTTGTCCTTTAAAGTTTTTCCTCTCCTGAATTATTGAACTTACAAATATATATATATATATATATATATATATATAGAAATAATTTTTTTGTAGAAATCATCAAATGCAGTGATATTTTCTACTGGAATTTTCCGAAATTATCAGTTGATTTCCAAATGGCGACGTTGAAAATGGAAAAGATATAATATTTGGGTAGAACATTTTATAATGCCCCTGTATAAAGAAGCTTTTGGATCACTTGTTCACTGATATAAAACAAAATAACCTGCATCGTATCTTTACTGGGAATAAAATATTATTTCAATTTTTTCACGGTTTAATTACGAATACTTACGGCATGATTGAAGGAAAATCTTGCTCATTCTTCTTCCTTACAGGTGCATGTACGAAAGTACAGCACCTGGAAATCGAAAATGTGATATATTGATCATTTTAAAAATCATGTCGGTAAAATCACTGGTCCCTTATTTATGAAACCCAACTTTCCTGTTCAGGTTTAGACCTACAATTTTTTCTCTAGCAATGCGTCTATCTGCCATCACTAGAGAAAGGAAATTGTGTTGGTTCACAAAAAAACAAAACTCGTTTCCAGTGGAAATCAAAAGAAATATTTTTACGGATTTGAAAGCAATTAACCGAATGTTCATTAGAAAATTTAGTTGCGAATGGAATATGCCACAGTAAAAGGAAAATAAAGTACTCGCATAATTATCAGCCGAATGGAAGAAGTATGGAAATTTAATATTGCAAACTTTGGTTGTAGTTCGGTACCCTATTTGTAGAAATCTACCTCGAACCTAGAGAAAATGTTAATAAAGAAGTTCTGATGATGATGGCATTTCCCATCAGGAAATTATTCAAATGATTCTCGAGAATTCTGCTTCTGCACTCCAGTAACTGCCAGATAGTGTGATCTTTTATTTTTCTCAACCGTGAATAACGAGTGTATACGGCCATTTTATAACTAATTACAGTGATTTGAAACCAAAAGAATATTTAAAAATTCAAATGAAAATCTTTTTTTAGTCAAATTCGTCCAAATTTTGGGAACCGCGAAACAGCGGTTAGAAATATTATTTTTTTCTGGCTTATTGAGGACTTCAAAAGAAATATCTGTTGAAATATGTTTCATGCTCTTACCAAGAAGATATCAATCACTCCAATATATATATATATATATATATATATATATATATATATATATATATATATATATATATAGTGAAAGATAGTCGTTGCTAAATACAGGTTAGGGGTAAAATTAATTAATATTGAGATTTGCACCAACCACTCTGTAATAAAAAATTTGGAAAATTCTTTATTGACACTAAAAAAGTCAATAATTCCACTCACAAATGAGACAACCTTCCAGGTTTTTTATAGTAAACAACAAATCACATACAATAAGCTTTTTCACAAAGTAAAAATAAAAAATATCAACAAAATAAAGAACTTGAAAGATTGCCAAATACAAACTGTCATAAAATCAAATCCCAAGTGGATAAAAAATTATTTCAATCACACCAATTCCAGAAGAAGTTTCGAAATTTCTATCTTTAGGTCCAAAATTCAGTATGAACCACAGATATGCAAGGACATTTCCATAAAAAAATTTTATCAGATGTAGACCATATCACTTCGTTTATTACAAACTCTAGCCAGAGAAATATCACTATAGCTCGAGCTACTAACATCATTACAAATCAGGTACAAAAGTCAAATCACACCACATCAATTTTCCATGAACTTTTAAAAAAATCAAAAAACTTTCTGAAAGATAATCCCAACCTGATTCTCACACAGTCAGATAAAGGCAATGTCACGGTAGTCATGGAGAAACAACAATATTTGGAGTTATCAAATGACATATTGTTAAATAACAACTCATATATAGAAATGAGAAAAGATCCTACGACATCCATTCAAACTAAAAGTAATAAACTTATTGAGTTCCTCCATAGCACGAACCAAATCAACATTGTGACCAAAAAAAAGCTCACTAACTATAGTGGAATTTCTCCAAAATTTTACTCTCTTCCTAAAGTACATAAATCAACCTTAGCAGTCAGACCGATAGTATCATCAATTGGTTCTCCTACAGAACCTATTGCTTCTTTTTTAACTGATATTCTCACGAAAGCATACAATTTTGACAATGTGTACTATATGGAAGACTCCTTCGAAGTAACTAATTAATTCAACAATGTAATATTACCAGATAACCATGTACTAGCCAGTTTGGATGTGGTATCCCTTTTCAGTAATGTCTATCTTGAAACTTGCCAGAGAGCAGTACATAAAAATTGGGATAGTATTAGTAATCATTGCGATATTAACGAAGAAACATTTATGAAACTGCTAACTTTTCTTTTTGATAATACATATTTTTCCTTTAATGATAAAATATATAGACAAACCTTTGGTACTCCAATGGGAGCATCAATTTCACCTATCCTTGCGGCCTACGTAATGGATGACCTGTTGGACACTGTACTACCAGTTTTATCTTTCAAACCTTTTTTCATAAAAAAATATGTCGATGACATTATTTTGGCAATGCCAAAGGATAGTACAGATGAGATTCTCTTTACCTTCAATAACTATGACCCACATATCCAGTTTACTATAGAAACCGAAAACGTCGAACAATCCGTACCATTTCTGGACACAGATTCGTACGTTCCAATGGGAACAAAATACTGATAGATTGGTATCGGAAAGATTGCAGTTCTGGAAGATATTTAAATTATCTGTCCTATCACAAACATTCGGTAAAAGTAAATCTGGTAAAGCAGATGAAGAACAGGGTGCTGAGAATTTCAGATGGAAGTTTCCACAATAAAAATCTTAAAATCCTTTTAAATCTCTTTTTAGACAATTCTTATCCTCCAAGTTTAATAAAAAGTATATTGTTCAACACATCACCTATTACTGAGCCACAACATAGTCATATAATCTTAATATATCGAATAATAACACAGTGACTACTATCAGTATTGTCCCCAGTATTTTTACCTCTTTACCGTACCTAAGAGATATTTCACCCAAACTTGCTAGACTTTTCAAAACCATAGATAATATCAAAATAGCGAACAGAACAGTACTTACAATTAAGTCTATTTACTCCAAAGTGAAAGACAAAGTTCCAATGTTAGACAGCAGGAATGTTATATATAGTATACCTTGCCAGGGTTGTGACAAAGTATATATTGGTCAAACTGCAAGATTATTAAAACAGAGATTGATATCACATAAAAGTGATTGCAGGCACCATCCAGAAAGATGTGCTCTAGCAGATCACGTGAATAAATTCGACCATCATATGAACTATGACGAAGTTAAATATAAAATATTAACTAATGAACGACACACTGCTAAGAGAACTTTTCTGGAAATGGCTTTCATATCACAGGAAAAAAATCATATGAACAAAAAAACTGATGTCAACCACCTAAGTGAAATTTATTCCTTCTTATTAGCAATGGAAAATACAGAATTTTCCTCAAATCAATCGGAGCTCATTACTAGTTATTAATATATCTTCAAGGTGGCCCAACCTTCAGTTGGTACTAACAAGAAAATTACTATAATACTTTGGCCAATAATGGCACACCAATTCATATCAGTTGGTACTACCCTCAGTTGGTACCAGTGACTGTCAAAGCAGATGACAAGTGAATAAATAATTTTCCCACCATTTATAACCTATTGTACTTTCTCAAGGCACACATATTTCAGAATTTATATTTTTAATATTTTAATTAGTAACTGTTCAATGAATTTTAATTTGTATAATTAGTTGACGATTTAAAACATGAGTTGCCAACTTCAAAGTCATAACTTATATTTCACCGTACTGTACATGAAGAACATTCATAAACAACATAGAAAGTAATCTCAACAAACATGTAAGTTATTAGTACCTTAAGGTTCGAATGACACACTAATTTGTTCAATTCTTCATTGTAGTATCCCTGAAGATGGAAATAAAACATTCCGAAAGCTTGGACAAACTTTAAAGAGTACACTTTTTCTTTTGCTGCATACCCCAATAATCTATATATATATATATATATATATAGGGTGTAATCTACCTTGCACACCCTTGGATGACGAGTGTATAATGCCACTTTATAATGAATTACAATAGTTGAAAATCTGAAAAAAAATATTGAAAACTTGTTTTTTTCATTGTAAAATTCGACATGGGTAGAGCCACTCGCCTAATTTCGGGTGAGCTGCTCAGGGGAAAACTTCAGCAATTGCCGAATGCAATAAAAATTTAACTCGACATTTGAATAAGGTAGAATAATAAAAATGTGTGGTAAATGTATACATTGCAGCCTGCCTGAGATAGATTTTCAATTTCAAAGTGAAGAAACCATCTAACCATGTTATATCAAAACTGATGATGGAGTCCGTTCATATTCTGCTTTAAGGCACTTATCATAATAATCACAGTCACTGGTAAGAAACAAACGACATAAACACTATTGAAAAGAGAAACATTCATTCGCACTTGCATATTGTTTTCAAAATTCTCGGCCATTGTAAATTGTAATGATTCATGATTGTGAACTGAACACTGTTGCCAAGCAAAATTCTCGCATGCACGGTTTACGAACAAAGGTTTGTTACATTCTACTAGTGTTTTCTGATTGGCTGGTGGATAAAATATTGTAATAAGCAACCAATCAGAAAACAGTACGCGATGTGCAGGAGAACCAATTGGAACATTATTGTCTTTGTCTTTTGCTGGCTCCTAAAACTCAACACCGAGCTGCTCCGTGGGTATTTGAAGATTAGAAGAGAAGATGAATCACTCCTCGCATTTATGAATGGAGTAGTGAGTCACTGGGCTGACGTTCACTGGATATCTAGTACGAAAACGACCGCACAGAGATTTGCAACTCTGGAATCTAACCAAAATTGAAATTAACTACTTCATTCGTAAATGCGAGGAGTGATTCGTCTTGTCTTCCACTCTTCAAAATAAGAGCCAGCAAAAGACAAAGACAATAATGTTCAGATTGATTGTCCTGCACATCGCGTACTGTTTTCTGATTGGTTGCTGATTACGTTATTTTATTCACCAGCCAATCAGAAAACACTAATAGAATGGAACAAACCTTTGTTCGTATATCGTGCATGCGAGACTCTTGCTCGGCAACAGTGTACAGTTCACAATCATGAATCATTACAATTTATAATGGCCGAGAATTTTGGAAACAATATGCAATTGAGAATGGATGTTTTCCTTTTCAATAGTGTTTGTGTCGTTTGTTTCTTACCAGTGATAATCATGGCAAGTGCCTCAAAGCAGAGTATGGAGTCAACTGACTGTATCATCAGTATGAATATAACACGGTTATAAGGTTTCTTCACTTTGAAATTGAATATCTACCCCAGGGAGGCTGCAATGTATACCACACCCTCTCCTTCTTCTATCTTATTCAAATATCGATTTGAATGTTTCTTGCATTCGACAATTGCTACCCTTGAAAGTGGTGCAGCACTTCCCTCCCTTCAATAATGTATTCCTTTGTGACATCTTCAAATTGATGGATTTTCAATCTTGGGATTTGCTTAATCCACTTTTTTTATTTGGAGATGAAGAGGTTTTGAGCATTAATTACTTTGATTTCGTTCGGGATGATACTGTATGATTTGGGCCCCAGGTACACGGAACTATGTTGTAGGATATTTTTATGTGGTTTAGGGATTACATAGGAGTTATATCTATTTCTAGTGTTGAACGTGTGATCTGGGAGTGTCAGTTCAGCTCTATGAATGTGTTGTCTAGTAACAGTTTTCAAGAAGTACAGTTGTCTCACATCAAGGTGGCCTCTCTCTGTATATAGTTCTATCGTTGAGTATGTGGTCGGAAGGGAGTATGTTTTTTTTACTAGTCGGTCTTGAATTTATATATTTGTTAGTCGCGGACCCCCATGCTAATATTACATAACGAAAGTGACTATCAGCTAAGGCATAATACAAAGTTCTCATTTGTTGTTTATTTATAATTCCATCAATATTTGAATTTATGTAGAGTGAATCTCAATTTTGTTACGAGTTTATTAATTTGAATGTTCCATTTCGAGATATTGTCAAGAAAAACACCAAGATATTTTATTTGCGATTTTGAAGATATTCTGAAGGAAGTATTCTGTTTCATGAGGTGATAGGTACCTAGAGTAAAGGGAGGAGGGTACGTAGGGTGTTTTATTGAAGTTCACAGTTAGCAGACGTTTACTGAAGCAGCTTGTTATTTTGGCAAAGTCTCTCTCGGCTTCGATTTTCAGTTCTTCCCAGTTGTTTGCTTGATATAATATAACTGTGTCATCAGCAGAACTCACTCTAAGCCTCTCTGTATCAATTTTGAACAAGTCTTTGGGGTATATGTTCAAGAGCATTGGTCCGAGAATCATTACTTGTGGAACTCCGTAACTAACCAATGTTACTGAGCTTGTTTCCGGTAAAGCAATAGTTTCCTAATAAAAAAATAAAATACAACATCGTGCATTAACGGATCTTCAATAAATGGAATAGAAGAATCTAGTATAGGGCTATCACGTTCCGTTTGCACATATTTTGATTTCAATCGTAGTATTTTAAAATTATTTCCATTGTTTAAACTAAAATCTAGAAGGTGGGTGTCATGTCACTTTGATTTTTATATGGTAGTTGAAAGTTCAGTTTTGCCTTTTAAATCTTCAATATAATAATTACACTCACCCTAATGAGACCTCTATGCATTTTATATATTGTCGTACCAAATGAAATTATTTGGAAGCTAGACGGTTTATGCAGAGAGGTATGCTCAGCGCATAATATCTCATCACACAATTTTTGCTCGTGTTCTCCAACGTCTCTGTGGAAAACGAACCTTTCAAAAACGAACAACCTATTGAGGTCGTCAACTAATAATAAGAATGGTGGCACTGGATGGAGAGGTTCTCAATAGTAGATTGTAAATCGCCCGGAATTTAGTACAAGTCAAATTGCTGACACACTAAAAGTTAGCAATAAACTAAACTGGAAATTTTCAAAGGGTCTTAAATTGTATCCTCACCAAATTTAACGAGTCCAGGCACTTTTTCCGCGAGATTTTCCCCATCGAGTAGACTTTTGTCGATGGAGTCTTCGAATGATTACCCAAAATGCTCAATTTTTAGAAAACGTTTTATTCACTGACGGCAAGGGATTGAAAATTTTTACAACAATCATCTATGGGTAGAAAATATCCCACATGCAATTCAATAAGGTCGATACCTATATGAATTTTCACTTAACGTGTGGGCCGGAACCATATTTCCATTAAGTAAAATGATGTACCCTATACAAATTTGTTTACGGAGCAGCTTCCCATTTTACTTGAAAAAATATTCCACTAGCTATTCGACCACGAATGTGGTTTATGCACGATGTTGTGCCTGTCCATTTTGAACCCCCCCCCTATAGACACCCTTCTGATACCTTTGCAGCAACGGTTCTTCCATTCAATTCTGCCGTTACTACACGCTGTGATAGCATGGCTTCGATCCACCTCATCAGGGTTGAAACGACCCCATGAAGCGCCGCAGCGTGGCAGAGAGACCCAAATGACGTATTGTCTAATGCTCCTTCTATATTAATGAAGACCCCATTGCGTTCTGTCCACTAGTCAAAACTCTCTCTATCCTGATGGAGAACTGTGTCTGTGGTAGGCATACTCTTGCTTATGCAGTGGGTTACTCTGCAGCGATTGTTCTTTGATGTCCCGATCCACCAGCCTTCCGAATGTTTCTTTAAGGAAGGACGTCACGCTGATGGGTCGGTACGCTTTGGCCTGGGAGTACTCGGTTTTTCCAGGTTTTGGAACGATTCTCACTGGCCTCTGGTATGTAGCTCCGTGCCAGACATGATCGAAGTATTCCTATGAGGAATGGAGGACGGCCGGAAATATACCATCCTCCCCTGGT
This sequence comes from Gonioctena quinquepunctata, assembly GCA_018342105.1. NCBI lineage: Eukaryota > Metazoa > Arthropoda > Insecta > Coleoptera > Chrysomelidae > Gonioctena > Gonioctena quinquepunctata. The sequence continues at coordinate 340,097 of JAFIRS010001186.1, forward strand.
GATTTGAATGGTGAGAAGGGATGCACACGTAGGAGCATATGAGAAAGAAGAGGGAAACTGACCCAACTTGAAGCCATCCCACATCCCAAACTTTCACAGAAAAATAGGACTGGATGATCAGCTCTAACATCGAGAAATTCTCAACCGCATTGCAAGAAAAAGGAACACATTAGATCTCATGTACCCACTTATTATCTTTAAGCATATTCTACGTGATTGGAAGCAATCTCAACAAAGATGTGAGTACATCCTTACTGCATTTCACAAGGACAATAATATCACTATATCATTTTTTATTGTAGTCTTCCTGATGATGAAAATAAACATTTACGAAAGCTTGGATTATATTCAAAGAGTGTTCTTTTTCATTGCTGCCAACCCCAATATCCACTAACTAGTCACTAAAGACCACCTTTAGTATATATATATATATATATATATATATATATATATATATATATTTGGTTCGTTTCTTGAACCAGGAAATATGTAGATTTTGTTTTTTCTCGAGATTTAGGTTCTCTTGGAACAGAAATAATAAGTTTTTTCATGAAATTTTAGTATTACGTTTCGCCTGGAAGTCTCCAGGCTTTTTCAGATTATCTACAAAAATTATTTTCCACTGTGAAAAGACGTTATGATATTTGTTTTGAGGGCACGTTAATGAAATCAGATGTGGAATCATCTGCGGCTGAAATATAAATTTTGGACACTATACTCCATCGTTCAAGATAACCTCTTGTGGGGTATTCATGTTAAAAAGAGAAACATCCTCAATTGAATATGTTTCCGTTCTCAACATGAATACCCCACAAGAGGTTATCTTGAACGATGGAAGATAGTGAATGAAGTTTATCTTCCAGTCGCAGATGATTCCACATATGATTTTATGAACATACTGTTCATATTTTCAAACAAATCAGTCTATCATACCCCATGATAGGTTTTGATGTCAAAAAAACTCTCATTTCTAATTGTCTCTACAAAAAAAGGGTTTTCAACTTCTTTGCATCTCTGCAAAGTGTGTTTCTCATTTCTTCCGGTCTTCTTGATGATCGTGGAAGCGTGAAATAGATTCTCGTCCACAAAAATGTATTGAGAAACCTACTGAATGCAAATTCTCTCTTACGTCAATGTTACAAATGAATCCTGGTGAGAACTCTCTTTTGGAAAACAATCCTCTTTGCCTCATTCATCCATATGAGTTCCTAACTAAGATTTGAATCGAAAATCAAATGTCCATCTGAATTTCAGATTTTTTCTTTTGAGTTAGGATCCCTTCAGAATATCTATCAGATGTAGTTCGATAACTAGAAAGGAAGCAGCCAAAGTTATTTTCTCTGTCTGCCAAAGTTCATAGCAAAATATGGGACCCGCTCTAGATAAAAGTCAGTAGTAGGCAAGTTCTGTTCAAAATAGCCGCAAAGAAAATAGTTTTTCATGCTAATATTGATTCTAGAGATACTATAATAGCGTACACCTATGAAGTACACACAATTGGAATATCGGTGCGCAAGTCCAATAATCTGTTCAGATTGTTGATATAAAAATAGTTTACAGCTGTCTCAGATAACGGGACAACACTAAAAGTTGAACCAATGTGAAAGCTCCAATTATCACTACCTTAAGAACTGGCGCCAAATAATCAGAGTCATGAGAATAATAATAATGTATCTTTATTCCATTCAAATATACATGTGGAAGGAGAATTTGAATGGAATCAATATACACTATCCAATATACACTTGTGATTATATAATAATACAATATTGTAAGTGCAAAACAGTTTGGGGAGAGAAGGTAGGAAATTACAGTGTTGTGTCACTATCCATAGCTCATAATGTGTTACTTTAGATTTGATCACTGACTCTTGCCTATAATATGTTTCTTTACATAATTTTTAAAGTAGTGTATAATCTGGATACTTTTTAGAGAGGAGTTAGTCTATTGTAACATTTAGCTGAAAAAATATTGAAACAAGGAGGTGTTGTGTCTAGGCACGGTATAAAGATCACGATATTTAGTATGACATTTATGCACTTGTGAACCAGATTTCAGTTTATCAACTGAATATGATGGGGAATTATATTTATTCAGTTTGTGGATAAGGCATATCAAGCTAACAAGGTAATGTTCATGATGGCATTCGAGATGTGATCGTACTTTCTCAAGTTGAAAGTGAATCTTGAGCAAGAATTCTGTATATTCTGTAGCCTTCTTTTATCCCTACTCAGAAGATTGAGCCAATATACAATATCACAATATGATAGTTGGCTTTATACAAAAGAATCAGGTAGCTGTAATATTACTACTTGACTGAGAAAATTGTGATTGAGAAATGAGGATATCAATTCAAAGTATGATTTCTGCAGAAGGTTTCCAACATGGGTACCTGAGTTTTTAGAGGAATTACTGGGTGTGAGAATGATATTCTCTTATTCTTATAACAAAATGTGGATATACCACAACTTTTTCACGTTGATTGCCAAAAACAAAAAATCAGTCTTGGCTCCATTGAGACGCAACATGTGCTCAGAAGATATTTGTTCGATTGTTGAGATATCTGAATTTATTTTACCATTGTACTCTTCCAGATCTGCATAATTGAATGAGTAGTATAGTTGGTTGTCATACGCCTACTGTTGCATAGTGCAGTGTTCCAGATAGGAATGGAAATCAGCTGTATACAAAGTAAATAAAAGAGGTCCCAGCGCGCTGCCTTGTGGTACTCCATTGTTCAGTTCGAGAAAATTAGAGTATTTATTATTCACCACTACCCTTTAACTCCGATCACTAAAATAATTTTGGGAAGGGTTCAGAGATATTTCATCGAAACCATAAAATCTCAGTTTAGACAAAATAATTGTATAATCAATAGTGTCGGAAACCTTACTGTAGTCGAGTAGAATCAGTACTGTGTATTCTCTCTCATCTGTATCTATGAATATATATCATCGACCACTTTCAGTAGGGCAGTAGTGGTGCTATGGTTTTCCAGGAATACAGATTGAAATGGGGATTGTATATTGTATTATGGTATGAATAATAATTTTTGTATCAACCTCAATGGAACAATTTATTATGAAAAAAAAGTGAAATGTGTACTATGTGCCCATTACTGGCACCCAAAAATTTGATGAGGTTTTAATTTTTGGCACCTATCATCGGCATAGTTGAAATAGCTGAATTAAAATATATATAGACAACGTACCACTGTTAAATATTTATTTGGAATAAGGATCATGATTTGAAAATGAGATGTGAAATAAATCAATTAGGTTCAAGATTAGGTTCAAGATGGACAGCAAAAATGTTCTTCATCATATTCTGTCAACCCCACACATTCTTCATGGAAATAATACACAGACGCATATCGATCATTCTGTCAGTGTCGCATGAAGAGTAATACCATTATTCTTCCGATAGAAGGTTTATCATTGTTTGGCGACAAAATATTTTTTGAGACCTGTTGTACTTTAGAATTAACTGGTTTACGATTTGTTAGGTTGACACCATCAATGCCAATAACATTGGTTTTTATTTTTTTCCTTTTTATTTCCATATTTTTGTTTCACCTTCTTCTGAGTTTCAAGTTTTCCTGTTCTTTTCTTTTCTCTCCTGTCTTTTTGTAGTACTGCTGCCACTGAGAAGATGGAGCTAAAGAGGGTACTATTTCTTTTGGTTTTCTTTAAACAATTTCGGTTTTATTATCAGGCCAAAATCGAGATTTTTTATGAAGTGTAGGTATAGATGAGATGTTCACAAGACAAGATTCTTCTAATGTATCCTTTCTTTCCAACGTTGAATGTATTTAATTATATTTTTTTGGCTCTGGCATTATAGTTTCGCTTTGTTCAATGGACTTATCCACATTTCTTTGGGCTACTGGCAAACTATTTTCATTTGATTCACAAGTTCTATTTTCATTCATATAAATTGCATCTGGAATTTCCTCCACTGCAGTATTTGAAATTTGATCAGAATTCACATTGGAAATGTCAAATATTATTGAAAGGGTCAGATTGTCTGTGTTGATGAATTTGTTGATATCAATATCATCAGTGTCCTTTCCGATGGTCACAAATTCTGTATCAATCAAAATCTCTGATTTATCAACCCTCTTAGTTTGTTTAAGCGTGAAAAGGCTTGTGTGTTCTATCGCTCCTTCCCAAACAATCCCAGATTTGTCGAAAAAAAAAAGAATATCGCTAGGAGTTTTCTTCCAAAATACTAAGGGCTTCTGTTGGTCTTTATCACGAGATTCATGTTGATTTTGAGGTTTTCTTTGTTCTGGAGGTGTCCTAGTGATCTCTTGCCATTGTTCTTTGAAATATTTTGATTATTTTGTTCTCAACATTGAAAGGTCGTAAAGCCTCTCTCGAAAATTTCAGGAAAATTATAAATTTTTTGCAATATTGTCTGAATAATAACAGCAAATTCATTTATGGTGATTTTTTGTCCATTATTCTTCACCGACTCAAACTTTTTTTCCATTCCATTTTTAAAGGACGAAATACAGCGACATCTAGAGGTTGCAGAATATGAGTGGCGTTAGGGTAAAGTAATATCAAAATTATACTCCCTTTTGAACAGAATTCACCTAGTGCCAACGTTAGATGCAAGGTATGATCGTCTAAAAACAGTATTACAGGAAATTGTATATTTGCCGCCAGTACCCAAAGAAAAAAAACATTAGCAATAAACTCGTAGAAGGTCTCGCCAGTCATCCATCCATTTTCTGACTTCCCAAGTCCCCATTGTTCTGGAACTTTATTACCAACTGACTTAGGAATCCTTTTGTACTCATATACAATCATGGGAGAAAGAATGTTACCAGAGGCACTACATTATTGAAGTTGTTAGGCATTCTTCGTCATCGTTTCCAACAAACGAATAAACCGTCTTCCCTTTCCTAACTAAGCACTTTGTAGTACTCCAAATCATCACTACCACCACTACCGACCAGCTCATGACATGGCGCTCGGCACCGCAAAAGACACTAACGCGAAAATACTCATTTTAAGTGAACCTAACAGAAATTCCATCAAAAATAGAAGTGATTGGGCGTATGATGAAAAGTCGACACTGCACTGAAAATATGGATTGCAATCATTATAAAGAATCAAGGCTTTGGTCCGGGCTTCTCATATATAGCCACGGCTGTTTGTACTATATATAGCTATATGGTACAATGACAACATACTGGACCTCGAAACCCTCCCCCCCCCAAATCGAAAGATAAATCAGGCTCAACAAGCCCCCACGGTGGAGTATGAGCTTCACGAACAGGAAAGGCCAACTGATTACTGATGGGAACGCTACAAATGATCCAATCATAATGAATCAATGAGAAGTGCCCACTACCGAGAGGTTGAAGTACTCTTCAATACCCAAATCCGACGATATCCACATGAGACATAAAGGTTTGAATCATAGGACCACAGTTACATTACCTTTGATATCGCAAGAACAAAACAAACTGAATCGAGCCGAGAACCAAGGGCTGCCAGATGAAGAAACTAGATCATCATAAACTGTGTTCAGCGTTGTATGAGATCGAACAAGACGATGATACAATAATCGCAGATGGATTCAGTCGCTGCCTATTCAGAATATGTGACAAAACCATTCCAATAAAAAGAGCTCTGGAAACAGGCAGCTGGTAGGGTGATGAAATATCACAAATCCGCAACAGTGCATAAAGGTGAGGATATCATATACAAGGATCGTAAGGAGAGAATAGGCAAATATTCGTTGCTGTGGATAGAAAAAGACTGAGTAGCGCTATTAAAGTAGTAGTAGACGGTGATATCTGGGGCGACGACTACGGAATGGTTATAAAAATGATCATGACCGGTGTTGACCAACGAAGCAACAGAAGAAGTGAAAGCACTTTTTCCTCTTCATCGACAAGTGATATTTGAGTGTGATATACATGATGAGTTTTCCATATTTTACAACAGAGAAGCTACAGATGGTTTGCCGAAAGCTTAAGGGAAGCAAAGCACCTGGACCGAGTTACGTACCCCCAGAAATTATAAAAACCTGTACCAGTTGAAAAATTGAAGTACGTACTAGCTGTGTTCAATGATTTGGCCTCCAGTGGTTACTTTTCGGAGGTATGGAAGCGTGCATAGTTGGTCTTGTTGAGAAAATTCAATAAACCACTGGATAACCCTGGATCCTATGGACAAATAAGTTTTCTAGATATAGAGGGGGGCTGTAGCGCACTGGAAGTCTTTCAGAAAAACACTTTGATTTCAGGAAAGTCCGACAGAAGCTAGATACGATAGAAAACGGTCTGGCGATCGCGAGAAAAGCAGTAGTCTACTCAGCTGCACATGGGAAAGTATGTGCCGCAATAACCTGGACTTGTTGGCAACTGATCCTGGAAGAACTGAAGGGTATGAACGAAAATCTGATTGGTACAATAGCCTCATATCCTTCCGCAAAAGAAATCATATTGGAAGCAGAAGGCACATCTAGGGTAGTTAGGATAACCACTGGTACCCCACATAAGTGATCTTTTGGTATGGCACTTATGAGAACTTGCCCTTTCGTTTTTTCTTTTTTTTTTCAATAAACATATCATGCATCACAATACTCCGACAGCTCATTTGTTACAAGGGCTCATGGCCCAGATTTTTTAGGAGTTATGACAACTTTCCAAATACAGATTCTCATTTCAAAATAGTTTCATAAAGACCAGATAATAAATAATATAATTTACATTGGGCTTCACTGGAAGTAAAATACTAGAGTCCTATCTTATCTAATCAGTCGAATAATCATCAAAATGTTTCAATACATCTGTAATTGGTGAGAATAATAAACAAAAAACAAATAGTAATTTGATATGATATAAACCTGGAATATCAACGTAACAATAAGAAATGAGTAATAGCCACTACGTCTACGAAACTCAGACACTCGCAAAAGTGTTCACCTAATAATCACTTCAACCGGTATATTGAGATTAGTAAACCATGGGTATTTGAAGGTATCATTATTTGATTAGAAATCAATTTCTGTTTGTACAATGGATTGTTTAAACCCCACACCGATGGCTAAATGTTGAAGAATAATTGATCAAATGAAATAATTATTATAAAACCTTCTTGAAGTCAAGCTTCTGATCAAATACCCTAAATAGTAAAAAATAATTGCTTTGGATTTGTGATGTAGGCTATTCCGTAAGTTACAAATTCAAGAGCTTGCTGTGCGATGTTTTCAGTTCGTATACAACAAGCTTTTGAATCTGTAACTCGCTAAATAACCTACATAACACATTAAAAGCAAAAAATTTTAATTTTTTAGTGTATTTGAATGAAAGCTTCTCTTTAAAAAGGTTTTATTGATCATTTTATTTTGTGATTTTTAGTTAGTACGCCCCAATCTATGCATTTTTGTTGGATCATCGTTATTACAAGGCCTTTTTTCTGTTAGTTTTGAGCTATCTAGTTCCTTGATGACAAGACCATCTGGAGATCAACTCATCTGCCACCCTGGAGCTGCCATCTTCAGTTTATGAGTTTTGACAAAAAAAAACAATAACCTTCGACCTAATCCATAATCTACGATCTCAAAAACCCCGATATACCAATTTTGAATAGAAACGGTTCATGATCACAAATCATGTCCACCTTCTAAAACTGAAAGCCCCCCATACTATTTTGGATAGAATCGGACCATAATTACAGAACCTGTCCATCATGTTGGAGCCGCTATTTTGAATTTATTAATTTTTACAAAAAATTTATAATCTTCGACCCCCAATATTGAATAGTATCGGACCATAATCACCATCTTGCAGCCGCCATTTCGATTTTATGAATTTTGATAATAAATTCATGATCTTCGATACCGAAGACCCCCACATACCAATTTTGAATCGAATCGGACCATAAACACAAATCTCGTCCGCCATATTGGAGCCGCCATTTTGTTTTTCACCTAATATAAATTTGATAATGCATTGTCCCCGGAATTATGAGCACATGCCAAAGTTCACGTTAATCGGACAACTAGAAGTGGGTCAAAATTAACTTGCAAGATATGAACTTTTCAAAAAGTAGACCATATTTTCTAATTATTCGCGAGTGAAACTCATTATTAACAATTGGACGTGTACAATTATTGAAAGTACACGGATATGTCAAATTTCACGACAGCGTCTTACTCGATTCCTTCTTTTCGGTAAAACCAACATTATTTTTTTTTTGCAGAAAATCTCGCAAACTTAACAAAATAGAACACACAAAAAGCTCTCGAAAAATGTCATGCAATGATGCAATAAAATGGAGGGTGTTGTATTAAAAAAAGTCGAGTTATTGCCATTTGTAATTTGTAATTAAGGTTGGCGACAAATATGGCTTGTATAACTAATCCGATTCTATTCAAAATTGGTATAAAGGGGTTTTTGAGGTCGAATAATATAAATTTTTCGTTAGAAATTAATAAAATTACAAATTTAAAGTATGACTAGAAGTAAATAAATAAAAATGATGAAGAAAAATAAAAGACAAATTTGTATACAAATACATTGAAGAGGAAAAATAAATGAAAAAATATTGTTAAAGACAAGTTTTTTTACAAATGCACTTGAAAGGAAAACATATTTCTTCAATTGTTTGACCTAGGTTATTCTATGAATAAAAGATTCAAAAGCTTGCCGCGAATACAAAATAGGTATTCTTGCTCCTTGATATCTAGGGTTTTTAGAGGAACGGGTTTTGTGATTCATAGTCCGGGTTTTTGGGGTCGGGGATTATGATTTTGTTGTCAAAACATTCAGAATGGCAGCTCCAATAAACTTCTTTAAAAAGGCAAATATCAGCTGCATTAAAAATTTCACCGTACATGCTTGTAACTATAGAACATCATAACACAATAATGAACTGTAACAATTCGCTTTTGAAGCATTGGAACGAAATATGGCTTTTGAACATTTTTCCATAGAAGTATTTTTTTTCTTCAGATATGTGACGTAAGTGAATTATTGTAGTATTATATTGGAGATTATATACTACGAAATGAACTCAGCATCGCTGTCAAGGTATTTAAAAAAAAGGGTCTCGTGAATTTTAACAATGTTGACAAAAAAGTATACTCACCAAAATAGAACTACTGAAAATCACACGTGATTATGAGAATAAATCAAGAATTTCTGATCCCACATAGAAAAATTCAGCGAACAACATATAAGACGTAAAAAAATATAATTAATTTCTTTCTATTTTTGATTCGATAGCATTTACTATCCATGGAGGGTCGCAACATACTTCATCCCTTAGAGAAGGTCGTCTGATTCTTTCCTGCAGTACATAATCCACATAAAATATTTCTATCGTAGGAACCTTTTTTCCCCCCAAAATGTCGTCTCTCTCTCAACGAATATTGAGGAAGAGAAATTCAAGTCGTTCGGAATGAACCGAAAAAATGCCACAGATATTGGAAACTGCTTTTTCGTGACATTTGAGCAAAGTTTTGTTGAGAAAATGTTTTATTTTTATTTTTTTCTCAAAAATAATGAACTGCAACTTTCAACTCTGATATCTTCTGTTGTAAGAATTCAATCAGTGAATTATGGCGTCCAAAGATTATTCATTGATTTCATAAAAATCGATACATTACCAACGACGTATCCAAACAAACTAACACAAAAGTCGCAATCGAAATACATAAAATGAACCTGGGATTCAAAACTAATATATGCCTGGTTGACAATGCGATATTCTCAAAAAAATTCACTAGAATAATATCAAAATTCAAAAGCTGATACCGAGTCCTCTGCCGCTGGCGCTGGAATAATATATTCTGCCGTGAAATCCGTAACGGGGACTTCCTTCTCTCACCTTCTCTGGACAACCCAACTGGCATGTTACCAAGCTCGCCAATATAATTACGAATCTCTAGGTTCAAGTTTTAAACCTTTGTTGGACCTCATAATAATGGTTATAACAACGTTGGATTTCATTTTCGAAGGATCATTTATTTCTGAATAATTCCCAAACCAAATGATAATTGATACTTCAAGACAGCTATCACATGGAGTACGTAACTTTATCGGCAACAGAGCCCGCCGGCCAGTTCTGCGGCTAGTGTAGAAGTAGGGATTAGTTTCGACTATAATTACTTATTTGCACGATTGGAGACTTGGATAAATATTCAGTAAACTCGTCTTCCCAAATTCATGAATTTTGACAAAAAAATCATAATCTCCAACCCCAAAACCTCCGTCATACCAATTTGGACAAATTGGACCATAGTGGCAAAACTCGTACGCCATCTTGGAAACGCTATCTTGAAGCCGCCATCTTAAATCGATGAATTTTGACAAAACATTAATTGATTTCGACCCAAAGGACCCCCACATACCAATTATGAATAGAAGCGCCCCATAATCATAAAACTCGTCCGCCATTTTGTTTTTTCTGTTAAAAAAGTCTCATAATAGATTGTCACCGGAATTATGAACACCTGCCAAAGTTAATCGACGACTAGAAGTGGATCAAAATTAATTTGCAAAATTTTACCCGAACGTACAAATCGAGAAAAAAATAAGAATAACAGAGAAACAAATGAGGCAAGTAGGATAAAAGATTGCAAAAATATCAGCGTTTTGTGAAAAAACACAATTTTCGAAATACTGAATGAATTAACTGGCAAAGATGTGCACTATCCTCAGAAGGAAGTTTATGAAAATTATTTCTCGTGTGCCTATAATCAGTCAGGGAAAGCTTCGTTATATTTTACAGTTCGAACCTCTGGACCCCGTTATTGATTGTTGATTTTCAATTATTCTTCCCCAAGTTACTCTCCATGATACGATTCTGAATAATCTCCGAATCCGAAACTTTCATTTTCTCTATCTTGCTACTTCTAAAGACGTTAACAAAATCACATTCCTATTTCATTATAGTATAGTAGGCCCTGAATGAATGATATTTACAATGGCACTCTCTATCCGAAAACTGCTGGACTAAGAAATCAGTAAGAATGTTGGTGAAGTAGGAACTAGTTCTCGTTATATTTTTGAATTTTTCTATTCGCCGCCCATTTCGTATTACAGGTTAATGCCCCAAACGAAATTGTCTGGAGATTCGCGTTCAATCGGAAGTTGAACTATTTTCATGGGTCTTTCGTTTGAAATAGAAAAATAGCATGTATTAGCTTATTGCCTTCAATTTTAGACAAAAAAAATCTAAATTTTCGAAAAGAATTCAATCTCAATATGTTCAATTAGTACGCTAATCCTTTCTGAGTTTACCTACTAAATTTGAGTTCTCAAAGTGAAACCGTTTCTCGATGCAACTTGAAGTAAAAGTACACTACATTGATCGCCCACCTTAACAAATAATTGTAATAGGCGATGAAACATCAATAAAGCCAAAACATGCTATTAGGCCTAGGGAATCGACTTGGAAAAAGTTGGTTAAGTTATCTTGAATGGTTCTGAAGTTATGAATTTTTCTGTGGCTCTATGCACGACGCTATTTTGACACATGAATTGACATAAGTCAAAAACTATTGCAGATGGGTTTAAGATACCTTGGTGGTTTTATCGACGATTCAGTGGCGAATCCAAAATATAACAAAAAGGGGGATTGCCGTTTAAAAAAACAGAACTCAGTTATTATCTCCTTTGGGACCTCCTGTATATAAATATAAATATTTTAACAATGGGCCTGATTGTCGGAGCTATCTTAAAAAAAAACAAGTCGATAGCTTGGATAGAAAAAAATTATGGAGTTTGCACGCACCCCTGGATCACCCTGTATATCCAAGAAGAACTCCGAGGTTGAATTTTTCTAACGAATAAGGCAAATTTATTACTTTCACCAGGAGATTGTGCTTCATTTGAAAAAAAAGAGTGTCTTTAGAGAACACCCTAAAGAAATCCACACATTTTGAAATTTGTTCCTGATATGATAATCAAAACAATCAAATAATAGAATAGAATGACAATTTTTTGACTCCATTGATTCGAGTATATGAATGCTTCGAAAGTGACTGTGCCGCTCTGTTGCGATATGACAGGTATTATATATGCATCTATAACGAATTTTAGCGAATTGCATATTACGAATTTGAATATGGCATTCAAGCTGAGACCGTGAGACAAACACCCGATTCGACAATTGTGAAAATCACATTCTCAACGCACAGTAATATTCCGATTTTTAATATTTTACTCACTGGGTGGTCTTCTTGCGCCTAATCGATTAATGACAGATTGATGTTCACTTGTCCAGATTGTTGTCTGCAGTATTAATTTTGTTTGTTTGATGCTAATTCGATTTACGAAAAGTGAATTGATAATGAGCATTGTTTGTCTTCTATCTGGTTGAGTATCTGAATGAAAGAGCTGAAGATGGCAATTTGTCATGGAAATGTTGAGCAGTAAAACAAGAGACTCATTATTCTACCAAGAACAAATTAGAAAAAATGTCAATAGGTTACCAGTTTTATTTTGGAGGTAACAAATTTTGATTTTTGGATCCTTAATATTTTCAGAAGTATAATAGTTATTTTTCTGCAACCCTTCACGAAAAGACGTCATTTTGTAATAGAAAACCTTCAGCGAAAACGTGATTTCCGTCGCAAGTGAGAGAAATTCTCATAACTTTAACTTTCGTTTCTAGTGAAAAAAGTTAAATTTATATTTTCAATCATTTCCCGCCCTCGTATACATATAATGTTTTGATGACTTTAAATTATTAATAAACAAAGACAGGAACCATCTCTATAATTAGAACGCATTTTTTCTACTTTTGTTTAATTGAAAAGCAAAATAGAATCGTAAAAATACCGTGAGATTTGAAAACAAATTATATCTAGTTCACTAGTTTCATTAGTTTTGACGTTCCTCGTTAATTGTTTAGACTTGTTAGTTTGCACTGAAAGCACTGTTAGTTTTTTAAGTTATCATGATTTCTGATTCGGAGAGTAATTTAGATTTTCGAAATACACACATGAAATATCAAATCAAGCTGTGGAAACCTCTTTGGATATATTACCAGTAAAATCTAAAAAGAGATATGAAGGAATATATGCAAAATTCATGGATTGGAGAGTTGATAATAACGTAAATTCATTTTCGGAGACTGTGCTGCTTGCGTATTGTGGATGGCTGTCAAAAAAAATTAAGTCTGTATATTCGATGTTGAGAACTTTATCGATTAAGAATACGTTACGTTCTTTCTTTAAACAAAAATCTGATGGTTTTGAAAGTAAAAAGTCTAAAAAAATCTTCCAATGCGATACACACTTTCTTAAAGGATGCACCCGACTCCAAATACTTAATGACTAAGGTTAGTGAATTACTTTATTTTTGCGACAAATTCCTAATGATATTAATATCAACGTTTGTAGGTAGCCTTAGTTTTTAGAATTTCGGGAACTTGTCGTTGCCATGAATTAAAAGATTTGACAGTAAATGATGTAAAAGATACCAGCAGTATATTCTTCATACATACAAAAACAAAAGTACGGCGTTCCTTCCACATTTCTGGGTTCTTATACGAGATTTCTAAAATAAATATGAACCTCCGTCCACTAGATATCGACAAAATAAATTCAAGATTCTTTATTAACTACCAGAACGGAAAGTGTACAAGACAGGTTGTGGGAATTAATAAATTCAATAAATGTCCTATCAATCAATCAATCAATCAATCAAATATCAATCAATATTTAAACTGCCTGATCCCCAAAAATAGACTGGGCATTGTTTGCGTAGAACTTCCGCAAAGCTATTAGTGGATGCAGGAGGTGATTTACTTCAATTAAAAAAGCATGGAGGCTGGAAATCTAGTAACGATGCGGAGGGATATGTTGATCAATCAGTTAGCAGCAAAAATCAAATACAAACAAAAATTTTAAAATCCATACAAAATACAACGCTATGCGATTACGGCGCATCTTTATCTGGAGTGACATCAATTAACAACATAACAGATGTGGCATCGTCTACCTCAAAACATAAGAATATTGATTGTAATACTCCTATAATTTTGAATAATTGCTCGAATGTAACAATGAACCAATATTCAAATCATGAGTAATGTTTGAAGAAATTCTGTTATCTTCAATTCAAAATAAAATATTTGTTCATCGTTCTTTTTTAGCATATATATTATTATGATATAAATATGGTTGTAGAAAAAGTATAGTGTTTCACTCGTCGAAAAAAAAATTTGAAGCTCATCAACATTACCAGCCTTGGCTGGTAAACTGATCTCTCGGTTAAAAAAATGTTACTTTCGTCACTCGTAAAACAATATACAATTATGCAACAAGTGCAAAAAGTAAGTGTTTATTGCACTCGACGTGAAGTTATGTTTTATTTAGGTGGCACTAAGTGGTGGAAAATGGAAAGCGTTATTTGATAGCAAAATATACAATGAATAATTAGAACTATCGATTTGCATTGAGAAAGTTAGGAACTAATGTTAGCAACAATTTAACTTAAACTTTATTTTTGCTAAATTGTATTTTCTAGTAATTCCGTAATCCAGTATGCAATAAATATGATTGAAAATAATATGAAATATGCAATTTTTTGAAAATTATACAATATAATAGAAAATAGACTGAAAATGGCGTCGGTTTGAACGTTTATGTTTGTCAACAATGACAGATGGGTGCAATAAACATTTTATTGCACTAGTGCAATAGAGAACCATTTTTTCCACTAAATATAGTTCAGTAAAGTTTTGTTTTTTGCATGAACGTAGAAAAAGTAATAAAAGGTAATTTTTGCCTCTCTGAACTAGGTTATTAGTTTATTTATCTTTTTGTTGACTCACACTGACGCTGACGATATTATCATGAAAAAATACTGAATACTACTATTGTCTTTGATTTCACTTTCCACGCCAAACATAATGTACAGGTTGATTCAAAAAAATTGTTAGATACTTCCAGGATGAATAGAACCCAAAATAAGAAAAAAGATTCTTTGTATATGGGTCTGGAATGACTTTGTATTTGAGATACAGGGAGCTTATATCAACTATATACAATCGAATTGTGATCTCTAATAAGAAAAAATCAGTAATTTTGGTGCAATGTTTAAAATTATTGCATAGCGAAAAAGGCCCAGTTTTGAGCTTAATGTTATTTTTGGAGGTCTTAAGGAGTAAAAACTATCGCAAATATTTCATCGATTCTTTGGAACGAATTTCCTTCACGCGGCTTGCGGTAGGTGTTGACTCATAGAAAATGTAACGTAAGAAAAAAGCGTTACGCCCCCTCTATGCAACTTTGTCTATCTGTCTCTTTCTATTATATACGGGTATATGTGACAAATACACTTGGTCCTGTCAGAATTAAATGTCAACGCTTTCAATTTCATATAAAGCAAAATATAGAATGCAGAATTGATGGAATAACGGATTATGAACTCACTACATACAGTGATTTCATAATGGAAGTCAAATATATATATTTCAGCTCATTTAATGAGCCAAGTAAGGCATTGAATAATATCATTCAAAGACCATCAAGAAATGTTGTGGACTGATTATTGTAGATAAAAATTCATCATATGCTCCCATAGGCGCCAGCAGGGGAGAAAGAGATTTAATTGATGCAAAACCTATAGGAGTATGTCCCAGACCTATCCCGCCAACACCAGCGGAGGAACTTCTCCGCCACCGTCCATGATAGCAAGCGAGCGTGTCGACACCCTACCCTGTAGGAAGAATCCGTATATATTGTTTTAGTCATTTAAGTTGTATATAGTATGATTACTCTCGTTTCGGACGTCCATCGTCTTATTAGATTTAAAAGGTTTTCACGACGTTTCAAATGCTTGTATCTGCAATCGTCTTCAGGTGGCTGACAATTTTAGGTGCTACTCACCAATTTATATGTCTGCCGGTGCAATGATGCGTGTAATTCCGCCATGTGCAGTGGTGCGTGTAATTTGGCGCGGTGTGGGGGTGCGTGAAGTTTCGCGCCTCGGCTGTCCGCCAGAAAGTGCAATTAGTGGTTTCCATACGTTCTCGATCTCAACGCTTGGTTGACTGAAGGCGTTATTAGCTTCGATGCAGGCGGCCTCTTTGAACTTCCGTTTGAACCAATGCTCCTCTCTATGTAGAACACTTGCGTCGTCCCATAGAATTCGAAGATGTCCAGACGTTTCTCCACGTTGAGTCCATTTGTTGTCAGGTTTGGTCTTGGTGAGGAAACTTCGTAAAGTACTGCCGGATTGGAAGCAGCTCTTGATGTTGAACATGTTTTCGATCCTTCTGATGTTCTTGGAGACACCTCTGATGTACGGGAGGCAGATCACTGTGCTTTGTTGTTGCTCTTCAGATGTCTTCGTTCTCTGGAGTCGTTTCAAAACTTCTCCTAGGAGTTTCTTGGGGTATCCATCCCGGTGAAGGTCCTGTCTGATGTGGTTTGAGTCGGCATCCCTCTCTTTGTCGAACTCGGATGGTTGGAGCTATAGCTGAGATACTGCCCCGTATGTGTCTTCTTTCGGTAGACAGAGGTGCCAAGTTCATTGCCTATTATCTCAACGTTCACATCGAGGAAGGGTAAGGCACTGCTTCCAATCCGGCAGTACTTTACGGAGTTTCCTCACCGAAACCAAACCTGACAACAAAAATGAAATCAGTGAGTAATGCATTCATGAAGTTCCATGTGAATGCGGAGATTCCTACATTGGAGAGACAAAGAGGCCATTATCGGTAAGATTGGATGTGCACAAAAAATGGACTTAACGTGGAGAAACGTCAAAATCAGGAATTGCTGACCACGCCTGGACTGAGCACCATCGGATTCCATGGGACGACGCAAGTGTTCTACATAGAGAGGAGCATTGGTTCAAACGGAAGTTCAAAGGAAGGTCAGTTACACGCACCACTACACATGGCGGAATTACACGCATCATTGCACCGGCAGACATATAAATTGGTAAGTTGCACCTAAAATTGTCAGTCACCTGAAGATGATTGCAGATACAAGCATTCCAAACGTCGTGAATACCTCTTGAATTTAAAGACGATGGACGTCCGAAACGAGAGTAATCAAGTTACTACATCGTCTACAACCTTCAAACAAACGTTGTATATAGTAGGTTAAGTAGTAATAAATCAAATCAAAAATATGCATTGTCCTATAGAGTATAATTCTAACTAAACCTAATATATACAACTTAAAAGACTATGTACAAGTTAAGAATCCATAGTACATGAATAAATATATTTGGAATTGGAATTGGTTGTGTAACCAAACGTTTATTCGAAGTAAAGCAACGTCGGGATCGCGGATCTTACTTGGATGTGTGACAATTTTTTTTAATGATCATAGTGAATTTTTTTATCTATTCGTTATTTCAATAATAAATGAGAACCACTTTCAAATATACCTTTTTTTCAGACTGTCACTCGAAAGGCAGTGGATCTTTTTTTTGTCAAAATCAGTTCCAGCTACAATTATAATTTATTTCATAGTAAAAAATATATATATATATATATTTTGAGTTTTTGAGTGAGTTCAAGAGCAAAGAATAATCAGTATGAATGAATGAATCTGAAGAACGA
The DNA here is from genome assembly GCA_018342105.1 of Gonioctena quinquepunctata. NCBI lineage: Eukaryota > Metazoa > Arthropoda > Insecta > Coleoptera > Chrysomelidae > Gonioctena > Gonioctena quinquepunctata. Next base: position 357,652 of record JAFIRS010001186.1, read on the forward strand.
TTCCTTCGATTTTAGATCGGGAAGAGTTCTTCCACGTTGAAAATTAGAATATAACACGAATTCTAGTAGTTTTATTCAGTTTCAAATATTCCCATCAAATATCATTCTTGGTAGATGATTTCATCGCATTTTTTTTAAATTTCTTCCAGGAGTTTTGCGTCTAGGAAATTTAACTCGTGCAATTTGCAATCAGTACAATCGTGCAATCAGTAAAATTTCCAGGCAAAATGCTTTCTCGAAAATGTCAAACATTTTTGACCGACTCATTATTCATATATATATATATATATATATATATGATCACTTCACCCACATAAAAATCACAGCTCGGTGATTATTATCACCAAATATGGAACCATACCGAAGATATATAAAACTCATGGAAAATAAATATATTTTTCTCTAACTATATCATACCAACTACAGCGTAAGTAATATCATATGTTTGGGAAACCCTCCTTAAATCTCAATAGAGCTTTGTCAGGGCAATCAATCCAATCAGATAAGATTGAACACCGACATTCCAATTCGATCCGATATACCACATGTGGCATTCATAATTCTAACAGAATTTATTAAAAATATATGGTGAACGGCACTGCAATTGTTCGTCAGATTGACCTGAACAAATCTAATCACTGTTCACTTGAACAAAATACTAGATGATTTCAGAAATGTCTTTCTTTGTGGAAGACTACCTGACGTTCTCGCTAAAAATTATCTGAACGTGACATGTTAAAATATCTTCGGTCCAAACATAATTCCCAATACATACCTTGAGATCACTTATCAATTCACAGATTTGAAATCAATTTCGCGGAGGAAAAAAAAATGCTCTGATTAATTAATTATTTTAACATGGAATATTCTACTCAATGGCTGACGAGCTTCAAAATACAATATTTATCAATTGCGAAGAGACCGGAAAGAGAAAAAGAATGCCACACACCTCCCTTCAAATATCATCGTACTGTCAGATCCCTTGCGACAGTTCTTCTTTTTTAGCCGTAATGATTGTTCCATTACCCACGGTTAGATGTCGCCAAGATTTTCAATAGGGAAGTGAATGAATCTCTGAGCATATCAATAAGAAATGTAACAGATATATCGTTACAAATGGTAGAATTCACAATTCTATACTTTGAGAACTGACAATGTCAGATAATTTTCGAGTTTTCTCAATACAACGTCATTTCAAAATGGCAAGATTTGATCAAGAATCTTTAGGAAATGTCGAAAACACTGTACAGAATGTTATTCCGGAAAGTACAGTAAATAACCAAAAGTCAATATGGAAACAGTTTGAAATATTTTTACTTCTAATCAAGAGCTTGGATTAGTCATGAAAGATTGGGCTTTTAATATGAAGAGAGCTAATGGTAAATATTATGAAGAATGCGTTATAAAGACTATGTGGAATGTTACTGCAAAACTTTTTTAAGGAAAATACTATAAACAGTACGCCCGAACATTCAATATTTGCAGACATTGAATTCAAATAAGCCATGGATGCAAAAATGCGAAACGATGGCAGCTTCCGTCTATTCCCAACAAGAGAGAGCAAAGTTCAACTGCTCTTAGTAAAGAAGTAATATATGTAATAATGAATTTGTGGAACGAAGATTGTCCAGAAGGACTTCAAAAAAAGGTTTATCATATAATGGCACTCGAACTAGCCTGGAGAGGGGGAGAAGCAGCAAGATGCAAAGTGCACTTATTCAAAAAGAAAAGGAAATCGAATGGTAATCCAACTGAAATAATTGAATACAACCCGATTTTATCCAAAACATGCCAGGGTGGAGCTCAAAAATTATGAGACAGTGAGTGGTTAGTGCCTAATCACAATTATCTTCATGTGTGCCCGGTGAGGTTATTTAAAAAACTTATGTCTAAACGCACTACTAGAATTACGTCAGACCGTCTATTTCTGACTGCAAATCCTTACTGGAATAAAACCGATTCTGGATGGTACGAAAATATGCCTATTGGGATAAATGAGATTGGAAAATGGACCAAACAATCTGCGGAAAGAATAGGGCTTGATACTGTTACAAACAAGATGACAAATCACTCAAATCGATCATGTCCCGGAAGAACACCTCATCAAAATGAATGGACATGCAAATGCTTAGTCATTAGGCCCCTAATTACAGTTAGACGAGGAACATCATGCTTATTTATTCAACAACCTGAGACCTAAACCTTCTGGGATCCAAACTACAAGAGATATAAAGATTACACAAGAAAATTCTACTTCGTAGAACATTGATAATATCCAAAAGAATCTTGTCCCAATGTAACATACAACTATTGCACTTTCAATGTTCATAATACTTATGTATGTTACTGAAGATCAGTCAAACTCTAAATAATTTGTGAATATTTCAATATGTTTTCTATTAATTTGAAATGTTTATTGTTAATTTGAAATTCTTTCTTCTAATTGAATTTTCTATTTCAAACCAAATTGTCTTTATATATATATATATATATATATATATATATATATATATATATATATAGTTGTGTATTAATCTCCCTAAAATACATTCGATATATTTTTTTATAGATGAAGACATTTCAAATCGTATTCAAATTTTGTCACTTGGCAAAAATCTCGAACCATCGAGCAAGCTCTCGCGATTTTTTCACTCCCTTGATTCTTGATTGTTTGCCATGTCAATAAAACTTTTATACAATTAAACATGTATTTATCGATAAAAATTATCTCTAATGTATTAACCCCCGATAAAACATCTAGCACTCATGATATTACCTTCGATAAAACCCCTAGCACTTTTGATATTACCCTCGAGACATGAGCGATAGGATATTTATGCCAATACAAGTCGGATATTATCGTAGAGTGGTAATACGTGGAAAATATTTTTGTTTCTTTTATATGTCTATACAACGAGTCTTTAGATGATTATATCCTTTTTAAGACATAATTTCTTATGTTTTTTGTATGCCGAATTTATATTAATGGTTTACATCGTATATGTGGCACGTCAATTTGATATAATATAACTAATAGTATTGTCAGGAATAAAATAACTTTTACTGTAGTGGAGGAGTTTGGAAAAAGGAAATATAGGTATAGAACTAGTGACGATTTTTACCAGTCAACACCTACCGCAAGCCGCGTGAAGTAACTTCGTTCCTGACGGGGGTCCCCCGACCGCACACGCAATCAATCATTTGAATGTACTTTGACAAACTTCAGGAGGTGATTCCTCACAATATTCTAATATGAATAAATTTATGCCCGGAAACGCTTCGTTTCCAAGATACAGGATGTTACAGTTTGATTTTCATTTTCGTTTTTTTTCAAATAACTTTCGAAATACTGACCTTGATTAAACGAAAATTGTTATTGAGAAGTTTTTTGAGGTGCCAAATTTGAACCTGTTGTTATTATTGCTCTTACTCGAAAATGGCACCACCTACACGACTTTTTCTTTTTTGAAGATTCATAACTTTTTTCAACGTATTTCTAGTACATTTTTCAGTAAATAAAATCAATTCCTCTACCATATCTACGTAAAAAAGCTACTCCTGTTACAAGTCGCTATAAGAAACCGTTTTCTAGATATTTGGATTCGAAAATTTCAAGTCGATTATTTGATAATCGATGCGTGTTGAAGTTATCAACATTATCTTGCATTTTTCTCAAGAATCCTTAGGAAATGAATTTGACGTTTAAGTATATAGTTTTGGTAATTACATATTATGTGTCAGTTAAACGTTTTGTTGTTTTGTTGGAGGTTTTGTAAGTTTAAAAAAAAATGGATTATTAAAAAAATAATGCTCAATTAGCCGATATGCATTTCGTTTATGGCCTTGCGGATGGTAATGCGCGCGAAGCAAGACGTATTTACCAGGAGCGATTTCCTAATCGAGTACTGCCTTCAGCTCTAACATTTATCAGTCTCCACCGTCGTTTGGCAGAAACAGGTAGCTTTAAGAGGGCAGCTGATATTATTGGAAGATCTCGAGCAGTCCGCACCTCAGAATTGAAAGAAGCTGTTTTGAACGCTCTCGAGGAAGATCCAGAAATAAGTACAAGATTAATTGCTGAAGCTCTCAGTTCAAAGTCCACAGTTTGGAGGAATATCCACGATCAAAAATTTTATCCATACCATATTCAACGGGTACAAGCTCTTTTGCCACGAGACTTTGCCCAACGCATTACTATGTGTCAGTGGTTTTTGAGAAAATTGGCTGGATATCCTCAATTTTCAAGATATGTACTCTTCACGGACAAGGCAAACTTCTTTCGAAATGATATCACAAACTTTCATAACAACCATGTTCGGGCTCTGGAAAATCCGCACGCAGTTGAAGAAAGACATTATCAGTATCAATTTTCTGTAAATATATGGGCGGCAATAATTGATAATTACTTGATAGGTCGTTTCTTTCTTTCGTTCCGACTGAATGCCGCAACTTACAGATACTTTTTAGAAAATGAATTTGCCGGGACTACTTCAGAATGTACCATAAGAAATTCGTTTCCGCATGTGGTTTATGCATGATGGGACTTTGGCCCATTTTAGCGTTGTAGCCAGGGAATTCCTTAACACTGTCTTTTCCAATCGATGAATCAGTAGGGGTGTAGAAGAACCTAACCAGGCGTGGGCACCAAGATCCCCAGATCTAAACCCGCTAGATTTTTATTTTTGGGGACGTTTGAAGTCACTTGTTTATGAAACTCCAGTAGCAAACGAGAAAGATCTAAGGAACCGAATGGTAGACACCTGTGAAACAATAAGAACACACTAATAATTTTTGAGCGGGTACGAGATTCAATGACTAGAAGACTGAATGCCTGTATCTTCGCTGAAGGTGGACCCTTCGAACAATTTTTATGAATACAACTCAGTTTCCTTCATTTCATTTTATTCCACATATTCAAAACTTATTGAAATAAAATGTTGATATTCCTTGCAAATTTTATAAAATTAAATACAGATTTTGCATCCTTTATACAGAAATAACAATTTCAAACGAGTAAAAATAAATAGAATAGGTGGCGCTCCCTTCAAAAAACCAAAACTACTTACTTGAACGTCAAATTCATTTTCAAAGCATTCTTATGAAAAATGCAAAATAATGGTAATAACTTCAACACGTATCGGTTATCAAATAATCGACTCGAAATTTTCAAGTTCAAATATCTACAAAACGGTTCCTTATAGCGACTTGTAACAGGGCTAGCTTTTTCATGTAGATATGATAGGGGAATTGATTTTTTTACTGAGAAATGTGTTAAAAGTACTTAAAAAAAGTTATAAATCTTCAAAAAAGAAAAAGACGTGTAGGTGGCGCCCCCTACGAGAGAGCAATAAAAACATCAGGTTCGAATTCGACACCTCAAAAAACCTCTCGATACCAAATTTTGTTCAATTAAGGTCAGTATTTCAAAAGTTATTTGACAAAAACGAAAATAAATATAAAACTTCAACACCCTGTATCTTGGAAACGAAGCGTTTCCGGACATATTTATTTGGACAATTCATATTAGAATATTGTTAGGAATCACCTCCTGAAGTTTGTCAAAGTACTTTTGAATCGCCCTGTAAATGAATTTCTGTAGATGCACACTACACTCACTTATTGTGCGGAGTTTATTATATTTCTATGTATTCAGTACCTGGTGAAAACAATTTGCTAGGGTAGAATGTATATTAATTTTCTATTTTCTCATAAGCGTCTGGCAACGGAAGAACAGGAGGACCCAGTAAGTCAACAATTCTCCTGACTATATAATTACGTAAAAGATACACTTCATTATTTCGAGGAATACATGACTATTGTAGTGGGTGAAAGGCAGTGATATTATATATTCAAAACGTATGCCCCATAAATTTCCATAATTGTTATGTAAGTATGAAATGTGAGCCACACCATTTTTTATAGTTGTTCTGTAATACTATCAAAAAGACAGAAGAAAGAAGTAGTATCTAGCATCCATCCTCTTCACTTCCATTCATTCCAAATTATTCTTCCTAGAAGTTCCTACAACTTTATTTTTAAACCTGTTGGCTTTCTGAAATCATAAAACAATTTTTCAACGAAGGCTTTTGCCCTTATCTGAACTGTTGTAAATTAGTAAAGCTCACGGAACTAATTCTAAATATTTATTGTTCGATAAAAACGTACACTTTTTCTCAAAATAGAACAAATATCGTTCAGGTCTCGCATTCGGAAATTAGTATGACTTAGAATTAATATGCATGCGATAAGAACGCAGAGTGTGAAATAAAAAAATTATGAAATGTAAATAATGAACGAATATGTAAATAACGAATAAAATTAATTTGGAATCGAGATTACGAAATTTATATGTTAAATATTTGCTCTATGCTCCAGTTTCATGAATACGAATGATACACATTCACTATATTGTTTTTTATTCTGGTCCAGGTGTTATAAAAAGAAATAGGGTGAAGAATCGACGTTTTTTATGTTTCTATGAACAAGGGGTTACCGATAATTTACTGTACGATTTAATTCAAGTTTTATAAGGGGGTTTCATATATCAACCCCTTATGCTTGGAGAAAAAAATGCTTCAACGCTTCGGAAATGATGTAATCGGTATGAGTGAGTATGAATGCCATACATTCCATATAGTCTTTGTTGATCATATTGATGTTCTATAATACAATGATATTGAAGACGAATAAATAACTATAGAAGGAATGATATAAATAACGGGTGAAGATTCTACATTTTAAGCGATATTTGGTCAGAATAGATATTTTTCATTCACATCAACTGTTGCTTTGCGTTATGAATTACGATTTTTGTCAAGACCAAAACTGAGGATTTAAGTTACAAAACGTAATGCTTCAATACTTGTTCCCTGGGAGAACGAGTATTCAAGGCATTTTGTTGGAGATACTAAAGACCAGTTTATACAAGTTATTGTGGATATTCGAGACCTTTCCTAAAAAATTCTCAGAAGTAGTACGCTTGATACTGAAATATCAAATCGTTGAAACATTGTAGATAAAAGAGGGTTTGGGAGAAAGGAGTGGAATATCCTAACGTTGGTATTGGTAGATTTCAGGGGGGTCGATATGGCTCTTCAGCCTCTCCGTACCTTGACCTGTAAGGTCTTCTGTACATTATTATTGGTTACTACCAATTGACATAATGAATGAATATGAATGTGTTATCAATTGAATGAGTTTTAGTATTATTATGTGAAAGTTAGGTAAGCCGAAACCAGATTGTGCACATTTTCACCCTTGGAAAACTCAAAAAAATATACGATAGCTTATTCGTACAGGGTGTATCAAGAATGCGAGTGTGGACGATAGCTGTTTCCCTATTTGAGAAAATATTATCTCAAATGAAAGGTGTACATTCAGAGATATCTGGAGAACATACTAGTATACTAAAAAAAAATTTTCATGGTTTACTGTTTCAAATTATGACCGTCGACAACTTGAATTGCAAGGTGTGAAATATTTCTATCGTAATGACATTATTGTTGTCTTTACGATACTATATTATATTGCTAAGACACCCAGTTATATATTTTACTATATTGAATAACCATATTTTATTGTACAATGGTAAGGTATAAAATATGCTAGTTATAACTATTTGATTTTCCTAAGCTCTATGATACATGGAATATGATGAAGCATCGTATAGTAATGCATACAGAACATTATGAAAGAAATGAGTCACGTGGGTGTTCTTAGTTTAATTATTTTACATGATTTCCTAACAAAACAATATATATATATATATATATATATATATATATATATATATATATATATATATATATATATATATACATATATATTATATATATAATATTTTATAAAAAATTTTTTATCATTGTTATTATTAGGTATTTTAGTTATCGTCTATAATGCTATGTTGTTTTGCAATTTTCTTTACCTTTTACTAATATAAAATCTTACACTATACTCCAGTCGGTGCATATGTATCAGGAGGGCAGTCCTGAAGTAGTTCTATTATCAAAAGTATTATGTGACCAACGAAATATCTAATGAAAATCCACAATTAAATCACGTCAAAATTAAAATTTATAGAAAACATAGGATTTAAAGTAGGATCAACTGATATATAAGTTTTGAACATCCTGTATGATAATTCACATCAACAGGAAACCCACCAATGGGATATCGAGAGAGTTTGTGTGGGAAAAGTGATGATATATGAAAGATGTGATAGCAGAAATTGTAAAAATATAATTTTATACCAATTTGTAAATAGTATGTAACATTTAGAATTGGCTTTCATTCATAAAGTCATTAGTAATAATCAGAAAAACAAATAAGTAGGTAGGAAGTGACACAAAATTCAAAAATATGTGAGAAAATAAAAAAGATGTATGTTGTCATGAGAGAGTATAACAAGTTTAGAGGAGATTGAAGAAAGTTACAAAAAGGAAGGTACGTACGAAAATTTGAAAGAGATATTGATAGACAATTCAAGAAAAAACTGGTTAAAAGATTCCCGAACGAGAGAAATTCCTAAAAGGCACAACTGGCAGAAATAAGTTATCAAAAATTTCCACTTACCTGGTATATCCATGAAAAAACGCACGTAAGCTGTCATTGCAATCCCAAAAGTACGTCCACGGGGCTGGAAACATCACAGGAAAAGGAGCAACAAGGTATTCTAATCACCGAACTGACCGAAGTGCAACTTTTCGTATATTTATCCAATAAATTTGTGTGTCTGATCCACTGTTCACATTGTTTTGGCTGAACATTCACCAAAATTCCATGCTGAAGGACTGACCATATTTTTAAATATTCTTCCTATTAATAATCTTCACTTATATTCAAATTGCACCATTTCATATTATTTTTTCTTTTAGTATACGGTATTTATCGCAGAGTAGGGCAGTTTTAAAAGTTTTTATCTGAATAAAAACAACCAGTTGTTTATTTTCTGCAATCTGTCTTTTATTAACCACACTTTTCCCCCACTGAACAGCATTTCTCATCGAATCGTTAGTGCCAAGTCGGCAATACAGATCACAGAACCGACTGCTGAGAAGGAGCTGACACATGTTCATAGGCGTACCTGACTGAGCTGGGATAAGGTGAAAAGAGGTTTAAAAAGAGAATGGTAAGATAACATAGCCGGAGTTTTCATTTGTTATGATAGGGATTCAGAAATTAAAATCTGTGAAATGAATTCACGAAAATATATATAAATTAAAAATCATAACCAACCAATCATAATATATATATATATATATATATATATATATATATATATATCAGCTTTTTCATTATTATTGGATTTGAATAATGCAAAAATTTTATTAAAAAATGTATTTCAATTTTTCAGTTCAGTCTTTCTACAAGCTTTTTCCTTATTGAATTACAACCTTCATTGGATGTATTGAGTTGATAGACGTTTAGAATTCCAAGAGTTCAGTCATATAAAATAGAAAAAAACATTTGAAGAAATAATAAATGAAACTAAAAATATATTTGTTACTGCATAGTTATACAATTCTTTCATTCATATACTCATTTTCTTCAGAAAAGGAGATGGTGGAAAGCAAAAAAAATAGTCAGCAAAGCTGAAAAAACTTCCCTAGAACAAGTTCTCATGAAAACGATTATTTACAGTGCTTCTCGAAAGTCCCTTCCCCCCCTCTTATTTTTGAAACGATTATACATGAAGAAGTGAAATTTGGAAACTGAATATTAAAGGTTGTAAACTTCCCTACTAGTGATGATAGATGACGAAATCGTCAAAGATGACGTCACAAGGCCATTGTGACCAATAATTTTGAATGAAACCCTACGGCAAGCGACACCTCTTTTGAAATATATCGGAAAAACCTATTCAATGATACTAATTTTGTTTGTGTTTATGGCAGTTTTAATGGCTCATTAGTAAACATCAAAATTTAAATTCCATTCGATATGATATTAATTACAGATTTAAGAATCAGTATCTACTTAAAGAAATTGCTCGAAGTGACCTCCATTTACTTCCTGACAGTGAAATATTCTATTTTCAAACTCTTCTCGTACTTTTGCAAATGTGTCTACGGAAACAGCCTCACATTCTGCAACAATACGTTGTTTTAAAACGTCAATATTGTCAGGTTCAGTGGCGTAAGCCTTCGATTCAACAAATCCAAATCCAGAAACAAATCCAAAGGTGTGAGGTCCGGTGATCGAGCTGGCCATTCCGTTGAACCTCGTCGTCCAATCCATCTACCACGATACTCCTCATCCAAATACTCACTCACTCACCGTAATAGTGTGGAGGAGCGCCATCCTGTTGGAATGTTATTTCCAAATTGCCGAATTCATCTGTATTATCTTCCCACACAAACTCTCTCGATATCCCATTGGTGGGTTTCCTGTTGATGTGAATTGTCATACAGGATGTTCAAAACTTATATATCAGTTGATCTCACTTTAAATTCTATATTTTCTATAAATTTTAATTTTGACATGATATAATTGTGGATTTTCATTAGATATTTCGTTGGTCACATAATACTTTTGATGAAAGAACTACTTCAGGACTGCCCTTCTGATACATAGGCACCGACTGTATATAGTATAGTATAGTATAAGATTTTATAATAGTAGAAGGTGAAGAAAATTGCAAGACAACATAGCATTAGAGACGATAATTAAAATACCTAATAATAACAATGATAATTATAAGTTAAATTATTTTACAACATTTCCTAACATAACAATATATATATATATATATATATATATATATATATATTTCCAACATTCCATTTAATTTGCACAACCTATAAAAGTATGGAAATCAAAATCCACAAATACAACTTCAGAATTCAAATAGACAAAAATAATCTACAAGCAAGAATATCCTGTATGCTAATCTTGCGTCACAAGAAACATGACAGGAACATGTCAAACTATTTTCCATTGGAAATAATCAAAATAACAGACTTGAGAACAGAATATGTAATATGAATTTTGAACAGTCCTGTATAAATAATGTTAGGTGTCGATATAGAAATAGTAAATTAAATTGTATATGTTAAAATTAGAAAATATTTTTCACGAAAGCGTGCAGAAAGTGAAATTCGGATCGGGAAAACAAAAAGTGATGGTTGCCTGGGAAAGAAAAAATAAAGGAGTCGAAAAATAATTTTGGAGAGAAGCGGTAACAAAAATGTTTCATCACATAAAATCAACGCAAATAAGCAGGCAAGAAATGTAACAACAATTTCAACATTAAATCCAAATCAAGAAACTGCCTGGCAAATATTCGACCTAAGAGCCACTTACCTCCAATCCAAATCAGATCATATTTCCAATATATGACTTAACCAGCAACAAGGGGGCCAACATCAGCTAACTTCACTCCCAGTAACCATTGAACACCTACTCCAGGATTTTCGTGAGTGCACGAACTGAATTTACAAAAGTTATTTGATCAACAAAAACTAAACACAGTGATACGTTTGGTACTTTTTATTGTTCTTTTCAATAACACCGATTCACAGTGGTGAACTTTCTTCCGTACTCATGATCATAATATGAATATAACCTCTAAATATTTACCTGCAATATTCGCTGATTGTGCATAAGCAATCATTCGATGTTTTGAATTTTGATTGTTTCTATTACATTATTCATAAGGTAGATATCGCAGGAATAGGTATTAGAAATATTTGAAAATTCATTTGAATAAAAAAAAACAATAATATAACTATTTTCTGGACTCGTTATTTATCATTTGATCATATTACAACAGTAAATTGACTTCAAGCAGAACAACTAGATGGCGCAACTGCAATCCTCCTGAGGTTTGAGACGATCTGATCTACATATGCGTACCGCCTGAGCTAGGGAGAGGTGATAAAAGAAAGGTAAATGGTATATTGAATGTCATGGCCGAAGTTTATTGTTGTGATGAGTATTTGAAAAGCACATAAAAAAATAATAATAATTATAGATATATATATATATATATATATATATATATTATATATATATATATATATATATATATATATAATATATATATATATATATATATATATATTTTAAGATGTTGATGATTTCATGATTTTGTGTGATTATTATATATATATATATATAGTAAAACAAAAAAATATGAAGGATCTTATTCCCATATCATTCTACTCATTTCCTGCTAAAAATCTCCTACCGAAATATTTCACCAACATCATATTATCCACAACACATCTTCTTACAAATAACTTGGTTGATTTTTTTCCCATAAAAAAAATTAAAGCACATTTTAAGATATTGGAAAAGATACCGATACTGACAAAACAATATAACTCGTCCGCCATCTTGTCTATGAGGTAATAAGCTCTTCATACACTAACAATCATCAAATTCGATCACTGGTTTTGAAAATCTAAGCAATAAAAAAATCATGTATTTTTTCTCAAAATGCATCAGCCTTATGTTATTCGCGCTTGCGCAATATGAATATATATATATATATATATATATATATATATATTGTAACGAACCTAGGCCGGACCTGTCGCCTCACACGTTGCCATCGACAGCGATGAGATCATCCCCGGAGATATTCGAGAACCATCCAGTCGCTCTTCCGCGGAAAACAACGGTCAATATTGGAAACAATTGGAACATGCCGTCGCCAACTGCCGGAATTCGAAAGATCGGGAATCCTGTGACGGAGATAAATAGGTAGCCCTCAAGATGGCAAGAACAGTCTGAACGAGCCCATACGATCGAGCTATACCAGTGGAGTAGTAATATAAATTAAGTTGTAGATTGAGTGTGAAATAAATTAGTATAAACCAAGTTAAGTTTATTTACGTTACAATTGGTGTCGGAAGTGAGATTTTGAAAATAAACAAGTGATCGTGGATAGTCAGAAAAATAAATTGATAGACCTTTTTGTACGCCCAAAATAGACAGTGGACCGGTTTTCGCGAAGTGGACAATTGTGCGTGGGAATATAAACTGATACACTGTTCGCGTGAAACAGAAAATAGACAGTGGCCCGGTTTTCGCGAAGTGGACAATTGGCGTGGAATATAAACTGATACACTCTTCGCGTGAAACAGACAATAGACTGGTGGCCCGTGGAAAAGAATTCGCGAAGTGAATTTTTAACAAACTGATAAACTTTTCGTGTGAAACAGACTGATACCTCGTCAAAGACAAAATGTGTTCAAGAAAAGTGCGCCTTGCGGACTTGAAGGTAGCGGAATTGAAACAGGAATTGGAGGAAAGGGAACTGGAAACAACGGGTAAAAAGCAAGTACTCCAGGAAAGACTTGCAGAAGGACTTATACAAGAAGGTGAGGACCCCGAAACATTTTTATTCGAAGTTCCCGGAGGTGATTTAAGTTTGGTAATGAATAAACTCGAAGAAACTACTAAATCCGTGAAAGAAGAACTGCAACAAAATTCTAGAAATCTGGAAGAGAAGCTTCAGGAAAATTCTATAAATCTGGAAGAGAAGCTTCAGAAATCTGGAAGAGAAGCTTCTAGAAAATTCAAGAAGTCTGGAAGAAAATGCTAGAAATCTGGAAGAGAAGCTTCAAGAAAATTCTAGAAATCTGGAAGAAAAGCTTCTAGAAAATTCAAGAAGCCTGGAAGAAAATGCTAGAAATCTGGAAGAGAAGCTTGAAGAAAATTCTAGAAATCTGGAAGAGAAGCTTCTAGAAAATTCAAGAAGCCTGGAAGAAAATGCAAGAAGCCTGGAAGAGAAGTTCCTGGAAAACACAGAAGGCCTAAAAAAAGAATTGTGTGGTGTGGCTAAATTTCTAGAAGAAAGAATGGGAACCGTTGAGACAGAGATAGATAAAATTAGGGAGCGAATGAACACGGAAATGGACAAAACAAAGGAAACGATCAGTAAGCTGGAAAAACAAATTAATAGTGCGTCCTCCACAGAGATGGTTAACGAAAATGCAATGCTGGACTTGAGTTTGAACGTGGATAAAGTTCAAGAGGGTATAAAAGATGTCAAGGTCATTTCAGAAATAGGGAAGCTTTCCATGAAGCCGCCTCAGTTCGACGGAAAAACTCCATGGGCAAATTACCGCCGGCAGTTTGAAGCAGCGGCCAAAGCAAACGGATGGAATGCAGGGGAAAGAGCTGTAGCACTGACACTTGCATTACGTGGAGAAGCGACGAAAATTCTACAAACTCCTACCGCCCAAGAACAGGAGGACTATGATCAGCTGATTGAACATCTAGAATTACGATATGGCCAGGCCCATTTGGAACACGTATACCACTCCCAGCTGAAAAATCGCTGTCAGAAATCGGGCGAATCCTTACAAGAATTTGAAACTGACATTGCACGCTTGGTTCGTCTCGCATATCCAGCCATACCGGAAAATGTAATGGAGCGATTAGCGGTTCAGGCATTCTTGGATGGACTCCGTGACCAAGAAACCAGACAAGCGTTGATATTAGCTCGTCCAACACATCTCGTAGACGCACTGGCACGCGCTTTGGAATTCGAAGCAGCAAAACAATGCTGCAAAAGCCAAAGTAAAGTTCAAACGATTGAGGAAGACTCACAGGAGCCTGCTAACTTGGAAGCTGCCATAAGAAAAGTGATGAAGGAAGTGTTGCCTGAGAAAAGACAGATGAGATGCCGGAATTGTGGCAAAATTGGACATGTGCGTAGCAAATGTCCAACATTCATCGACTCCGATGCAGGAAAACTAAAAAAGGTCGACGAGAAGGGGCAATCGTCGGCATGTGTCCGGCAAGCCCCGGTTAACAACGCATATGTCGCGATCCTTCAACGACAGAACAAAGGTGTCTTCGTAGACGGTCTCATCAATAACGAGCCTTGCACCATGCTGCTAGATACAGGTGCGACTAGGACAATTCTCGGCCTTCCTTTGCCAGAACACCGGAACGGATTGAACCGACAACTTGAAGCTACGCACAGCAACAGGGAGCCAGCTACTGTATATGGCGAGCTACCGATTGAAATAATTTTGGGCAGCACTAAAGTGAAACATCAGGCACTTGTAGCGGACATCGAAGACGATGCAATCATCGGAATGGACATCATGAATTCCAGAGGGTTTGAATTGGATTTCAAAGACGGCGTCCTACGTGTCAACGGAGAAGAGCTGGTGCTTCATGGGAGAAGTGAGGGTTGATCCGTGTGTTGTTGGCTGAAGATGTAAGCGTACCTGAGAGGGCTGAAACCATTCTGGAGGCTCGCCTGGACGGGAGTACGAGCAGTGGAAACGTGGTGATGTTCGAGCCCAAACTTCATGATGAGAAAATTGGACGAGGGATTGCACTAGAGAAGACCTTGTTGCGTGCTGACAAATTTGTGCCCGTAAGGGTCATGAATGTCAATTATTTTCCAGTGACCTTGAAGAAAGGAACAATATTGGGGCACTGCTCGTCAGTTTCCTCAGTGATCCGGAGTGTACGAGGTACGATTAGCCAACGCAACAACTTGCCCACAGAACTAGAAAAATTAGTTGCCATCTCTTCCAAGATATAAAACCAGCTCAACAGCCCAAACTAAGAGATTTAGTTAAGAAGTACCAAGACATCTTCGATACCGGACAAGGAAAGGAGGTCGAACTAATGTGGTCCAGCACAAGATTGATACTGGGGGTGCCCGACCGATCCGGCAATCAGCAAGAAGACTTCCTCTTGCCAAGAAGGAAGAGGCTGACAAAATAGTCAGCGATATGGGAAAAGAAGGAGTTATCGAACCATCTGACGGTCCCTGGTCCTCTCCAGTCGTACTGGTGAAGAAAAGGATGGATCGACACGCTTTTGTGTAGACTATCGCCAACTTAATAATGTCACGAAGAAGGACAGTTACCCTTCCCGAAAATAGATGACACCCTAGACACGTTTGCTGGTTCCACGATTTTCTCGACCCTTGATCTGAAAAGTGGATACTGGCAAGTAGAACTGGCTCAGGAAGATCGAGAAAAGACTGCTTTTACCATCGGCTCAGGATTGTGGCAGTTCACCGTTATGCCATTCGGGCTCTGTAATGCTCCCGCCACATTCGAAAGATTGATGGAGACAGTGCTGAAGGGACTCTCATGGAACACGTGTCTAGTGTATCTCGACGACATAATTGTCGTCGGCAGATCGTTCGAGGACCACGTAAAAAACTTGGAGGAAGTATTCCTGCGACTGAGGAACTCCGGATTGAAGCTGAGCCCTAAGAAATGTCATCTGTTCCAAAAGAAGTACGATACCTCGCCACGTTGTCTCTGGGGAAGGAGTAGCAGTGGATGACCAGAAGATCAAAGCTGTTAAGGATTGGCCCATCCCAAAAGACATTCACCAACTTCGAAGTTTCCTTGGTTTATGCACATACTATCGCCGATATGTGCTGGGATTCGCTAACATCGCTAAACCACTGACCAGGCTCACGGAGGGTCAAACAAAGTTCCAGTGGTCCGAAGAATGTCAAGACTCATTCAGGAAGCTGAAAGGAGCTTTGATCAACGCACCTGTACTGAGCTATCCCCTACCCAAAGGGAAATTCATTTTGGATACGGACGCCAGCAACGTGGGACTTGGAGCTGTCCTATCTCAGATCCAGGAGGGACAGGAGAAGGTCATTGGTTATTTCAGCAAGACGCTTAGCAAACCAGAGCACAATTACCGTGTCACCAGGCGAGAGCTGTTAGCTGTTGTAAAGGGAGTGGAGCACTTCTACAAGTACGTGTATGGAAGAAGATTCCTGTTGAGAACTGACCATGCATTTCTCAAATGGCTCTTACAGTTCAAAAATCCTGAGGGTCAAGTAGCACGTTGGATCGAGAGACTCCAAGAATTTGATTTCGAGATCGAACATCGAGCCGGAACTAGCCATAAGAATGCAGATGCCTTGTCGCGAAGACCATGTCCAGATGATTGCTCACATTGCCGACGAGTTTGATCTAGTCGTCAGCTGGAAAAAAAGAGACCCCGCCTTGGCTTAGTCGTCAGCTGGAAGAAGGGCAATCAAAGACCATCATGGCAGGAAGTCGCAGGTTACTCGCCGGCTGTTAAGTCCTATTGGGCACAATGGAACTCTCTTATTCTGGACAATGGGATCCTGAAACGTGTGTTGGAGGCCGATATTGGTGGGGAAGACAGACGCCAAATAATTGTTCCCAGGAACAGAAGAGAGGAAGTGCTGCGGGAAATCCATGATGGAGTCGCCGGAGGACATCTGGGAGTGACGAAGACCCTGCAGAAAGTGAGGCAACGGTTTTACTGGGCCAATTGTCAAGCTGACGTCCAGGACTGGTGCAGGAAGTGCGCTGCATGCGCTGCAAGCAATGGACCTCGAATACGACCCAAGGCCCCGATGCGTCAGTACAACGTAGGCAGCCCGTTCGAGAGAATCGCCATTGACATCGCCGGCCCGTTTCCCGTATCCGACCACGGGAATAAATACATCCTTGTGGCAATGGACTACTTCAGTAAGTGGGCGGAAGCCTATGCCCTGCCCAACCAGGAAGCCATCACCGTCGCCGACGTCTTGGTGAAAGAGTGGATATGTCGATTCGGTATTCCAATGGAGCTGCACTCGGATCAAGGCAGAAATTTCGAATCCAACCTTTTCCAAGAAATATGTCTACTGCTGAACATCCGCAAGACAAGAACCACGGCCCTACATCCGCAGTCCGATGGAATGGTGGAACGGATGAACAGGACGATCAACCGCCACTTGTCCAAGGTTGTCTCTGACCATCAAAGAGACTGGGACCAGTATCTTCATTTGTTTCTGATGGCCTATCGATCCGCAGTACACGAGTCAACCGGTCAAACTCCTGCTAGTGTTATAATGGGCCGAGAACTGCGACTGCCTTGTGACCTGAAGTTTGGGATACCGCCAGGACAAGACACTGCGGGAGAGGACTACGTCAGCAAACTTCGGCAGAGAATGGACGACATCCACGAACGAGTCCGGTTGAACATCCAGAGTGCCAGCGATAAAATGAAGAAGACCTATGACATCAAGGCCGACGCTGGAGGATTTAAGGTTGATGACCTGGTTTGGCTGTACAACCCCAAACGTCGTCGTGGACTATCACCAAAGTTGCGGAACTCGTGGGAAGGCCCGTATAAAATCGTGAAAAGGATAAACGACCTTGTGTACCGAATCCATAAGCCACCTTGAGGGAAACCAAGGGTCGTCCATTTCAACAGGTTGGCCCCTTACGCTGGAAACCATGACCAAGTTCGCACCCTCAAGCCACCGGAGGATGATATGACGTTCGAGAAGTTTATGTCCTTGTATTCAAACGGGCAGAAAGTTCTACATGGGGTTACTAGAGAGGAGTCACGAGACCTTTTCGAGGTGCCTGCTGACTACGCACTAGCGCACTGTGTGGCAGAAGATCTTCGAATGTCCAGGGGCATCGCCGTAGTGTTCTCCAAGAAATTTGGTCAACTCCAAACACTGCGGGAGCAGAATCTAGAAGTTGGTGGGGTGCTACAGTTGAAGAAAGGCCAGAGAAACATCTACTACCTAGTTACCAAGAGGCATTCCCAAGATAAACCATCCTATGAAGATGTCTGGAAGAGTCTCACCAAACTAAGAGATACTATGGTGGACCAGAATCTGGCGGATCTAGCAATTCCAAAACTATCCTGTGGTATTGATGGGTTGGACTGGAGAGTCATAAGAAGTATGCTGGAGGCGATATTCAGATCCAGCGGCGTCAGGATTTTGGTTTGCTGTAACCCTCTTCCACGACCGATCATGAAGACCGTGGAGTGTTACTTCCATCGAACTTCACGGTGCAGATATGGGGAGTCATGCAGATATCGTCACACTCCAAGGATGAAATTTCGGGACGAAATGTCTTTAAGAAGGGGGCAATGTAACGAACCTAGGCCGGACCTGTCGCCTCACACGTTGCCATCGACAGCGATGAGATCATCCCCGGAGATATTCGAGAACCATCCAGTCGCTCTTCCGCGGAAAACAACGGTCAATATTGGAAACAATTGGAACATGCCGTCGCCAACTGCCGGAATTCGAAAGATCGGGAATCCTGTGACGGAGATAAATAGGTAGCCCTCAAGATGGCAAGAACAGTCTGAACGAGCCCATACGATCGAGCTATACCAGTGGAGTAGTAATATAAATTAAGTTGTAGATTAAGTGTGAAATAAATTAGTATAAACCAAGTTAAGTTTATTTACGTTACAATATATATATATATATATATATATATATATATATATATATATATATATATATATATATATATATATATATATATATATATATATATATATATGATATATGTTGAGAGTTAGGCCGAGGCAATACCTAGCGATACCAAAAACAGTTTCTTTCAAAATCTCTATATAGATGAAAAAACAACTTTTGACCGTTTTTTGGACAAGCCAGGTCACTGTGCGTCGAAGCAAAATACACTGCAAGTGTAAGAATGGAGCAGGAACAATCTGAGCTCATCATTAGATTGCTGGTCTTGCAACAAAAAAAACGAATCAGCTAGTATGTACCTTGGTAGACCTGTGCCAAGACCCTCACATTTGGACTCTCCAGCATGGGGCCTGCAGATTTCACCACAAAAAAAACTAAAGCTTTATCAAAAGGATAGCATTAGTTGGTAAACTTCAACCATAGTTAGGAGCCACAATATACATCCAGTGCGATCACAGTGGAGGATCGGTCATTCTCATCGATGTCACCCGGTATGGTGTGAAATCAGTTTTCACCCACTAGAGGTGCCAAAGTAGCACAAGTGAAAAATCCATATGCCATACCAGCATAAATTTATTGCTGTTATTTAACATGAAAAAGTAATAATATAGGGTGAGCATGCGAGCCCTGTCATTTATCGTGTTTGCATATAATTCGAATTAAAAAATAAATTAAGCTGTATGAGGATTTGCCATGAAACCCAAGGAAGTTTATGCGGTGTAAATCTTATGGTGATTTATTGGGATACATTTTTCAAATAATCAACGACTGGTTTCGATAAGAGGTCAACTAGGGTAAATACAGTTATTAAAAATATCAGGAATTCTTATTGCCTAATAGGATTGTGACACGCCGTACCTTGACGCTGATATGATCTGAGGTGAAAATTCGACAGGAAATTCGTTTTCTGGAAGCTTTCAAAACAATGGCCAAATCATATTTATTATGTTTCTTGATTATTCGGTTCATGAGGTCGGGATCATGATCACAGCAGTCTGAGGGATTTCGGAGTATTTTGAGGTGAATTTTTTGTGCCTATCTGGACCATGCTCCTCTAGTCAAGTGTGTATTATTTTAAATTTTTGGAACCATTATCACATTTTATCAAATCTTGCCTCTATGAAAATAGCAATATAGCGCATATATAATTAAATGGAAAAATTCGAGAATTTGAGTATGGTTGAAAAGGGAAACATTCTCAATTGAGGTTATCTTGACGATGGAAGATAGTGACTAAAGTTTATCTTTCAGTCGCAGATGATTCCATATCTGATTTTATGAACATCCTGTTCATATTTGCAACAAATCAAGCGAGTACGGTCTTGCCAATTTGGGAGGTGTTTTTTTTTCAATTTCATATTATAACAGTCACCAATTTGGTGGAAATAAATCAAATGTTTGAAAAAAGAACGAATTTGGTTGGGTTGACGTTAATTTTGGTGGTTTTTCTTAGGCGTTTAATAGGATTGATCAAGGTACTTTCTTCAGAAAACTTTCAATGTTTGGTCTTACTCATTTTGTTTTCCACTTTTCTGTTCAACAGAAACCTCAGAGAATACTATGATCACAGATTCATCGATATAATTACTACAGCTGGTGCCCTGCATGGCTTACTATTACCTCTTGCTGTTCATTATGTCTGTGAATAACATCGGTCTGGAAATTGCAATATCCTCCTATATAATTGTGTAGAAAAGCGAGAATCTGCCACACAATAAAGGTATTCATTGCTATAAAAGAATTTGACAATGCATTTTGGCGAGCTACATTGACATCTTCAGGTTTTCATTGAAAAAATGCATTGTCAATTATAAAAATAAGTGAAACTTACCACACACATGAACATAACGACACTAAAACGGAGTTGTAAAATCTAGAGATCAAGATAAAGAGGTTTCCGACTAGATTATTTCATATTTTGAAAGAAGGTGTATAGAAGTATATATCTTCAGAAAAGCTTGAATTAAAAAGTTATATAATCGTTTTGAAAGAAGAAATGTTTATGGACGATCATATGGATATGAGAAGGTAAATACAAATTGTGCGTTTTTTTTTTCATACGTGTGTGGGTTAGCGTGTATCTGTTAGTTTTACTGCAATTGAGCGTTATGGGATGAGAAATGAGGTGAAAAAAGTTAAACTGTCAAAATGTGTTTGTACATTTACGCATGTATAATTTGGTGAACAAAACCTTTGTCGCACTTCCGTATTTGTATGTAGACAAATTCATGTTATGAGTTTGAGAAATGGTTGGCAAATGCAGAAGAAATGTTGGAAATGTGGCTGTTTATATATTTTTGTATTTGTTTTGAATGTTTATTGACCCATGTTTTGTTTTTTTTTCACTTTGTCCAATATAACAAACATCACGTGAATGTGCGAACTTGTGAGTTGGTACACTCCAGATTTGGGTGTGGTAGGTATTCTGTCTTTGGTTTTTACGAAATGTGTTGAAAGGTTGTGGAATATTTTGGAAAAATTGGGGTATTTTCTGATTGGTTTTGGAAAAGTTTCGCCATGTTGTTTGTCATTGTGCCATAGTATCTCCAATTAATTTGTGGATTTTTATTATTGGATTTTATTTTTGTGTTGAGTTATTTTTTATGTGTTCATGGTACAGTTCGTTTATTAGGTACTCTGGGTATCCGTTTTGTGCAGCTATTTCATTGACAATCTCTGTTCTTTTCTGAGGATGGGAAAAAAATATTATGAAGTAGCTTCAGATAATCGAGAAATCTCAAATTCAAATTTATTCTCATTCCTGTCAATTATGACATCCAAAATTGTATCCGTTTATTTTCTTTAATTTTAATAGTTGATTTTGAAGAAATGTCTATTTAAAAAATGGTTTGCATTATCAATTACTTTCATAGAAATAAATGCGTTTATTGTGTAGGAGAGAAAAACAAATCATCCCATGTGCTGATGATTGTGAGATATATAAAAGAATTGAAGATTGAAATAATAGCTTGCAAACATAAAATGATCTAAAGAAGCAACAAATTGACTGTTTCCTTTACGAAAATATTTTTTTGACTATGGTGTGAATAACACATATGTTAAGAGGTGTAAATTAAAATTTGTTGAATACACATGTATAATCGTCTCAACTGCTTGAAACCCACTCGGCTTTGTGACGAGAAATCTCAAATACTCTGTCAAAACCAACACACTTGACGCATTTGTGAGTACAAAATTCGAATTCCCCTCAATTGTTTGCTGTCTAGACCATGGAGAACACATGCGACAGATGCCAAGGATGCTCAGAATCGTTTTCTCAAAACAATGTCTCACAGACTTCCTGAGGTATAACCTACACGGGGTATTTCTCAGGAAATTTTTCTTGCACGTTTCAATATCAAATCATTGCAAACATGTCGAACCTACTATAAAATAATTTCATTTCTCAAGCTCATCAATTTCCTTTCTCGACTCATGAAATACTTCCGTTATTGGGTAACATGTTTTATTTGCCTGCACCAAATATACATTTCGCCAATCTATCGAATTTTCGTTAAACGTAAGACATTTCAGAATGAGATTGATATAATTGTAGCATTCACTTTTGTATTTAACAAATGTCTAACTTTGTCTGTTAACTTTCTTTTCAGTTCACATAGAAAACTGCAGAAATATGTTTGATGTAGCTCTTGTCAATTGTTTGAAATATGTAATATAGAACTGTAAAACTGTAATTGTCTGACTGTTCGAGCATCACGCAAAAACTACCGCTTTTGACGAAACTTGTATTGGGAAGTTCTTGATTGGACATAAAAACTGGTATATATTTTATCTCGCTACGATAACGGAGATATAACAATAAAACCATATTTTTTCACAACCAAGTGCAACCATTGAGGTGAGCATTTTAAGTTCTAAAAATAAAAATGACGAACAAGTGGATTAATGGAATATTACCATACTGGTGCTGCTTATTACGTATGGATAATTTTTTTTTTGTAAAATTGTGAGCATTTCAAGTTCTAAAAATCAAAATCACGAATAAGTGGATCAATGGAATATTACCATAGTGGTGCTGCTTATTACGTATAGATAATTCTTGTAATTTTTTTTTGTGAAATTGTTTTTTAAATTAAATGTATAGTTGAGAGGAGTCGGAAGATGGCGAAACTAGACAGGAAATACTACCTATTTGGGGACTTCATCACAACATGAATTTAAGAAATGCTGATATCTTTCATCATGGTCCCCAGAACCCAGAAATACCATTAGTTATATAAATATATATATATAGAAATATATATATATATATATATATATATATATATATATATATATATTGAAAGAAAATAATTACCCCAGCCACTTTGCAGAAAAAACAATAAAAAAACGAATACATGCGATCTACAATAAAAATGATAATGAAGTAAAGAAAACAACAACATACATACCTTTACCATACATAGACAAACTATCGAATAAAATTAATAAAACAATGGAAAAACACAACATAACTATTGCACATCGACTGAAAAATACGAACAAAACCATTTATTCAAAATTAAAACCAGAAAAACCAAAAAACAAACAAACTCATACAGTATATAGAATACCATGTAAAGACTGTCAAAGTACCTATATAGTTCAAACAAAACAATATTTGCAGGAACGAGTACAAGCCCACAAATATTCAAAAACAGACATTTCAGCCTTATCAAAACACGAAAAAGAAAATCAACATAAGTTTAACACCAACAACGTTGAAATTTTGACCAAAGAAAGGAATCCAAGAGTAAGAACATTCCTTGAAATGATACATATTAAAAAAGACCCCAATAGCATTAACAATAGAAATGATATCAAAAACTTAAGCCAGATTTATAACAACCTCTTTTAACTTTGTTTAAAGTGATCATAATGAAAACTGATCTTTACATGCTGCCAAAAAAATACAGTCCGGCCCATATATTAGAACTCAATATAAACATTCCCATGTACCTACTTATGAAGAGGGTAAAAATGCATGAAAAATAAACAAACCATTCCCGATCACTTCGACGCAGGTCACACTCCCACAATAACCTTCGTACAATGCGAACGCAAAACTCAAATAAAATAATTTGTAAGTGAATACTCATAAATGTTACAAATATTTATATTGAGTTAAATAACATGTTATATTTCGAACCATATGTTTTTCAAGAATTATTTTAGTGCATACATTTCAATATTGTGTTAAGTTAAATGTCTCAAACTCCATATTTTTAAGAAAAATTTAAGAAAAATTATATGAATTGACTGAATCAGACCTTTATTCCGAGAATTTGAAGAAAATAAATATATATATAATATATATATATATATATATATGTATATATATATAATATATATAGATATTTATAATATATATATATATATATATATATATATATATATATATAAATATATATATATATATATATATATATATATATATATATTATATATATATATATATATATATATATATATATATATATATATATAATATATATATATATATATATACAGGGCCGCTGCTATGTATGGAAACGATCGATTATCTCCTAAAGTAAGATAGCTAGCGAAAAATGTTAGATCACAAAAGCTTTGGGGTTTCAAAAAATCTATTTCAATAAAGGTATACAGGATCAGTCAAAAAGTCATGACGAAACAAAGTTGCTTGTTCCTTAATGGAACACCCTTATATTATCCCATACTTCAATTTTTCTCAAAATTCCTGATAAAATTGATATAGCACATCATATCCTTAATTTAACCGTTTTTGAAATATCGAATTTTGAAAGTAACTTCTCACCACTCTCAAATTTATTGAAAAAGTCCGAAATGATGGATATTTAATGAGAAAATTACACAAGATGGAGTATTATGGATATGATTGAATTTTAATTATTATTTTTTTAGAGAAAATAAAAAAACATAATTGTCCAGGTTGATAAAAATACATGAAACGAAAAAAATAATTTTTTAACGAATGCCCTGGATATTTAAAATTTTATAAAAACAATAGTTATGCCAGAAAAAAGAGAGAAAACTGATTTTAATGAACAAAAAGTATTTTCTTTGGAATTCTATTTGATAAGGTGCTCAAAGTGTTTACCATTTTTCTCCTGAAAGTTATAAATTCGCTGAACAAAATTTTGTAGTGAAGCTAAAATCACGTTGGGAGGAATGGTGGAAATTTCATGCCTTATCCTTCCTTGCCACTCTTCGATATTTTGCGGCCTATTTTTGGAGACTACATTTTCAATGTAACTGCACAGAAAAAAGTCACTGCACACTTATAACTTATCCAGAGGGGAGCGGATAGCACTCGACTTGTGATCGAAAGATCCTGGGTTTGATTCTCAGCCAGGGCAGATATTTTCAATTTAAATGAGAGTTTAAATTATAAATCTTGCAGCCCGGCTGAGGATGTCTTTCGACGATTCGCTGTTGCGTTCAAATCAACAGTGCTGCTCGTAGGTGGCGTATCGAGTCAGTAACAAGGCTACCCAGAACACTGTGTGAATGATACATATCATGTTGTGATTGTTCTGAAATAAATTAATATGGGATGCAGTATTGCTTAGAGCAAGCCAACCTGCATCCCAACAAACAGAAAACTTGTCTACGCCGGTTAGTGCCCGAATGGGGACGGATTTTCCGCTAGGAGCACATGCTGGGCATATGTCCACGGACGAAACCCATCAACCAGAGAGATAACCTAGCCAGCATTCCGTCGTGACTGAAGATATTGTTATACATCAAGTAAAGTATGTTTCAATGTGTTATTAAGTATAGTATGTGTTTACTGTGTTATCAAGTAAAAAAAATGTATGTGTCGTCCACTTCAAACATTCACAACTCCAAATAAATTCACCGTACACTACATGAAGACAATTCTTGAATAACTTAGAAACTAACCTCAACATAGCTGTAAGTTATTAAATACCTAATGTCCTAAGGACACGATTACTGTAACTCTTTTTTTTCATTGTAGTATCCCTGAAGATGAAATTAGAACATTCCGAAAGCTTGGACAAACTTTAACTTGTACACTTTTTATTTTGCTTCACTAGTCAATCCTATTTATATATATATATATATATATATATATATATATATATATATATATATATATATATATATATATATATATATATATATATATATATATATATATATATATATATATATATATATATATATATATATATATATATATATATATATATATATATATATATATATATATATATATATATATATGACATAAGGAAATTGGTAAAAAAAAAGTGGAGGCCACATTTTATAACCGATTGGTACGAAATTTGATACAAAAATACTTTTCATTAATATCTCTGGCTAAGTTCGAAGCTGAGCGGAATCGGTCCAGTAGATTCAAAATAGCGACTATTAAAAATACAATCTAAATCTTTGATTTTCGTACCAATCTATACAGCAAAGTATAGATATTTTGCTTTTATTCCGTTTAATATTTTCTCTAAATGAAAAATCGCTGTAAACTACCATTCATTAGAATTAATACTTTTCGTACATCCTGATACTATTTGAGTTTTCCATCCGTCGACAAAACAGAATATAAATTGTATTTTAATATTCCAGAAATTCAAAGTTAAACTATACAAATAAATATTAGTTATTATTTTTCTAAGTAATTCCAAGATTGAATTCCAAGTAAGTACTGTCTATATCTTTGAGTGCTGGTTATACTTCTTCGTTTTGATTTGAAAATATTCAAATAGTAGGAAGTACTTGAATCCTTCTCTGAATTTAGATTGAAAAGTTTGAGGTTTATACAATAATACAAATGTTGTTTTCGATTCCGATGGAAATTTTCTAATTTTCCAACACATGATTCGTTAATTTGATTAATGACAATTTCAGAATCAATAAATAAATTCCGAAAATCTACCTTTCCGACTGGTCGCGCCATCGATTTTTTTTTATGAAAGATTCCCAAACAAATATTTTCATTCCGACCCTGTTTTTCTACACATAAATTAGTGTACATGGAAAATGCATATAGTAACACACAGAGAGATAAAACGTCACTTATAACACAATTAAAAAGCTTATAATCTATCCCTTTCCCACCTGGGCTTTTGTATAAGTATTAAATGAAACACACAGTGGCGTAACCTCAGTAAGGACATCCCGCTGTGCTCACCAACATAGGAGGCCCCACTAAATCAAAACTACCGATCATATTAATACGGGTTTCTTCTCCTTTTTCTTCTTCCTTTATTGGTACGTCGTCTAATATCTGGTGTGTGCAATTATAGATACGTCAAACTTATATTTATGTTCAAGAGGTAAATACCGCTCGCTGAGCCATAATCTAGAGTGTGTGCGCTACAGGTGAGTGTCAGATGTTTTCTATACACAGGGTTCACATGATCTATAACTGATTTGAATCGGACGATTTTGAAAAATATCCCGAACTAATTGGGGAATGTATGAGTTATGTGTTGCCTGCTGGTGAATATTATTGGAAATTGAGTGTTTTTGTTGTTTTTGTTTCTCAATGGTGGGTTAATAAGAACATTCTTGTTGAATCAGCGAAACATACAGGGTGAAAATAACGATTCAAGCGTGATTGATATGAAAGTTTGAAATTACGTCGAAAAAATTCCATAAACTTTCATTAACTTATTGCAATCCCGTAAATGACGGGTGTATAATGCAGTTTATAATAAGTAGGTTGCAAGGAAAACTGGTAATTTCTTGATTCAAGATACACTGAAGGTAGAAAGGCTGTGCGAAGTAATCAGCCTAGGTAAGAGATGGCGTCACCAGTATCAAAGCAATGTTGGTTTTCGTACATTCTATCCTTCAAATTTCCTTCCAGGTGCGTAATTCAGTTCGCGCGATAATCATTGAAAGTAAACCACTTTTGTATTTTAACAAAAACGAATAACATAGAACAATCGTGCCATGATTAGACATTTATTTTGGGAAAAGGGAACGAACTATGAGATTAACTTCGAATCGAACAACGTGTATGGGGATTCTGCACCTTCGATAACAACAATACAATATTGGAATATTGACCACTTAAGATTGAGCTCCTAATTTTTTTTTACAACAAATCAAGGAATGAGTTCAACAATAGAGAGAAGACTTTTGTTATGTACTAATATTTGACAGTAGTTGAATTGGATTGGGGTGTAATGATATAAAAAGTGTTGTCAAGAAACAAAGAAAATATATGATTCCTAACAATTTTTTTTCAAAATTGTTCGCAGTCGGTACAATTAAATTCATTTTGACCATGCTCAGTCAGTCCAACGCATTCTTCATGAATATACATACCTTTGGATCCTGATACATAATCTCATGTCTTCACCTACACGAGAAACAGAACCAACTTCCAGATACCTATTTTTGTTTTAGTTGGAAATCATTGGATTTTGACGAAACTTTATCATCATGTTGGGGATGATTTTAGATTCTATTCGCTGTCCCACTAGTGACTCGATTGCTGAAGTTTTCCTGTTTTATTTCCAATACTCACTGGGTAACAATAAATTTTTTTTGTCAATTTCTAAATAATCTACGACGATGTAACAACTTTGTGCTCACTACTAGTTCCCGAAGAATCGAAGTTTTTTCTGTCAAAGAACAAAGTAAGTAAATGATAAAAAATATTTGTATTGATACGATAGTTCACCGCATTTGGAGGTTATCTATGTCAAGTTATGATATTTTGAATATCATAAAGTAATGCTACTTGCAGGTTAGTTTATTGAGGTCGCAGGTTCATAAGGTCTTGAGAACATAAAAAAGTGAGAGAGCCAAGTAGTTTAACAAATTAAAAAAGTACCCATATAACCCTGTCTAGCTTTAACCTGACGGAAAACCACTAAATAACATCAGATTCAACGCAAAACTATTTAATGAAATTCTCAAATAATATAATAATCAGAAAAGGAATGAGGTTCACAATTTTACCTGAATATGGGATCCCTGTTCTACCCTCGCAAGGATGTAAGAACGTTGAACGGTCCCTAAATGATACAAACACGTTCAACACTCTCTAACACGTATAATTGTCAACAAAATATTGCGTATTGCTTATACAGTACAAGTAACGATGTTTACTCTTAGTACTTGAACTGCATTACATTTAACATTAGTTCACATGTGAGGCCAATTTCTTCTGTAACCGAAACTAGTTAGTGAAAATTAAAACACAAATAATCCTCTGCCAGGTTCTTTATCCTGATAGAATGCCGTGTATGATAGACAATCCGGAAAGACATCAAAAGTATCTCTGTCCCCTGTTCATAAGGCTGATTGATCAGTTTACAACACCTTCCAAGCATTCCCGAACTCACAGTTTAAGTCGCTATCCGCTTTTCATCACCGGCGCAACACCGTCCCACGGAACTTGGTTAATACTTTTACTTTCCACTTCTAGACGATCAAATAGAAAACGGAAAACATCACAAATATTTATTGAATGAAAACCTCACGTCCCGTAATAAGAGATTGAAATATTGTGGAATAACGGAACACTTATCTCTTTGCTTTTTGAGAACTTAGGAGACAGCTGATGTGGTTATATATGTATAGCCCGAATAAGGATTTGGTTACTCGCTGAGCATGATAGTTATAATACTTTTTCCTAGGACATTTTGTTATACCTATGACACCTGACATAGGCTAGAACATCCGTGAAGCTAAGTGATGATTCAGACCCATCTGTTGTTTTGAAGAACTGGAAGTATCGTGCAATTACATTTTGTTAGGAGATTCTGAACTGGTACTGTCTCTTCCACTGGGATCCTAATACTCACATGGTTTTGCGTTTTTTTCCAATATCTTGAATGGAAAACAGTGGCTGTAGAGGTGGATAGAATTGATGAAAGGCTACTGATAGGAATGTCGTCAGTTGAAGGGTGTTATTTCTAATGGAACAAACGCAATGTCTGGTATTGCATTCGGATAAATTCCTGTGGCACGTAAACCTATGGTAATGTTGAAAGCTGCAGTTGCTTTTGGCCAAACTTCATCATATTAGTAAGATTCGAATACTTTGAATACATATTTATCCATCGGCTGTGATTTGTTGGTTGTGTTATTTGGTGAACGGAAAAGAATTACTTCGTGGGAAGTTGCTGCATCGGCAATTCGTGAATCAAGATGTGACGTTGCACCGTCGTAGAAGAGAAGGACCTTCCCTGGCAGTTTGTAGGTGGCAAAATGGTGGAGCCATTTGACGGATACTGAAGAAGTCATTCTTCCTTCGTCTGTCAGCAGGTAAATTATCCAGCCATTCGTCGTTCTTCCTCTTTTTCTTGAACAAATTCATTGCGAAAATAACTTGACCTACAAAGTTTCAAATGAAATGACCTCGTTTGACTTTCTTTCGAGACAACACCTTCTGTGGCTTGTTAGGCGTTAGGGTTAGGCGACAGTCTTTCTAGACTATAATGAAAACTCGCTGGGGAGTTCGGAGAATGTCCACATCTGGTATAACTTGTTTTAGTTTCTCAAAGTAATCGTTAACTATGAATTTGTAAGATTTGGCAGCACGATCTGAATTCATAAATTGTCACTTCCGCTTTGCTACATCCCTGTGTTTATGAAGGAATAGTTCATGCCATTCTCGCTCAGTTAACCCTTTACCTGTGAGAGGTGCCGATATATAATTTCTATCACAGTTCTCATGAAACCAACGTCTTAGTATTTCCGATGTTTTAGGCATACTAACATCAAAAAGTTGGTTACACAAGCCCTTCTCTCGCTGAACTGTTGAACATGCAGGCCGACCAAGTTTATTCGTTGATACACCGCCTTCCTAAAGTCCGGCGAGGAATGTTGAATTCCCTTGATGCAGCTCTCTCCGACATATCATTCGAAGTTGCTCGCAGATCAGATCATTATTCGTTTGCTCCATAAGCCCCTGTTTTTGCGATGTTTCAACTGAAAACAAATATGAATATGAAATATGAAAAATTAGAGTGGGATCTTATTTTGGACCATCACAATTTTCTTGAGAAACATATCTTCATAACCCTCATGACATGCAAACACTTTTGAATTTGAATTTTATAAAAATATTTTTGAAATGAAAGAATCTGAATGCTATACAAAACTTTAGTTATACCACATCTTACCTACGGTATTGTTGCATAGGGAGGTGTTTTAAAGAAACACATCACTCAACTTGAAGTAACCCAGAAATGGTTATTGAAAATAATTTTCAATAAACCCAATTCTAATGGTGGAAATAACAATTAGCGATAATGCTCTGCAAAAATCAAAACAAAGAAATTTCGAATAGAATACAAGACAAAAAAATCAATTGCGGAGCCCCAGAATGCAAAAAAACTATCGGTTATCGTTGTCATGTACTCATTGGTCCCAGGGTAAATAATCACCTACCTCAAGTAGTCAAGCAAAGGCTGTCATTGAAGTTCTTTAAGATAGGAGTTCAAGAATGGATCCGAAATACTCCTAGAAATCAAATCCAATCAATAATTGACCTCAAGCACATAAAGCATCATAGCCGCATCCATCAATTTTTATTAATCGATTACTTTTTTTCATCTGTATTCCTAAATATTGTTCAATTTTTTTTTTGAAATCTTCATATGAACTGTGAAAGGTAATTTTTTTTACGTTTCAAATGCCCGATATTTTATTTTTATTTTTAATTGATGATACTTTTATGGTTCATGGAAAAATTAAAACCCACAGACAAGGCAACTTACAGGGCAAGCTCGTTCATTGTGTGCAATGACAGGGATCTCCACTTGAGATAAATATTATAATCACTGTATTACTTTTATACACAATGAACTAACTATTATTATTATATATTTATACGAACTAGAACACATTATCGCGCACTCCAAGTGGTTATTCTTTACTAGATTGGAAACAAGGAACAATCTGATTTTGCAATTTGAACTTAGTAGTGTTTTGTAAAGAGGGCCTTATCAGGATCTTGGCTTAATTAGGGCAACCTACCTTATGATGAGCGCCCAGGTTTTCCAAAAGTATTCACCACACCAGAAATGGTTTGTATGACCGTCATTGAAAGTGAACCCCCTTTTGTATTTTCACAAAAAATAGTAAAATAGAATAACTTGCACTGATTAGATACTTGTTTTGGAAAAAGCAATCGAACTATGAGATTAACACCGAATCGAACAACGTTTATGGGGACTATAAAATATTGGAATATAATGAGCGCCTAGGCCGTCTAATGGCATATTCACCAGTGGAGAATATATTGCATGAATATTTGGGAACGAGGAATCTCGCGGCCAGATGGGCGCCGCATTTGATGTATGTTGACAACAGGCGCAACGGTATAACACCTCCGAAGTTAATTTTTTTTAACGCCGTTTTGTAACCTTGGACGGAACATGGATCCATCACATCGCCCAAGAGACCAAGGAACAGTCAAAATAGTGGGCTACCCCTGACGAATCGAAGCCAAAGAAGGCAAAGGCTGGTCTGTCGGCAAGCAAGATCATGGTCACACTTTTTTGGGATGCGTACGGTTCTTCGTTGAGATAGAAGGGCAAACCAATCACCGGCGTACATTATGCAGAGCGGTTGGATAGATTCGATGCCGATTTGAAGCTAAAGGAGCCTGATTTGGCGAGTTGTTCTTCCTCCAGGATAATTCACCGACCCTCAAGTCCGCAGTCGCAATGGTAAAATTATATAAAATGCGCTAAGAATTGGTATCTCATCCACCATACTCTTAGGATTTGGCCCCTTGCGACTACTATCCATTTTCAAACCTGGAGAAATGGCTCGATTGTGAGAGGTTCGGATCGAATCAGGAAAAGTCATCGCTGAAACAAATGCCTAAGATGTTTTTTTACCTAAGCCTATTACTTTTCAGCCCACCCTTATACTATTATTCTGGAATTATTAAGAATAATGTGTTGTTTGCTTGAAAATGTGGTCCTCTGAAGGGATGGTTTGAAAAATAGTAAAATGGAGTATGAGAAATTATCATCAGTCTTATTCTGAAAAATACGTATTTCAACCTTTTTTTGAGATTTCCCTATCGTCTTCTGTTTTTTCACATCAGATTGTGTATGTTAGAATCACCCACCATTTATTTCGGTATATTATCTATATCTGAATGATTTCTGCGACCCTAAAGTATTTTCGTCTGTTGAATACAAATACTTCGGGGCAATGGTCCTTCAAAAGACAATAATAAGGGTTAATGGCGTTTCTCCTTTTTTTGCCATGAAAATGATCAAAATTATACGTTTACATTATTTATACAATTTTCAGCTTTTCATGTATTCTTTTGATAGTATTTGAACCACAAAAAAAATCGCAAATATATACTTTTTCATTTTTCAGTTTTATTTAACTCTCACGTTTGGAACACAGATGATTTAATTGATTATATTGTACGTTCACTTCTATCAAACCGCGATATCGGCCCGTTACAAGATTTTTTTTAATCGAAAAGTATAATAAAGTTGAAAAACACTGTTAAAAATTTTAACTATCTTTAAAAATTTTATAAAGTAAGTCGTTTATTATTATTATTATTAATATCACAATACATGAATGGGTGAAATTCTGATTGAATATGTCATTCGAAAATTGGGTTGAAGGAACATTAATTCCTAATCTTCCTCCAAATACCGTTATTTATTGCAACGCTTCCTATCATTTATGACAAACCCAGGAAATTCCATGAGAGAAAGATAAAAAAATGGCCACCAATCTTTTTTGAAGATGCCTAGTTGCCTTTGTAAAAGGTACAAATTTTAAACCTTATTATGTAGTTCACGAGCCAAAAATATGGACACGGGGTTATTCAAGCAGCAAAAATTATTCCAAACGTATGTTTTCAATGTGTACGACGTATTTTAGATGTTGAGGAAATATGCAGATAAAGAATTGCCGTATATTACTCTTTAATTGATATTGACGACAATTCAGGGAGAAGGAAGATGATGAGTTTTGCATTCTGATATGCAATTTTTTCATTTTGGTTTTTGAAGAGAAACTTCTTTAGGCGCACTACAGGGCAACTGAATGCTTTGGATGACGTAAGCGAAACGTATACAATGCGGCTTTTTATAGTCCTCCCCCCTGTTAACTTTTGAACGGTTCGACGTAGGACAATAAAGAAAAAGGTATTGTATGATATCGTCGATACTACTTTTTGAAATCAAAAACATTGTGTACCCGATAGATGGCGCGGGGACACATCAACTTAAAAATTTTAAATAGCATGGGGGTTGTGTGGCACATCTGATTTCTTTTTCCATTTCGTTGATGTGAGTTTGCGGCTTTTTATGCCCTCCCCCCCTTATAACTTTTGCACGGTTACTACTTTTTGAAATTTGTGATTGCCCGATAGATGGCATGGGGGGTCATGGTGCACATCGTTAAAAAAATAGTTCAATTCTCTTTCCAACCATCTAATTGTTTTTATCATTTCGTTGATTTGTTTTGTCACAATGTGCATTTGAAATGTCGAGCATGAGAGCGGATCTGAATGGTACCCTTATCTCGATAACTATTGAAGAAATCTTACAATTAATCGACAGAGGGCGCTGGGTGCATAAAAACTTGAAAATTTGGAAAAGCTCAGAGGTCGAGTTGCACATCGTTGGAGAGGTAATTCAATTAGAGTTTCAACCATGGTTATTCTACGGAATCACAACTGCGATGTGTAACATTGAATACGGTCAATAGAGGGGGATTCATTACTTGAATAATTTTTCATTTTCATAAAGAGCCGCAAAGTCACATATCAACGAAATGAAAACAAAATTAAATATTTGGAAAGAGAATTGAATTACTTTTTCAACGATGTTCCACATGACCCTCCATGCTGTTTGAAATTTTGAAGTTGATGTGCTGCCTCCGCGCCATCTGTCAAGCAATAACAATGTCTTTCATTTCAAAAAGTAGTATGAGTGATATCATACAATACCTTTTTTTTATTGTTCTACGTCGAACCGTTCAAAAGTTATAAGATATAAAAATCCGCAAAGTCACATAGGTTACGTACATTGGAAAATTCATTTGATTGTGAAAGGCGTATTTGTTTTTGTTTCTCATGTTTTTCCTCTTATATAATTCCCTCAAACAATTTTATAATTCACGCAAAAGCAAATACTTCCCCCCCCTCCTCACCTTCCCAAAATCTAACCTAATTTATAGCATCCCGTGTAATGACTACGATGAAGTATACATTGGTATGACATCACAATTAATAAAATAGAGATACATTTGACACAGCCTTAAATAAACACATAATCACTGAAAACCCCAATCCCCAAATCTCAACAAAACCAAAATTCTGAATCAAGAAACCAATACAGAAAAAATAATTATAAAAGAAGTGAAATTTATAGAAAAACAATTGTGCCATGAATAACAGAACATATATTGACCACCTGAGCCAAATTTACCACACCATTATTTAAATCTATCACACAACTTTATCGAAAGGACAAAACACACCAAACTAAGCAATCGTTTTCCCTCATCTTCCCCAAATTAACACCGACCAAAGCAAATATAAAGAAAACAAGTCCACCAACTCCAATATAACCCAATTTTTTTGATCCAGAAAGATTCAGGAAATAACCCCAAGTTTTAGGAGTTGAGAAAACACACACACACATATATATATATATATATATATATATATATATATATATATATATATATATATATATATATATATATATATATATTTATATATATATATATATATATATATATATATATATATATATATATATATTGTTATGTTTAGAAGTACGTGTTAAATGTTCAAAGAGTGAAAAAATTAATTAAAAAAGCACATAAAAGAATGTTATATTTAGTAATTTATGCCATGTTATTTTACAGTTTTTCTGAAGATTCTACCGTTTTTTAAACCTTAATTCCTATGTTTGGTATAAACAAGTTTTTAACATTACAAGCAATTGGGATAATTTATAAAATTATAGTAATCAAAATTTACTTATATATTTTTTAGCACAAGCAGACAACAAAATGTTAAAGTTAGAACATTCTGTATATGAAAAAAGATCTGAACACAATAGCCAATGAGATGCCAGGAGAGATCTTGATGCAAAATTATAAATATTGAAAATATGAATAGCAGAAAACGTCAAAAATTATTTTTAATATACATGTATAAGGATGTAGACACGATTAGTGAATAAAAACTGTCAAATAAACGAAAATAATGAAAAGTTCAACTAAAAAGTACGTTTAAATCGAAAATTCGAGAAGAAAACAAAGGATGTGTGGTATCTAGGAAGGAAAATCAACAAGCTAGGAGATTGAGAAAAAATAATTTTGGAAGAATCAACTCAAGAAATTGGAATTTGAAAAGGAATAATATTTTCGTTACAAAAACAGTTATTTGCTAATACAACACAAGGAAATACTATGAAGAACTGTGGCTGATAAAAAACCCAGATGCAGAACGAATTTTACCTTCTCATTTGAGACATATCAGTACCAGGCGAATTCACATTCGACAAGGGGGCTGCAGACTGGAGCGGCAGTTTCCAAGAACGGGAGTGCGATCCGAGACACTGAACAATTTTGTTTCAAGAAGCCACAGGTACTTTGAACCATAAAAAGTTACTAAACTGTACATTTGAAAAATAAATCCCTTTAAAGAACCTCTTTGATAGAACACTTCCATATTGGTATATAGACTACATAACCTACAAAAATAGATTACATTTCACTTTTTATTATCACATAACTTCACTCTTCATGTATATTTTGTAATTATCGCAGAATAGGTAACAGTAAGTCTTCCTGAATAAAATTAATGATTATTTTGATGAATTTCTGACTAATTTGCAATATTTGATCAAGGCAGTGTGCCATTTTCTGAGACTGACATCGAGAACACCACCAGAGGGCCCCACAGTTGAACCTACTACTGAGATTCCATAGGCGTACCGATTGAGTTAGCCGAGGTAGAGAGAATAAGGTGAAAGAATCAATAAAAAAAAAGAAAAAACTTTTGAAATATTTATATGGGTATTTTTATAGGAACATATCAAATTAAATTCAAAGGGCAACTAGCTAAAAAGATTTTAAAAATAGTAATAAAATTTAGTAAAACAAAAAAATAGTTTTGTTATGATGTCTGATTGTGAAAATAAATAGATAAATAATAAAATAAGAACAAACCACAATCACCTCATCATAACAATATATATATATAGCAGGATTTGAACCCGCGATATCCTATTCACAGACATAGAAAATGTCACCCTTATATATATATATATATATATATATATATATATATATATATTATATATATATATATATATATATACATTATATATATATATTTATATATATATATATATATATATATATATATATATATATATATATATATATATATATATTTATAATTTCGACCATAGCTGCAGTTGGAGCCTGGAACACTACTCTCATCGACCACTTCTCTATTTGATAAGCAGCAGCCCTGCATGAACACTCAGTATACATTGATATTCGCTTTCCGTGATCATTCTCTTAGGATACATTTCATTCTCTAGCAGTCGCATTCAAAACAAGAAAAACAGTTGAGAAACGAAACACGAACGTTTAAACAAATAATTGTACCACGACATATGAAATAAAGCTATAAAATGGTAGAATTAACCGCAATAAATAAACAAAATCGTGTTTTATTTCTTATACACGATACGATCATAAAGCTCTCCCATATCCCATGTCTTTATTACATCTTTTATTTACGGAACAGTCGCTCTTATTTCTTTTGTTTTAATAATCATAATTCCACGGGCTACTAGATGACCTGTGAACCCAAAGATGGCCGTCAGAGAGTTTCTCGGAAACATACGAATGTCGTCAGTCCTGATCTTCACCGCGATATTTTATTATTTTATACATCAGAGTGACTTGATTTGGGAAAGGATATATAACAATAAATCTAACTTCATGAGCCTGATGCTTGTTAATCGTGTAGGTGATTTATTCTTAAATGTAATTGTAGAACTATCAACCTTGCCATGAAGGAAATGATTTATCGTGATTGTGACATCGGCTTTGTTTTCGCAGTAGAAATCATTACAGAATTATTTTCGATTTACCTATTTGGAATATGAGTCCAATTAAGAGTTGCGCAGCTGTTTTGTTCAAGAATCATCAAATGATTTGTGAGCACACTTATAATATTCCTATTCTATTAAAAGGAATAGTAGAATGAAAAAAGTTTTTGCACAAAAAACATTCAACATGGTGTTACAAACATTGAACAGCTGAGGCGCAGCGGGAGGTAATATCCATTGTAGTGGATTTTAGAAAATACCTCTTTCAGAAAAATAAAAACTGATGTAGGTATTTTTATCAGCTGTTATTCTGACAAATATAATTCAATTCGATATCCCACTTTCAAATTAGCTAAAAAAATGTTTTCAGTTATTTTATTAGATTAACTCGTCAAAACAATTCATATCCCAAAATACCTAGACGATGACAGAGAATAATTATATTTTTCAATATTCTGTGATACATTGATATTTTTTTCGAAAGTACTTTGAAATTGATTGAAAGTTATTTTTGTGGTGAAATATTAGTTTTTGGGTTTTACACTCCACAATCTGAAAATGAAATAATGTGTATCAAGAAACTTTATATAAGTGTAGAAGAGCAAATAAATTTATTTGTCCCAATAAGTAGCTGCATTTATCAAATGACTATTTTCTTGAGGAATGACTCAATTTGTCAGTTACTTACCGTATTCTGAATTTGTCTATCAAACGATACTCCTTTATTCCAACATAGTAATTCGGAATAATCCAAATACTGGAAACTGTGATATGTTTGGCTGACAATATTGAAGACCAACTAATAAAATATGGAAAATAATAGAAAAAATTATAATAAAAAAATAAACGGATTAGTGGCTAGAAAATTTATTCGCACCACTTTTGCTTCCCTTTCTCCCTCTCTTCAAAATCCCCCTGAGAATAGAAAAATATGCCTGCCTCCAAACCAATGCTACAATATCAAATATAAGGATACACAGCTTTATTGAAAATAATTCAACAAGTTTGGCTTTATGAGCTTCTCCTGGCGCGCATTGTATGTCATTCCGGTCAACTCCAGAAAATATTCAGGCTAATCTCTGGTATATCTTCTGGTCGTGAGGATTTCAGAATTCTTCTCAACTAAATACGGTATATACGGAGATGTTTCCATGAGAAGTGAGACACACTCTGTATCCAGATCATCTGTATACAAAAAAATGGAATTTTTTAAATACTGTAATACAAATTATACTTAATAAGTGAAGGTCCCAAATGACTTTCCTTGCTGAACTCGTAGTGAGACAAAAATATCCTATTATTTATCACGTATCTGTGATATTCCAGTGGTATATTTATTTTAGGAGTTTGAAGCTTCCCACCAAGTCTTTCGGTAAATGAAGGCTCTACTGAAATCGGTGTTTATCACACCTACATCTGATCATTCATCTGTTTAATTATGTAATCTATGAACACAATCAAGTAGAGGTCAAGAAGATCTACATGGATAAAAATGTTGGTTTGAAATAATAATATTTTCTGTCATACTTAAAATTTTCTTTATGAACTATTCTTTTGAACAATTTGCCGAATATGTATATTTCCTTTGAGGGGTGAAATAATTGACAATCTATGATTTTTATATCAATATTGGCAAACTTTAGTTTGGTAAAGCTTCGTGAGCACTGTAACAGTCATTCGGGAAGTTTTTCTTTGAGATATACGCGCAGACAGAAAATCGCTGTGAATTACCATTGATGTTTTTCAATGAATTCATAATTCATTTAATAATACATATTCATTTATATATATATATATATATATATATATATATATATATATATATATACGAAGTTGATAATTGCCTCTGTGAAAAATACATGAAAGGAAAAATTGTGGCATATCAGACAAATTATTAAATTGAAGAAGAAAACCATCCTCAAGCGGGAGTCGAACCCACGACCTTTTCATCTCTAGTCAGACGTTCTACCAACTGAGCTATTTGAGGACTTAGGTACCGCCGCATATCTGTGAATCACTTTGTCCCATAATTTAATGTTGGTGTTAGAACGATAGAAAAGATCTCGAGTACTTATTAATGGCCATCAAATATATATATATATATATATATATATTTATATATATATATATATATTTATACGCCTATGAACATGAGTCACTCCTTCTCAGCAGTCGATTCCTGCGATCTGTATTGCCGACCTGGCACTAACGAGTCGATAAGAAAAGCTGTTCAGTGGAGAAAAGTGAGGTTAGAAATTGAAAAATAAACGCCAGTAGATAGATAGATAGATAATTCGTTCATCATTGAAAGTTTAACACAGGTAGTACAAAAACTTATCAGACTAGTCAAACCCAGTTGCAGAGAATAGTCAAATTAATTGTTTTTTTATTCTAATCGAAACTTATAAATACCCTACTCTGCGATAGATACCTTATACTAGCAAACAATGACATAAAATGTTGCAATTTGGATGTTTGTAACAATAGAAGATTTATGAAGAAAGTTTGAACCCATTATCAGTCTTTTTGCATGGAATTTATGATGAGTGTTCTGCCCAAAACAATATAACCAGTGGTTTAAACACGTAAAGTTATTGTTTTAATGTGAAAGTTGCACTTTGATGGGTTCAGTTATTGAATACATTGTAGCTACTTTTCTATTGAAGTTTCAAATCCCGTGGACGTATTTCTGGCATCTCAATGACAGCTTACTTGCTCTCCTTCCAAGATTTATCCTCTAGACCAGGTAGGTGGAAATTTTATTTACTATGTACTTCTTCTGTTCAGCCTTTCAAGAATTTTTTCCCGTTCGGGATTTTTTTAGCAGGTTTTCTTATATTATCTATGAAGGCTTCTTTCAAAATTGTGTACGTGGCTCCACCTTTTGAACTTTTTTCCAATCTCTCTCCAAACTCGCTATCTCATCCCATGGTAACACTCACAAATTTTTATTTTTCAACAGATTTCGGAAATTGTATCACTTTCTACCTAATTATTTGCTGTTCAAATTAATATTAATGATTTTATGAATGACATCTAATTCTAACTCTTACATACTATTTACAAATTCCTATAAAATTATATTTCTCAATTTCTGCCATTACATTTTATTGTATATCATCCCTTTTTCCACACAAACTCTTTCGAATCCCATTGGTGGGTTTTCTGATGTGAATTGTCATACAGGATGTTCAAAACTTATCTATACGTTGATTTTACTTTAATTCTATGTTTGCTGTAAATTTCAATTTTGATATGGTTTAATCGTGGATTTTTGTTAGATATATATTTTTGATACCAGAACTACTTCAGGAATGCCCTCTTCATACATATGTATCGACTAGAGCCTAGTACAATAGTAAAAAGGTGAAGAAAATTGCAAAATAACATAGTTTTATCGACGATAACTAAAATACCTAATAATAATAATGATAATTATAAGTTTAATTATTTTACAACATTGCTTAACATAACAATATATATGTGTGGGAAGTATTTGCTGACTAGTTAACTAGGGATATTGGGTTAAGCAGCAATGAAAAATTAAACTGTTTAAGGTTTATCCAAGCTTTCGGAAATGTGTATTTCCATCATCAGGAAGACTACAATAGATGAAAAAACCAATAGTAATACATATTCAAGTGCGAAACAATATGCTACTTACAGTTTTGTTAAGGTTGGTTTCAAGGAAAAAAAACGTAGATTGAGGAATAACACGAAGTTCAAAGTTACTACAACCACATCAGCGTTGTTTGAAATTATATAAATATAAATGTGTACTCTATGTGGTGTGACAAGTGAAACTGACAGGTTGGGAATAAAGCTCGCAATTATATTTAAGCCAACGACACCTGACGGGTTCCACTTGGAAATAGTTACATTGGTGCCAACTGTTAGATCAGTACCAACTGATGTTACCAGGTGGCGGTAATGTTAAAAAGAACCATTATTTCATATGACATTGTTGTCAATTTTGATTGATATCTGAAGACAATAAATAGGAGTAGATCTCCCTCAAGTGGTAAATATATGTTTTTCATTTATACAATTCTTTTCTTGGGAAATGAAAGCCATTTCTAAGAATGTTCTCTTAGATGTATGTAACTCTGTCACTAGCACTTTCACTGAATCGTAATTCATCTGGTGGTCAAATTTATTCACATGTTCTGCCAAAGCACATCTTTTAGGATGCAATCGGCAGTCACTTTGATGAGAGATTATTCTGTTCGATGAGGATCTTTGCGTTTGACCAATATATTGTTCATTACAACCATGACAAGGAATACTATAAATTACATTCGACATTGAAAGTAATTGAGTTTTATCTTTAACTTCAGAATACATTGACCTGATTGTTAGAGCTGTTTTATATGACATTTTAAATTTTTCAGGATTGTGAAATAATCTGGAGGGTTTAGGAGTGATCTCTCTAATATATGGTAATGGAGTGAGAAAAGGTTGAGTAGGCGTATTGTTAGTTTCATTGTTGTTTGAGACAATGTTCGAGTCATTACTGTTTAAGGCTAGTACTTCTAAGTGAGACGAAGTTCAATATAGAATGTTATCAAGTAAAGTTCTTGGATATGAATTTTCTAAAAAAAGGTTAAAGAGAATGTTTAAATTCTGTTTATGGAATTTAGGATCTGAGATTTTCAGTACTCTCAATTTCATTTGTTTTACCAAGTTCACTTTTATAGACTGTTTGTGATATGAATGGTAATTCAGGTATCTTCCTGAGCTGCATGGTTTCCTCCCAGTAACTTATTTTCTCTTGTCCGTATAAGCTTGGTATCAAGAAATGGTACGGAGTTTTCGCTGTTCTCAGTTTCAATTGTGAACTGGATATGAGGATCGTAGCTATTGAAAGTATCGAGAATCTCATCCACACCATCATTCGGTAATGCTAATATAATATCATCAATATATTTTTTTATGAAGTTCAGATCGGAAGATAAAACTGGAATAACATTGTCCAACAAATAATCCATGACGTACGCTGCTAAAATGAGTGAAATGGGTGATCCCATTGGGGTACCAAAGGTTTGTTTATGAATTTTATTATTGAAAGAAAAATATGTATTATCAAAAAGGACATTTTTGGAATTGTTGACTTTCCTTTTTGATAATACATATTTTTCTTTCAATAATAAAATTTATAAACAAACCTTTGGCACCCCAAAAAAAAATGTTGTGAATTAAAATAAATGTACCACCACACTTGCAACGACAGGATGAATATAATAATCAAATAAAATGAAAAGGTAAAAAAACTGTAATCCGACTACGGAAAAAAAAGTAAGAAACAAGTTAGGTGTTGATTGCTATCATCGTCTCATTGAGTAGACAAGTCTTTTGATTTGATATGTTAGATATTCATTCATGTTTATTTAATTCTATTGAAGTATTCTGGCAGTTTCACATTGATAACGTTCAATTCAATTCAAATAACGTGGTCGTGCGTATTTTTTATTCTTGATTGATGGCATCTCCATTGTTTTTATTTGTGTATCAAATTATGTTTGCTGTTTGTAGTTGACAACGCACGACCACGGCATTTGAATTGAATTATAACGTTATTAATGTGAAACTGCAGGAAGATTTCAATAGAACTAAATAAACAGGAATATCTAATATATCAAATCAAAAGACGTGTCTACTCAATAAGACGATGATAGCAATCAGCACCTAACTTTTTTCTTACGTTTTAGTTCATTTAATTTTTTTCGTTGTCGGATTACAGTTTTTTTAACTTTTCATTTTATTTTAATCTCTTTATTTTTAGCCTTTTATGCGACAACAGAAAGAAGAATGATATGATAGCGTGAGTAACAGATACTTAATATTCAAACAATCTCGATTAGGACATAGAACAATTGTTCAGTATAGGGAACAGGATAAAGTAAACTCCCCTTTACCCAATTATTAGCTCTTTTACCTGACTTAGAAAGGTAAATTAATACTTATGGAAGTATTAAATTTACAGGAATGTCATTCTTGTGATAGTAGAAAAAAAAAATTATTTTTAATCCGCATTGCTATTACGGACACAATTGTCAATGACGTCCGCCATCATGCGCCTGACCCGTTCGGGTAGCTATCGCAATGACACTCGATTAGAATAATTTCTTCGCACGGAATCTGTACCTTATTGTACATTATTGGAGTTATTAAAATAATATGTGAGATTCTGAAATTAATGTGTATCTAATAGAAACAGAAACACGAAACAGGTGGGGTGGTATAGTTTAACCATTTTCAATTGCAGAAGCTGTTTCTATGAGGAGCAAATCAAGAACGTATAGGTGTATATGCGAAGTAACGGAACGAAAAATAATGTGTACTACTCGTAAACATTCTCCGACGCCGAACGGAAGATCAAAAGAAAATCAAAAGAGCCGATAGTCAACGTGGGTTTGAGTGACAGCTGTCTAGTTCTACACCAGATTGGCCTGAGCCAATCAA
Organism: Gonioctena quinquepunctata; assembly: GCA_018342105.1. NCBI lineage: Eukaryota > Metazoa > Arthropoda > Insecta > Coleoptera > Chrysomelidae > Gonioctena > Gonioctena quinquepunctata. The sequence goes on from JAFIRS010001186.1 coordinate 402,397, forward strand.
AACGGACCGCAAGCCAATGATAATGCTCGTAGGTGTGTCCATACGTTGGAGGCCAAGAAAGCTAATAAATCACGAGTTATATTTGTGTTTGAGAGGGTCTGAATAAATAAAAGCCAGTAGCGTCTCTGGTCTGATATTGAAATAGGTTTTGGAATATTCTATGAGTCTGTTGTATTTTGTTGAAAAATATGGCAATTTTTCGACCATAGGAAAATGAAATTATGATGATCCGATTGCCTATCAATACATACTTCCTAGCTTATGGCATATTTTTTTTATTTCAACGTATTTTCAAAATATTTAAATATCTGCTGCCCAAATGATACCGCTTCAAGACAGCGAAACTTTTTTTTATGCTTCTGCAATTGTAAATGGTTAAAAATTCTGTAGTTTTTATATTATTTGATATTGTACTATAATTATATTTATGGAAACAGACTTTTCTCCTCTTTTATTTAATAACCCATTCGATACGATAGCAAAAAAAAAACAGAGAACTTTCTTCTTTATGTTACATCGTATGAAATGTAGCCTATGTTACCCGGACCATAATAACAAATCGATTGACACCCCATTCATGGAAATCGGATGAGTATTTTAGGCGCTACGGTGAAACATTCGTAAATACAAACATACATAGACTATTAAAATCATTATTTATATTTAATATAGTACTATATTTATATTTGTGAACTCAAAACAAAATTCAGAGACCCCCACTTTTTTATGTAACACCCGCCATTTTGATTTTATTCGTATAACATGTAGCCTATTGATTTGTTGAAAATATGAACAGGATGTTCATAAAATCAGATGTGGAATCAAATAACTATCTGAATGAAAATGTAAATTTTCAATTACAGATTTTTTCTTTTGAGTTAGGGTCTTTTCAGAATATCTATCAGATATAGTTCAATGTCCAGCGTGGCTTTAGCCAAGGAAGTAGTTGTTTTCTGTTGGACATTCTCAAAAAATAACTTCATTTATCGTGGATTTTTCAATTCACAGAAAAATATTTCTATTCAATATTTAATTGAGAATGTTTTCCTTTTCAACATGTTGCCTATGTAACCCGGACCATGATAATAAATCGATTATCATTGTAAGTACAAGTAAGCAAACACATATTTTTGTGCTTCTCAATAGATCAAATATCACAGTAGTTACAAGTTGTGTAAAAAGCTACAAATGGGACCAGCATTTGGTTAGAATAAACCCTGCTAAATCAGTGCATCAGTTTGAGTGAAAAGTATTTAACAAAAGTGCAATTTGAAGTAAATAGTGCATCTTTCTCCCATTTTAAATGTGAAACCAACAAAAACGACAATACGAGATAAGCTTTTTCATACTCCAGCAGTAAAAAGTGTGAACAACCCAAAAAAACAGGTATACAAATAAGTTCTGAGATTGTACTCCGGGAAAATTAAGCAAATTTTTCAATTCCTTCACAAATCAGTAAGTGAACCAAAATAAAAGTTTCCAGTTGATTTTAAGGTGACCTTACACTTCGCTTGTGGTCCGGTAAAATGTCAGAACTGGATAAAGCGATTAAAATCATTCGGGAAGAGATCTTGAGCAGCCGTACGGATATAAAGAACTGCATCGTAGCTAGCGAAGCACGTCTTCTTCTAAATATTGAAGATTTGAAAAATAGTGTGGCAAATTTGGAAAGGGGAAATTGCAAACTCAAAGAAGAAGTAGAATATCTCAAAAGAGCCCAGAATAAGAATAACATTTTAGTATTCGGTCTAAAAAAGAAGAGAGAGGATGTTGTCGCGGAAGCATTGTGCGAAGATTTCAGAGGTTTACTCGGTGTGAATCTGGATACAAGTGATTTTGCCGACGTTTACCCACTAGGCAAGTCGGACGATTGTCCCATTAAAATTGAGTTTGTTTCAAACATCAAAAAAAGAGTAATTCTCAAAAATTGTAGCAGATTGAGGGGAACAAATATTTCTATCGCTCACGATCTCACACCGACACAAAGGAGTGAGAACAATTCTGAGGAAACATCTCTCCCTTGTCAAACAAGAAGGAAGCTACAAGGAATATTATATAAGGAGAAATAAACTTATTGTGGACGGAGTAGCTTATGGAGCTGAAGATTTGGAGAGAGACGCCACTTCTGAGAACCAAACAAATAGTGTACCTTCTACCCCTACAGCCGAGTATAAAGATTTTTCATCGGCGCCGCAAAAAGTCCCTACTACCCCACGGATTCCTGCACTGAATAAACCAGTTCCTAAGGCCAAGGCTTTGCATGAGAAACCAAAAACTCGTTCGTTTAACAAGAATTAGTCGAATTGGCTCCTCAATTGTAAGTCTGTTTTTAGATACTTATTATTTGGTTGTACTAGTATTTAAATTTTTGTTTTCCTTTTCTTTTTTATGATTGTATCTTTTGCGAAATGCGAAAAAACATCAGTGTAATGCATTTGGATGTTAGATCCCTGTCATCCGGATTTGCTATTTTGAGGGATTACATTCTCAATAGTGATGTCGACATTGTTGCCTTGGGAGAAACATGGCTGAATGAACGTAGTAATTTAGATTCAGTGGCGATAAATGGTTATAAATTTCTGCATGTAGATAGAGTAGGGCTTGGGGAAGGTGTGGCTCTATATATAAAAAATTATTTGAACAGCGCTATTCTTCATTTACACATCAGTACATATCTTGAACAGCTTTGGGTTTCCATGAAATACTGTCACAAAACAATTATTTTATCTGTTTTTTATCGCCCGCCCTCTGCCCCCATAAATATCTGCATAAGTGAGCTAGAGGACGCAGTGGTCAAATTTCTGCCTGAGAGTGACATATTTCTCATTGTAGGAGATTTGAACATTGATATGATGAAACATGATCGCAAAAGTGATGTACTGCACTCCTTTTTCGATTCTTTCAATTTGCTCCAGCTGATCAAGTCACCCACTAGGGTAAATGACACGAGCCAAACACTCATCGACTTAATTATCGTGAACAAACCTGCATACATCACATCCACAGATGTTATAGATATAGATGGTATCTCGGACCACATGGCTTTAATTTGTGAACTTGATCTGCCGTCATATATTTATAACCCATCGCGACTTCTCCAATTCAGACATAAACTCATTCATAGCTAATCTCTCAAGTGTTGACTGGGACAAAATTAATTCTTATAATAATGTGGACGATATGGTCTCGTTCTTCAAAATAGTCTGATTGCAATATTTGATATCCATGCCCCGTACCGTACATTTAGAGCGTCCAAGCCACCTAAACCATGGATCACTTATAACATAAAACAAATGCTAGAACTCAAACACAAAGCCCAATTACGGTATAAGAGACTGAATACACCCGGATCATGGATTTACTACAAAGAGCTACGTAACTTTGTATGTGGTGCAGTTCGCCGAGAAAAAGCTGCTTACCTCAATTACATTCTGCGACAGAAAAACTCTAGAGCTACGTGGAACACACTTAAATCTCTAGAAGTTCTCCGGGATAAAATATCGCCTGCCATACCAGCACATCTTCAAAATTTAAACTTGATGAATAATCATTTCACCAATGTGCCGATTTTAGATAGAACTGTGAGTCAACTCGCCCTGATCGAAACGTATGACACTCCAAAACATGAGCCTGATATTATATTCAATACCATAGAACCTGAGACCGTAATGAAACATTTAAATATAATCAAAAGCAATGCGATAGGCTCTGATGACATCTCTCTCAGAATACTACATCTGGTATACCTCACTTATCGCATCATATAACCTTTATTTTTAATTACGCCATTTCATCCTCCACTTTTCCTTCACTGTGGAAACACGCTAGAATACTCCCTCTATCTAAATGTAATAACCCGGAGGAATTTTCCGACATAAGACCTGTCAGTATCCTGCCTACTTTATCGAAAGCCTTCGAAATGTCGCTTGAAGAACAGATGACGAAATTCGCGGATGAAAAAAATTTGATAACGGATGTCCAATCGGGTTTCCGCGCACAATATAGCACTACTACAGCGTTGAGCTTGATAACAGATGACATACTCAAATCCTGGAACAAAGGAAACTCCACCTGTCTTATTCTTCTTGATTATAGCAAGGCCTACGATACACTCGACCCATTGGTTTCATGCAAGAAACTCTGGTTCTTTGGCTTCTCAGATACAGTTACTCTGCTACTAAACAGTTATTCATCTAATCGGACTCAGAGTGTATTTCTAGATGGAAAGGAATCAAATTCCCTTGCGAAACCTTTTGGCTTCCCACAAGGCTCTCTCTTGGGACCACTACTTTTTAGACTTTACATTTGTGACTTCTATGAATCCAGCAGGTGGGGCAGCATACATCATTATGCCGATGACACTCAACTTTATAGCTCTTTCACTTACCATGAGTCTAAACTCGCCGAGTCTGACATCAATAATAACCTAAAATCTCTGTTCGATGTGTCTTGTGCGCACAACTTGAATCTAATTCCAAAGAAATCACAAGTTATGCTTTTCGGACCCAAAAGAAAGAAAAATGACGTGTGTCTTTTTCTCTCCATTCGAATCAATAATGACGACATATCCTTCGTGAATGAAGCTAAGAATTTGGGTATCTGGCTTGACACAGATTCGAGGTACACTAAGCATGTTAACCATCTATGTAAAACATCGTTCAATGTTTTAAGACAACTCTACCCCAGTAGAGATATATTATCGAGAAGCATGAAGTCGAGTCTCTGCGAGTCCCTCATCTTCTCCAGATTGGCTTAGTGTGACAGTATTCATGGTCCAGCCCTCCTACAACGAGAGGCATTGCGACTACAAAAAATTCAAAACAGCTGCAATAGATTTTCTCACGGTATCCGTAAGTATGATCACATCAGTGCATCGTTCGTGATTCGGGATGGCTGAAATTAAATAATTTGAGGAAAATGCACTCGCTTACACTAACTCACAAAATTTTCAATTCTGGTAGCCCGCCGTATCTACGCAAGAAACTAGTTCCGCTATCTCTCAAAGATTCCTCACGAAACAAGTATATGCTATTAATCCCTAGACATACTAAGACGACCTTTACCCAAAGTTTTTCCTATAACGCGGCTAAACTTTACAGTACGGTACCGGTAGAAATCAAGGAATTTTCACTAAAAAATTTCAAGAAACGGTTGAAAGCCTTGTTTCTGGCAAGGCAGCAATAACAATGCACGACAACTCGATAGTCTACTTGGTCATGATATACATATACCTATAAGTTTTTGTTTTTATTTGTATTATGTTTTATGATACTTGCTACGGCTTAGTATGGAAGCTATTCGAAGGTTAATGTAGTTTATATTTAGTTTGCGTGTATGTGTTTTTATTTGTATTATGAAGTCATCTATGATACGGCTACAGCTTAGTATGGAATCTGTTCGAAGGTTAATGGAGTTTATATTCAGTTTGTGTGTATGTGCATATTCTCCCGGTAGGGTTGAAAAGCAGCTTTTTAGCTGAACCCCGCCCTTTCATTATTATTGTAATGTTAATGAGCGAATTACTATTGTAAGATTAATGAGCAAATAATGAATAAAGACATATTATTATTATTATTATTATTATTGACAACTCATTCATCAGAATCGGATGAGTGGTTCATGCGCTACGATGGAACATTCGTAATTACAAACATACATAGGCTGCTGAAGTCATTACCCTCCTTTTTTGGCTGTGACGAGGTTGGGTGAAAAGCAACGTTGAAAGAAAAATGACAAGAATTGGAAAAAATAATATCAAAACAACATAAAGATGCATTGGTGGAAGGAAAGAATAAAAATAGTAATGGAACATAAAAACATATATAATATAATATATAACCAGAAAAAATCAATTGAAACAAATGACAAAAATAATACGAAAATGTTATAAAAAATGAAGACAAAATTATGGAATAGTGGGGGAATATTTCAACAAACTTCTAGAGGGAACAGAAACTGACGATAACAGACATAAAAAGGATATGAAAGTATCTTCTAGAAGCGATTTGGGACTATAGTTTGGAATTTCCTGCCTATCCCCAGATTTGTAAAGCGGTTAAATAACGGCTGTAATGAAATGAAAATTCAATGCAATTAGATTTCAGGAAAATATAATTGAACGATGATCTAGCCGAGATAAATGTCGTAGTATGAAAGGACCTAATTATGCATTTTATTGAAATAATTAATCAAAAATGATTCTATTCGTTATAGACAATTATGGAACGCAATTGAATTTGGTCGTAGGAAAAGAATAGGATGTATCATATGTTCCAATTCAATTATTACGTTGTAAATCATATTACGTATATTTTCAGCTCTTGCATGATTTGCTATCAGTATCTCTTGAAACTTAGCTAATATGCTATTGTACGAAATGAATAAATTTTCAATTTCATGAGACTTCTTGCTTTAATTTTCTGCCTCTAATGTTATTTGGGAAACATTCTCAAACATATGGAGGGTTGCAAAAATCCAACCACTTCCAAAAACTATTTTACAAGCAATGGAAATATTCTTACACAAATTGCTTACATTCTGAATGATCATGCCATCTAAATAATTGCTAATTTTAACATACTCACAAAAATCAATCTATAAATAGCTTCTTCTCTTAACATGACTTGGTATATGGCATTCGACAAATGATCGAAACGGAAAAACATGAATTTAAACTTAAGAACCTAGTCGATTTGAACGAGACATATTAGTCCAGTCAAGTAGGCTTTGTAATTTATAACTCTTGCATTTCAGTAGATAGTAGAAATATACGGTGAATTATGCCAGAAAATAATTGATTTTATCGCAGCCATTTATTTCATACAACTCGAGGTGTTCGAATAAATGGCATAATTGTGTTATTGGAGATTGTTTGTGGGGATATTTATGATCTGATATTTGATATTGATTTATAAGTTTTCGTGTTATTGTTCGATTTGGTATGCAAATAATGCTGGGCACATGGGTACGGTCGCCTTTCTTTCGAAAACCGGTTTGGTCGTTGTCTCTGTCTGTAAATGCGACTCTTGAAAGGGATTGTTGATTTTAGAGGTTCAATAATATAGGTTGAAAATATATATAATAAGTTGAAAATATGGTTGAAATTACCATGCGACCAAATTGAGAAAAAGCATCATGCTTCTTAATCCAGAATGTGGAGTTGAATTAAACAATATCTCTCCAATGAATTTAAACATTACATCCCATTGAATTTGATGTATGGATTGAAATGCTAAAATGTTTTAAGTTGAGTAAGGTTAGGTTATTCTCCCCAAAACCTAAAAATATCTCCAGTTCAAGTGACCCAGGGGTGCGTTCACACACCATAACTTTTTTCTATCCAAGCTACCGACTTGTTTTTTTTTTCAAACGATTGGTCAGAATATGGAGCACATTCTAAAGATATTTCCATTTATTCACAGAGTGTCCCAAAATGAGATGCACAACTAAGTTCTGTATTTTTAAATGACAACCCCACATTTTTGTTGAGGTCTATGGCCCATCAGATGGTCCATCAGATGGCCCAGCCATGGTTGTAACGCATCTACAAGTTGGCGCCAGTTTTCATATTATATCTTTGACACAAATCATTTTGAAAAATTCGATTGTTTCGTCACTGGTCCAAGTAACACCCATTGGTGGTTACAATTCAATTTGAAAAAATAACTAATAAGAATTTTTTTAAAGACAACCTTTTTTGTAAGCCGTGTACTAAAACTTATGAAATAAGTTAATGTATTATGCTTGGTGCGCGAAGTGTTCATAAAAGTAGATACCAATTTATTTGATTGGGCAGTGATTGGTTGGTAAGTAAGAACTTGTCAAAGTTATTAATTTTTACAAAGTATTCATAGAAGTAGGTACCAATTAATTCCATTGGACAATGATTGGTTGGTGAGTAACAACTTGTCGAAGTATTAATTTTATTACAATTTGCGCGACAAGCTTTTTGAAACCAAATAATTCAACAAAAAATAATTAAATCATTGTCAGCGATGACATAAACTCATTTTATACCTTCACTTTGTCATTTGTTCTGAATATGGAACTCCTGACTTATAATTAATAATTTTTTACCCATCATTTTTCTCTTCCATAATTTGACATTCAGCTGATGATGAACCTATAGAGGTTCGAAACATGTACTCATCCATAGTTTTTTACCTATCCACCATCATATAACTAATCGATTGCGATATTGAATTGTACTTCGTAAAATCTTTCCACTCCACTTTGAGATACAATGGACTTCTACCACAGGTTTATTTTATATGTTTTAGTACACGGCTTGAATAAAAGCTTGTCTTTGAAAAGTTTTTTCATTACTTGTTTTCTTTTTGGCTTTTTAGTAAGATCGCCTTAATCTGTTTAATTCTAATAGAGCATCGTTATTACAAGGTCTCCTCCCTGTAAGTTTTGAGCTGAAAGAAATCATGATTTCCGACTCCAAAAACTCGCACACACCAATTTTGAATAGAATCTGACCATAATCACAAAACTTGTTCGCCCTCCTGGAGTCGCCATCTTGAATTCAAAGATTTTGACAAGAAAATAATAATCTCCGAACCTAGAAACCCCCACATACCAATTTTGAATGCAATAAGACCATAATCAGAAAACTAATTTATGAATTTTGACAAATAATTCAAAATCTCCGACCCCGAAAAGACCCGTATAACAAATTTGGATCAAAATGGAACATTATCACAACTCATTCTCCATCTTAAGGCTGCCATCTTGAATTGAGAATTTCGACAAATATTTCATAATCTCCAACCCTGAAAAGCCCCGCATACCAATTTTGAATCGAATTGGACCATAATTACAAAACTTGTCCTCCATCTTGAATTCATGTCCATAAAACACACCCAGATTTCTTAGACTTATCTGCAATAGTTTTTGACTTATGTCAATTTATGTTTCAAAATAGCGTCGTGCATAGACCCCCAGAAATGAAGTTGAGTTCAAGATAAACAATTTTTTTTTCAGTCGATTCCTTTTTAGGCTTCAGCGCATTTTTCGAGATGCAGGCAAACTGGGAGTCGATGTTCCATCGCCTACTACGATTTAAAAAAAATGATAGATTACAAATGGCAATAAATCAATTTTTCCAAAACTAATACCCTATGTTTTATTGTATTTTCAAAGAGATTTTTACCGATATAGGTTTTGCAGGAACCACTTTGAGAAATTTGCGAGATTTGTAGCAAAACAAGAGATATTGATGTTTCATCGAAAAATAAGGAATCGAGTAGGCCGCTGTCATAAAACTCGAAACATTGATACAATTCTGAAGAGAATATGTTTCAACAAAATGAAATTGTAATACAAACAGGAGTACATCACAAAGGAAACAATTCTAGTAATCTTTACAAAAACAGAAAAGGATGATAACCAGGAAACAATGTGAAGATGTTGAAAAAAGGCTACTTAAAAATGCTCAAATAGCCCACCATCATGTTCTTCACAAGTTGCTAGTCTTATAGTAGATGAGCCCCGAACTCTAGCAACCATTGCTCCATCATCCATATCATCTGCAGTTGTTGAACTATCTGAAAACCCTTTCTTTCACGTATCCCAAAGAAAAGAAATCGGTCTGGGATCAGGATTGCGTGGTCCAGGGAATAGTACCTCCTCTGCCTATTCAACGATTAGGATAGGATTGATCTGAAAATTCTAGCAATATGCTTTGGTTATGCACTGCAGTACCACCGTGTTGCAACCACATGACCCTTTTGGTGTTTGAATCCACTCCTTGTAACATTCTGGGAAGATGTTCACGAAGAAAATGTAAAGACCTTCCACCATTCAGCACATTGTCGAAAAAGTAAGGTCCAATAATGTGAATATTGGGTGATCAATATACTTCAACCCGTGAGGATTTTATCAATTTTTTGTTAATTAGTTATGTCTAAGGGAATTCGTTCTCCATTATACAGGGTCGTTAAAAATTTGAGGTTTTTCTGGAAGATACAAAAATGGTGAAAAGTATTTTTTTTTAAATGGAACACCCTGTTTTTTATCGAATATCCTGAAAAACAATTGAAGTTCGTTTCAAATGATGTATCATGTTCGTATACCTGAATAGTCTGGTTTCCAGAAATAATAAAATAAAATACATGCTCAAATATTGCGAAAAATGCCAGATGATCTTAGCTTGAAAAATGAATTTGAAATAAACAGGGAGACTCTAGATGCTCTCATGAAGAAATGTGAAGCAGAATATTATAAAAGGAGAAGTATTAAAATAAAGAACTATCCGAAAAACATGCGGAACAAATAGTCAACTCAATTTTCCAGACCTCACATTATTCAACGAACACAACAGAATAACAACACAATGGTCTGGAAGACATTCAAACTTTAACTCTAACCACCCCATGTCCCACAAAAAAAGTGTAATAACCAGCATAACAGATAGAGCAATTATCCCAACAAGCCCATCACTAAGAGACAAAGCCTTGGATGAAGTCAGAAAAACTCTAATTAACAACTACCCCATCAATATAATAAACAAAATCATCAAATAACTCACTCAAAATTTTTTATAAAATAGGCAAACTAAAACTTAAAACTTACAACCCAAAGACATAAACCACAATACCCTATATTCCTGAACTATCTGAAAACATTAAAAAACATTCTGAATAAAAAATAACATTCCAATAAATTTCAAATCCTATAATAGTTTTGAAAATTTTACACCCCGTAAAAAGCCATGACCCCATAATAAAAAAATCCAATCTAGTATATATTATCCCATGTAATGATTGTGACAAATTTATATCGGAATGACCTCACTGTTTGTACGCAAATACGATGAACAAGCCAGTACCGTTCTTGATAAACACAACCCTAATTCAATGACATAAAATGCTAACCTATGAGAACAACAAAGATAAGAGAACGATCAAAGAAATGATGTATCTAAATATATATATATATATTTTTAAATTTAAAAAAATATATAATAAATAAATATATATATAATATATATATATATATATATATATATATCTAAATATATATACAGTGCATTCCATTCAAAACGAGCCACCCTGAATAACTTTTGGTACAATGATTTTCAGGCAAAATAAAAAAACATGTCAACAATAGTATACAGGTGGACACATTTTGACATATTCACATTTGATGTTACTTCCACTATCGCACCCCCAGTGCATGTCACTATTTTTTTTTAAATGGATCACCCTATATTGTTTCGCATTTTCAGATGCTCCATGATGAGCAGATTTCAACAAAGTATAAAATTATGGTCTGACGCATATGGTTCGGGAGCTACAAATTATTTGAGTTGAAAACGAGCCACCCTGAATGAACTTCTGTACAATCTGTTACCTAGGTTTCATAGGTGTTTTTTTGAAGTATACTTCAAAGAAGTCTTATTTTGCCTAGTTAAGTTGGAATTTGATATTCTCTTCATTTAGTATTTGTCTCATTCTACAATAACGATTACCTACCAGGTGAAGTTACAATTGGTGTTTCTGTTTTTGTGAATTCTTGAGAAGCAATGGTTTATACGCTTCGAGAACGGATTGAAATAGTGAGTTTGTACTACCAGAATGGAAATAGTGCTAGAGCTGCTGCCCGTATGTTTAAGGATAATCATCCAGGAAGAAATGTACGACACAAATACGTTTCGGAATTATTGAACAAATTTATGGAAACTGCAACTGTTAGCAATAAAAAGCATAACCGTTCAGGAGTTGTTAACGATGAAGCTATTTCTATTGCAGTTTTAGGGCACGTTGGACTTATGGAAAATCTCTTACTAAGTTATCTCGAGAATCAGGAATCAGTCGTACAAATGTTTTCAGGATCCTTCATGAGTACAAATTTCATCCACATAAGGTTAGACTAGTTCATGAATTGAACGAAGATGATTTCGAAGACGTATCGAGTTTTGTGAAAGTCTCACTGAACGGATCGACTTGCATCAGAATTTCTTGAATATAATTTGTTTTTCGGATGAAAGTACGTTTAGTTTGAATGGAGAGGTGAATCGGCAAAATTGTCGATATTGGAGTGATACGAATCCTCATTCATACCGTCAAGTTCATACCCAACGACCTCAAAAACTGAATGTTTGGGCAGGAATTTTAGGTGACCACACATTTCATCGATGATAAGTTGACTGCTGAGAAATATTTGGATATGTTGAAGAATCGAATAATACCGTGCATCAATAGGGCAATTGAGGAGGATATGAATTTATTCGAACAAGAAATAGTTTTTCAGCAGGATGGTACACCTCCTCATTATGCAGCTCCAGTGCGACAATTTTTGGATGATCATTTTCCTGGTCGCTGGATTGGCAGAAGAGGTCCTACAGAATGGCCACCAAGGTCTCCGGATCTCACTCCTGTAGATTTCTTTCTATGGGGTCATTTGGAATCTAAAGTGTTTGAGATAGAATCAACAACATTAGTAGATTTGGGAGAGAATATCATTAGGCATTGCAGAGAAATAACTCCCGAGATTCTCAACCATGTGAGGGCGGCAATGGAAGCTCGTTGTATGGAAGTTGGTGGAAACGTTTTTGAACATTTACTATAGAAATTTTTTTTCTTCTCATTGTCAAGTCATCAGATTTTGATTCAAGAATTCAATAAAAAATCTCTTTTTCTGATTTATTGCTTCATTTGTCTCTACAACGAATATTTCAAAATGTGGCCTCCTGTATAAATTGTTGACCTGTTTTTTTATTTTTACTGCAAATCATTGTTTCAAAAGTTATTCAGGGTGGCTCGTTTTCAACCAAATAATTTGTAGCTCCCGAACCATATGCGTCAGACCATATGTTCCTTACTTTGTTGGAATCTGCTCATCATGGAGCATCTAATAATGCGAAACAATATGGGGTGAATCATTTTTTTTTAAATGGTGACATGCTCTGGGGGTGCGATAGTGGAAGTAACATCAAATGTGAATATGTCAAAATATGTCCCCCTGTATACTATTGTTGACGTGTTTTTTTATTTTTCCTGAAAATCATTGTACCAAAAGTTATTTAGGGTGGCTCGTTTCAAATGGAATGCACTGTATATATATATATATATATATATATATATATATATATATATATATATATATATATATATAAACATGTAATGGATAACCGCACAGGCATAAACAATTTGAGTTAAATTTACCACAATCTAATTTAAAAATAAAAAACTCCATCTGCAATAGCAAACATAAATATTCAACCCCACTCATATATACGACACCAGCAGGAATAAAACAGGTTGGCCATTAGCACCAATAAAGATAAAATAACCAGAAATATATTTTCCCAATCCTATACCACGTAGATAGTCGCCATTTATAGGACAAACACAACACAGCGAAGCAGACAACAAAACACAAAAAAAATTATGTCCAACATATGTACAGGGTGTTAGTGAATAAGTGCAACAAACTTCAGGGGGTGATTCTGCATGAAAAAATAATGACAGTTTGCCATATAACTTTTGTCCGCAAATGCTTCGTTTTCCGAGATACGGGGTGTTAAAGTTTTTCTTAAACATTGACTATTTATTTATTGCTCTGAAACAGGTCGAGATATGCGAATGAAATTTGAAGCATTTCAAGAAGTTGTTATTGTGCATTTTTTGACATGCAATTGAGTATTTTATGTTCATCATTGGCGCGCATACGAGTAATGATCTCATTTTTTTTTAAAGAAAAAACTGGTACGCCACTGAGATATTTCAAATTAAAAATAATTTTTTATTTTCTCGTTCAATTTGTGACAAAAAATCTCTCCTGCCTTTTTTTGCATGAGGCGCCGTTTTCATGCAAAAAAATAAAACATCTTAACGCGTATTTTTCATTTCTTCAATACATTATCAAGAACTATCTAATACAATAACGTTAATCCAGAACAATAACAGAAAATAACACTAATAAATAAATAGGGGCAAAGCTACAACAAATATTCAAAATGACCTCCCTCAGATGTGATACAAGATTCAACTCTTCGCCCCATTGATTGTCTTATACGCGCAAATATTCCTGGGGTATTTCTTATTGTTTTACAGCCGGCTATAATCCGATTCCTCAGGACTTCAACATTTTCGACGGGAGTGGAATAAACTAAGGACTTAAAAAAAAAATTTAAAAGTCTAGAAGATTTGCATCCGCAGATCGAGCAGGCCAATGTTCCGTACCTCCCCTACCCATCCAACGATTTGGATATACACTATCTAAGTGATTACGTACAATAATGCTTGAATGGACTGGTGCACCATTATGCATGAACCAGAAGTGTTGTCTCAGCTGTAAAGGAATTTCTTCAAGAACAGGTAACTCTTCCTGTAGGAAATTAAGGTAAGAGTCGCCTGTTAGTCGTTGTGGAAGGAAATATGGACCGATTCAATGATCGTTAAGTACTCCAAGCCGTACATTTACTGGAAACTGATTCTAAAAATGAGCTTCAAAGATTCCAAGTAGATTTTCCTCAGCCCAGAGGTGATTGTTATGGAAATATCGTATACACTGTTGTCCAAAATTAGCAGCGTCAGTAAACAAACGCCATTGAAAAAATTAGGAATTTGAGCGATTTGATGAAGAATCCATTGGCAAAAAACTATGCGCGGAAAAAAGTCTCTAGGTAGTAGAGCTTGCACACGTTGAATATGAAACGGATACAATTGCTGTTCTTCAAGAATTTTAAATACAGTGGAGTTGCTTACATTCAGTATGTTGGCAATTTTTCGAGTACTTGTTTCAAGTGACTCCGCAATCAACTTGAGAACTGCTTTTCCTAGTTGCACAGTACGTACTTCTCGAGGGCGCCTGCACTCAGCCGTTTGTTTCTTAAATGTACCATTTTCGCGCAAACGTTGGTGAAGACGTGCAAACATTGTGTGATGGGATACCGTACGTCCTGGATACAACTCAGCATACAATCGTCGAGCTTGCCGACCATTTACATTACTTCGATCATAGACAAAATGCATGTCTGACAATTCCGCATTTGTATAATTTTCCATGCTTTTCGATAAAAGAAAAATTAATTACTCATTAGTAGGAGATTTAAGCCGGTTCTGGGTCTCCCCCCACCACTATGACGTCACGTGTGACCTTGAATGGTTGCAGGTGCAAAAGTGGTGGTGTTTGACCTTGAGATTTGACTTTGAGATTTGTCATTGAGTTTTGAATTGGGTTTGGTCGACTTTGAGATTCGACTACAGTTGTGACCTTGAGTTTGACCTTGAGAGTCATAACATTGGCATTAATTCGTTGAGATTTGACCTCGAGTTTTAATGTTGGGATTGTTTCGGCAACCTCAAGATTTGATCTCGATTTTGTTTGATCTTGACTAAAGTTGTGGTGTAGGCATACATTTTCTGTGTAGTCGACCCTTTATGAATCCTTGCACTTCCAAGGGGGGAG